>OY757309.1:49875537-50297375 GCA_963583905.1 Stenurella melanura | reverse complement strand
GTGACAGAGGGCCTCGAAGTGTGCTATCGCTGGAGTGTCATTGTCAAATGGACTCGTAGTCTCGTAGATTCCTTTCCAGAAGGCTTCGACATTCTCAACAGACGGCGGATTTTCGACAACACGCTGTGGCTCTTGGAACAGACGAGAGGGGTTTGTTTGGAACAGATGGTTTTGTTCCATGCTCCGCGCTCGTCTGACCAAAGATTTTTTAATGACCTTAAGTGCTCGAATCCTATCTAGACAGTGCTGCTTGATGGTCTGCAGCACTGCCCGATTGAGAGTGTGGTGTCGTCGTCTTAACCCGGCAACTATACGCCGGATTTTCGGCGTAAAAGGCTTAGCTGCCGTTATATACTCTACCACACTCTGGATTCGAGACGCGTGTTGTCTCGCCGATTTAATTTTTGCCTCGATTTTTTGTACGCGCCGCTTAGTCTTCTCGACCTTGTCCAACACGCTTGCCAGGCGTTGCTGGGGGACGAGTTGTCTGGCGGCAGCGTACACGGCACTGTTGATCTGCCATATGTTGGCATCTTCTGGAAGTTCCTCATCGATTAACGAATCCATTCTTGCCAGGTCTTGTGGCTTTGGGTTAACCCTGGTGTTAAGGTTAACCCTCGTCCTGAGGGTGACATCGTCGTACTCCAGGGGATGTTCTGCGTCAGCAGCTGGTTGCCGCGGTGGTAATGCGGCTGGCAGTTCTTCCTGCTGACGGGGTGCCCTTTGATAACCTGTTCTACGCAGGAAGGATACTTGATCTCTCAGATGTTGTTGAGAGAAGGCGCGATACTCCGGGTGCATATCGCACCACAACCGGTGTAGTCGCGCCATGTACCCCCTGCGCTCAGGTTCGCTGCTCTCATAGCAGTCTAGCAAATCGTCCCGTAGTGCCCTTGTCCACCTAAAGCCTCCTTCATTATTATTATTATTATTATTATTATTATTATTATTATTATTATTATTATTATTATTATTATTATTATTATTATTATTATTATTATTATTATTATTATTATTATTATTATTATTATTATTATTATTATTATTATTATTATTATTATTATTATTATTATTACTATTCTTCCTCTTGTCGTTCATTGACAGAATTTGGGTAAATCCAGATCTCAACAAGAGATCAAAGTTATTTACCCTAACACCTTTCGCAGGATATGTGCGGTGCCCATCAGTGCGATCTTCTGCACTTCATTAGCTGATGGGTGACCTGGGAGCATTTTGAGGTTCTGGTCAAATGCCTTCTTTATTGTACCCAATGCTCCTACCACGATTGGTACTGTTTTGGCTCTACAACTCCACATCCTACTGATTTCGATTTCCAGGTCCTTATATTTACTGATTTTTTCAGTTTCTTTGGCCATGATGTTCGAGTCATCTGGAACGGCTATGTCAATGAGTAGGCATGTTTTATCTTTTTTGTTGTGCAACACTATGTCTGGTCGGTTAGCTAAGATGGTTCTGTCTGTGATTATTGGTACATCCCACATTATAGATATATCGTCGATGTTTACGACTTTTTCTGGCTGATGTTCATAGTATTTTGCTGGCACTGATGCACCTAGATGCTTGCACATAATCCAGTGAACATAGCTGGCTACTTTATTGTGTCTGTGAGTATATTCCGATGGCGCAAGTGTGGTACAGCCTGCTATAATATGGCTTATGTGCTCTTCTCCCTTGTTGCATAGTCTACATTTGCTGTCTACTGGCAGTTTTAGGATGTTCTTTTGGTGGTATCTGGTGTTTAGTGCCTGATCCTGTGCTGCAACGATTAGGCTTTCTGTCTCTCCCTTGAGGCCGGAACTACGCATTATTATTATTATTATTATTATTATTATTATTATTATTATTATTATTATTATTATTATTATTATTATTATTATTATTATTATTATTATTATTATTATTATTATTATTATTATTATTATTATTATTATTATTATTATTATTATTATTATTATTATTATTATTATTATTATTATTATTATTATTATTATTATTATTATTATTATTATTATTATTATTATTATTATTATTATTATTATTATTATTATTATTATTATTATTATTATTATTATTATTATTATTATTATTATTATTATTATTATTATTATTATTATTATTATTATTATTATTATTATTATTATTATTATTATTATTATTATTATTATTATTATTATTATTATTATTATTATTATTATTATTATTATTATTATTATTATTATTATTATTATTATTATTATTATTATTATTATTATTATTATTATTATTATTATTATTATTATTATTATTATTATTATTATTATTATTATTATTATTATTATTATTATTATTATTATTATTATTATTATTATTATTATTATTATTATTATTATTATTATTATTATTATTATTATTATTATTATTATTATTATTATTATTATTATTATTATTATTATTATTATTATTATTATTATTATTATTATTATTATTATTATTATTATTATTATTATTATTATTATTATTATTATTATTATTATTATTATTATTATTATTATTATTATTATTATTATTATTATTATTATTATTATTATTATTATTATTATTATTATTATTATTATTATTATTATTATTATTATTATTATTATTATTATTATTATTATTATTATTATTATTATTATTATTATTATTATTATTATTATTATTATTATTATTATTATTATTATTATTATTATTATTATTATTATTATTATTATTATTATTATTATTATTATTATTATTATTATTATTATTATTATTATTATTATTATTATTATTATTATTATTATTATTATTATTATTATTATTATTATTATTATTATTATTATTATTATTATTATTATTATTATTATTATTATTATTATTATTATTATTATTATTATTATTATTATTATTATTACTTATAAATTACACGTTTTGTGTACGTGTTTATATTGTATTTCTATATTGTAATGATGGTATTGTATAATAAATATCTCCATATACAACACCTTCATAACCTATAGATCTAATAAATACTATGCCAAATGAGTTTAATTTTACATATTAATATTTTTGTAAAATTATAAATAATAATAACACAATATCAAAAATGTATTGGCTTACTATCTTGATGCATTACAACTAACCACATAGCAGTACGTGAGATAATAGCCGCATGGTAATAGGAGTATCACGGACCTAAATTATGGTTTAATTTGAAAAGTCTGTAACTCAAAAATTGTAAAAGATATGGAGCTAATTTTTTTTTCAAAAACTTTTTTGATCTTTAGACCATATTTCATTCGCATATAATATATAAAAAAATTAAACATTTAATATAGTTGATCGCACGTCGAAAATTCAAACACACAAATTTGCTTCCTGTGATTTAGGATTTATTTAGAAAAAAATCATAAGTGATTTTGAAATTCTAACAGTACTGATATATGCGCTCATATCAGTAGTATACAAATCTAAAAAATCACATCAATATCGTACGTAGTTAATTTTCTAGCGAGAGGTATATGTTTAAAAACACACATTCTTGAAATAACGTTCCGCCATCTTTTTTTCTTGTGGAGAAGTTGTGCAAGCGCCAAAAAAAGTCCAACAAGCCATTTCGGATGCCGATTAGGACCCTCTTTCGATATGCGAGCTCAAAATTTATTTACCTTGCTGGAATGGGTTACTTGGCGATTTAGACGGCTTTCGAAGGTGTGGACCCTCTACTAAAAATCCTATAAAGAATATGTTTCATTACTATAAGCAAACAAATAATAAGGTGAATAGTAATCTGCACATGTTTACTGTTTAAGATTCTCTTGTACCTACATACCTTCGTTTTTCAAGGAACTGTCACATCCTCTTCAGTCCGTTCACCTATTCTCCTTATTTTTTTCAGGTGGTGGGGGGCCTGTAATGAACAGAATATATGAGTCAGCTTGTACATTCATATTAACTACTTCAGACAGGTACATTTATGCTCCAAGTGTGTGATTGTCGTTCTTGGGGAAGGAAATGTTACATACCTTCGTCCTCTTTGTCCACACTTTCTTCGATGGTCTTGACAACCGAGGAGAAGGTGAAGCCCAGTTCGTCCTGTACTTCGACGTCGAATAGCCGTCCTCGAGGACATTTGTGAGATCTGTCTCGATTGTCACGTTGTTGCAGGAGCCCTCACAGTTGCACAGATTGGTGCAATCGAGGCCTACTTTTTTGCAGCTTCATTGTTTTGCACAGGTCTTGACGCATCTGCATGACACCAGACGCAGCAGTTTGGGAGGAGCAGGGGCTTGTAGAGAGGTGATCGGTTCCAGGCAATTTGTTGCTCGTTTCAAACCCCAATCTTTGGCATTTTTCAATGCAACTATTTTTGATGAGGTCTTGAAAGCTGCCTTCTTATAAATAATGTACCTCAGATGGTTTCTCGAAGGTTCAGTCCTTCCTGTGTAGCCGTACGCATTGACCAGGAATCTCTCCACTGCTGCTGTAATGCTTTCTGGAGTTTCCTCAAGGTTTTTGAACACACAACATCGGCAAAGTGGGGGTTTTTGGTGAGAGTTTTCACAAACTTCAATTTTCCTTGGTTGTAAGGTGCTGAAATCGTATCACACCCACTCATTCCGTGAAGAAACATGATGTGTTCTTTAATGGTTTTGTTTTGCAGAGCGTGCACAGGAGACTAGGTGGTTGGAGGAACGTTTCCCTTTCCTGGTTTCAGAAAGAATACGTTTTTTGTTGGCAAAGACCCGTGAGGATGACCAACCGGTCGATGTCCTCTCTAACTACCACCACAGTCTCAGTACGTCCAGCCAAAGATAGGGGCTTCGTTTGAAATGACGGTGTCGGCATCTTCTGTGGCCTGTCTCCATGTCATTCTTTGAGAGTGTAACTTGGCTATGATCATGGAAATCAATTTTGTTGTTCGTATTGGCCAGATACTAGTTTAATCTGCCGTAGGGGACTATGTGGATGCTAGTTGTTGAATGATAATTTTCAAGTAAGAAATTATACAAATTCATTTTAGGATTTTAATTTGCTAGCATAACCAGAATTCGGGTTATCGAAAGAATGCAAAGATTTCATTAATATTTTTACACATAGTTTTTCTTTTAGTTCTCATAGATAGTTATTTTTTCTGCTGTTTGCAAAATCCTATAAAGAATATGTTTCAGTATATCCCCTGCAGTTGTAATAGAGATGTGGTATCGTTTGAAATTGATTGTTGTAAATATCCAATATAGGTAGAATAAAGATTATACGGTATAGACGTAGTATATATGCGGTAAAGCTTTAACATGTGTGTGTGGTACATGTGCGGTATAATAATAAGGACAAAGAATATTTAAGTGTCAATGAAGCAAAATATGTTAACAAAGTATATCTGCTGCACAGTAGCAATAAAAGTTATCTCAATAAATTATAAAATATAGGACTATCTTAGGTGCTACAAATATTCGTCCGTTAGCGATGTGTATATATAGCATTTTTATCTATCTTTATCGTAGAAAATGTCTTAATTGAACGGTTATACCAGTACATTATTTAGTGTAGGTTTTATAATCTACTGACTCTGTTTAGCACACATTAAGACATGTAGGTACTTAGTATATGATGTCGAATTTTCAAGAATCTATTTTGGACATTCGAGCAAGGAACATTAATTATTATTTTCTGTTTAGGAATTGCGAGAAAAATTAATAAGCCATATAAATGAAATTGGAAAACAGGAAGGAAAGGAACGCGATCATAAATTAAAAGAACTACTAGTAAAAAGTTTTCCTGTGGTAAAAGTAAAAGCTATGAGACCCATAGTTATGGCAATTTTGAAGAACACACCGCAAATTGATGATCATTATTTGAAAGTGTTAGTAAGAGATCGAGAGCTATATAACGACACTGACACAGAGGTAAAAAGGCAAATTTGGAAAGATAATCAATCATTATTTGGTGATGAAGTATCACCCTTGTTAAGTCAGTATATTAGTGAAAAAGAAAATGTATTATTTGATCATGCAAATCTTGGTACACAGTTTTTTGGACCCTCTCCAAAGGTATTTTACATTGGAAATAGTTTCGATGGATATATTTACATAACTATGATTTTCAGGTTCGTAGACAAGGAGAAGTAGTACAAAAACTAGCTCATATGATAGGAAATAGCGTAAAATTGTATGATATGGTTCTTCAGTTTTTAAGAACTTTATTTTTACGGACACGAATCGTACATTATTGTACATTAAGAGCTGAATTATTGATGGCTTTACATGATTTAGAAGTGCAAGACATTATTTCAATAGATCCTTGTCACAAATTCACTTGGTGTTTGGATGCTTGCATCCGAGAAAAGAATGTAGATATAAAAAGATCGAGGGAGTTACAAGGATTTTTAGATAACGTTAAAAGAGGACAAGAGCAGGTTTTGGGTGATTTGTCGATGACTTTATGTGATCCTTATGCAATAAACTTTTTAGCAACTTCAGCTATCAAAATTTTGCAACATTTAATACATAATGAAGGCATGGCTAGAGTAAGTATGTCTGTTTAAAGTATTAGAACTTGTGATTATAACAAACCATTGTGTAGCAAGAAAAGTTTGTAGTTGTTACTTTAAAATGGATAGTTGTAAATCCTCTCCAGTGTACTATGCATTTTTTTTATCTGTGGAATTTTGTTAACGATACTCTTCATGTGTATTTTTTTCTTAAAATGTTTTACTTATCACTTTTATATATTTACTGATCCGATTTCTTTCAAAAACAATATGGTTCTTTCTCTAGGTAACAGTGATTTACTATTCGCCGTTTTGTTCTGTTATGCGTATATAATTGTGTGTATATATAACTTCCATGTGTATCACCATATTTGGTGACAAAAATGTTTTGTATCCAAATTTGTTGAAATAAAAGATTTACTTGATCAGAATTTGTTGACTTACACAATATAAAAATATTTTCTTCATGACTTTAGAAATATGCTGATCAAACACAATATATATATTCTTCATTTCTATATTTGCAAAGAGTATAATAACCATTTCTAATGGGCCTTTACAGTGCATTCGAATTTTGACATTTAAATATGGTGGGTGTCATTTGGGGAAAATAAAATAATTTTGTATCTAAAAATGAGGCGTCTTAGAACAGCAATCTCTGAGAAATAAATTAGCGAAATACACCAACTTTCACGGGGTATTTCAAACGCTTGAGTTTCACGCGCCTTGGTTGCACACGTAATCCCACCAATCATCATCGAGGACACAACAGAAGAACTTGCAAACCGGCAACACTGCTATCACCGAGCGTGCGGATAGCGGATAACCTTAAACTTTCATTTGAGCTGTCGTCTTTTCTGGGGCATTTTCGGTCGTATTTTCACAGAATGGAACAAAACACTGCTTGCTAGACATTTTAATCGAAATCGGAAGCTTTTAATTTACGCTAAACTCAAAACCAAAATGATAACATCAACAAGCTATCAAACGTCTAGTCATGAGCGATATGTCACTGCTGGTGATTATATCACCGTGATTAAATCACCGTGATTATATAAAATATTAATATAAAGTGTAATTTACATCGTTTTACTTTCAATTCATACTTGTCCATTGCTGCTTAATGCAACCATACATTCACACAAACAAATTACGGCGAACGGTAAACATATCAGCTTGCAGATTGTGATGGCGTTAGTTTAAAACCACCGGAAGTGAAAAATATAAGTCGCCGTTAAGGAGTGATTGGAAAATCGCGATATCGCCCATCACTACAAACGTCAATTGAATGCTGATTTTGTACAACGTCGCCGAGTCGCCTTTTACACTATTGGCTTGGGATTGCTGACGTATTAATGGCGCGTTACGGATAATCGTTTAAATTGGACTTGTAAATAGGCGATTTTAATTATTTTTTTCTGGCTCTAATCTGCATCAAAATAGAAATTGAAAAAATACGGGTATTTTAATTTTGCATAAAATTTATGATTCCACAATAAAAAAAATATGCTGAAAAGGCCCATTGCAAACTTCATCATTTCCATGTAGATTTTTAAATCAGATCTACAAGAAATTACATCAGGGGTACCCCAAGGTTCCATCTTGGGTCCTCTCTTTTTTATAATATTCATGAATGACTTGCCAACTACTTGTATTACATCTAGCAAAATTATCCTCTATGCAGACGATACAAATATTATGTCCAATAAGAATATAAGTGATCTGATTCAAAACAGTAATATAGCTTCTAATGAATTCAGTAACTGGTGCAATCAGAATGGCCTCCATATTAATGCTAAAAAAACACTCTCTATGAGATTCTTACCGAAAAATATAAAACCAAATTTTGATCCTCTTATTATGGTAAATGGAAAATCAATAGAATCAAAGTATCAAATTTCTTGGAATAACAATAGACCAGAAACTCACCTGGGAAGACCATGTAAATACAATCTGTTCAAAACTAAGTAGCATATGTTACATAATAAGAATGCTAAGAGACACGGTTACAATTGACACACTAAAATTGCTATATTATGGTCTTGTACAGTCTGTGTTACAATATGGACTGATATTCTGGGGCTTTTCCCCTTACCTTAATAAGGTATTCGTAATACAAAAGAAAATTCTCAGATGTATGAATAATGCTCACCCTCTTTCTCACTGTAAGCCGATATTTAAATCATATAATATCCTCACTTTACCGAGCCTCTACCTCTATCAGTTGATAATGTATGTGAAGGAGAATGAAACATCCTTTTTAAAGAATAGTGACACACTCATATTGCACACGGAAGATAAGATAAAAAGTATCTTAGACGTTGATAGTGTACGCTTATTTAAAAATGAATTGCACGATTTTTTAGTAAATCAATCATTCTATTCTGTGGATGAATTCCTTAAAAATTAATTGTTTTCTAAAATATGTATTTTAATGTGTAGTTTTATATATTCTGGTCTTTATGTATTTTGCTAAATAACAGCTTATGTATTTCATAACATTTTTTATCTTGTTTGTCTTGAATTTCAGTTTTAAATTTAATGTGTATCCTACTAGTGATTTTTGTCTTTTAGTTATTGTTTCTGTTGTGACTAGTCCGATAATTGACGCTGTATGTATCAATTTTGTGATGAATAAAGATTCTGATTCTGATACGTTTTTAAGTGACAGTTTAAGTATGACAAATGTCAAGCAGGAGCCAATATAGCACAGGTACTGAAGAGACCTATAAGGCTCAGTCCTGATTATCAGTGTCAGGAGTAAAATAAAATTTGTGTAGTATTTCCAGTATTACACTGAAGTCATTATTAAATTAATAAATCTCTTGGCATTATAGTACCTAGACCAAATATGGGAACAGCCCATTGTAATAACTGGGGTGTTATTCCCCTAATTACATAATTTAATCAGACATTACCATTGGCAGAGTACGGAGTGTCCCAATCACTTTGCAAACTCCGTCGATATCATAGTATATCCATCGAAAACAAAACTGTGCTTACCCTTTGCTTTCTAGGTGATTTTATCCTTTTGGGTGTCCATCAACCAGGTTACTTCACCAACAAACTTTACTGAATGTAAAATGAACTTAATTTCATGACAAGCAAATAAAACACGTGATTTCTCAAAACACTTAAACCACTATATTTACATAAGAAAATGAAAGCAAATGAAATTGACAATCACAAACACTTAAACACGATTAAATAAATTAACAAACAGTAATTACACAATATTAAGAAATGAAATGGTCCGCGGCAAGTTCAAATCTTTTAGCTGAGTCGCGACCGAATATTCCTAGGTCAATTACAACACATTAATTTTCTCCTTATTAAAACCGGCAAAATACTAAACAAGTGTACTTAACTTTACAATTGAAAAAGCTTCGCAAAACGAGAATTTACTATACTACTAATACCCTAGATGATGACCGATCGGACGTTAAGCCAAAAGTGGTGATAATCTCTCCATCGAAATAATACGTTTCAAAAGTGTAAACTTTACACCCTCGACCAATTGGGATCTTCTTTACTTTAAACCGTGCGCATTTGAAATTACCTAACGGACCATGGTATTTATCATATGGCCTATCTTTAACATTTTTTATTACCACTAAACCAGATGAAAAAAACCCCTTTTGTTCCTGACTTTGCTTTTGTATGGGGGAAAAAATCTGCCTTAAGTGGTCTATCTATCTTATGGTCTATTACATATGTTCCTGGAAGCCTCTATCAACTGCTTTAGTCTTGAAAATCTAGCTAGAACCCCCGGTGGGTTCGTATTTGACAAGTTCGACTAAGAAAAGAGAATTGGACATAAAATAATTTGGATGGTTATTTATTGTTTCCAAGTGGCTAACGGCGACTACCTAATAAAGAGTAAAGTTAACAAAGCACGTTTCCTGGACTCTAAAATAACATAAAACGATGTATCTATGACTGGTATTTTACGATAGTTTACTAAAGTCTCGACCCTTAAAATGTTACCAAGCTCGGAATACGGTTATTCTGTTGCACAGGGCCGGACTTAGCTCCCTTAATTTGACTTTTGTTACAACATCAACATACTAAATAAAATAAGTATTACTTGTTTTATCACCAAACAGTTACGCAGGATAGTAGGTATCACTGGATACTCTTAAGTTCTGTTAACATATTATGTATTAGTGCAGTCAAACAGTAGTACAGTTGTACAGTATGACTAACATAACCTCAAATTTTACGTTTTTGTAAGTTTATTGTTTATTTTCATGTTTAATGTTGGGAGTTGCTACATGGACCCCGCGGCGGACGTCTATCATTTCTTAGCTGTCCGCCGCGGCAATTGGTTTGGTTAGATACTATTTATTCTGTGCTATAGCGGTGTTTTCCACGTGGATCGCTGACCTATATGTAACGTTGTCGCGTTGGAGCGACAGGTCCCGGGTTCAAATACTGCCCACTGGATTTTTTTTTTTTAATATTTTGTAACAATTAATATCCTTTTTCATAAATTCTGGTTGGATTTGACGACAGAAATATTCATTTTTTTCATATAATAATTTATCTCTTTCATGTGATGATAGTTGGGTTAGTTAGGTTGATTTTTATTTTGCTAAATAATTGTTGATAAATTATCAGCGCTGCAGGCAGCATTAGCGTCGTAGACAAAAACAGGGGGTGCGGGGGTGTCCCCCCGCCTTCTTTTTGAGAAAATTGCATAAAATATTCCAATTTCTCTGTGTCAATAAGTCGTGCAAAAGCGAATGCGCATGCGCGGCGGACAGCTAAGAAATGATATATGTCCGCCGCGGCGTCCACGTAGCAACTCCCTTTAATGTTTCTATTCGCATTTCTAGGTTGGAACCTGTGTAAGAATAATAATCCATTTCATATAGTATAGTTTATTTATGTCAATTATACACTTGGTATTTACATATGTACGTCAATAAAATAGCTTACTTAAATAGAATAAAATAAACTGAACATAAAAATAATTATTATAAAATAACATTAAGAATAATATACATACTGGACACTATAATGTTACAGGTTAATAATTGAAGTCACCATTTTAATATTCTTCAATACTATAAAAAGCTTTACTGACAAGGTCTTTTATTGTAGTCTGAATTTACACATGGGCAATTGTATTACATGTTCAGGTAACAAGTTAAAAAATTTATAGCCGTAGTAATTTCGACCATGACGACTGGCATCAAGTCTTATGAGGTTAATTCTAATTTTAATATTTTCTCTTGTGTAGTGAGAATGAATATTGATTTGGGGTGAATACCTATATACGAAAATTTTCTTTTACATTCATACATTAGGCAAGTATAAATGTACAAGCTAGGGAAAGTTAATAATTTCATATCTATAAATTGCTTACATACAGCATCTCTATAAGACCTGGAAATTATTACGTGAAGAGCTTTACGGCCAAAGATTAATGACCTAACGTAATAATGCATATATTACCTGACATTATGAAAAAATGGTAGGCTGACAAAACAACTTCACTGGGGACAATATTAATCAAATTATGAATAACGTAAATGTTTTTCGCAAGTTTGTTTAAAACGTGATCAACATGCGATCCCCAACTTAGTTTGGGGTCCTGGTATACACCTAAAAATTTTACATTTAGGAGATTATTAAAGTCAGATATTTCTCTATGAGAAAAAATAATTTGTTTAGTTTTGTTTGCGTTTAATCTGAGCTCTATTGTAGTAAACCAATCACTGGTCTTTGACTGTGTGTCCTTTATGTTAATCACCAAGTTTGTCAAAGTTTTATCACTATTTGTTAAAGTGGTGTCGTCTGCCAAGAATGTAAGATCCATACCTGTGATATATAGAATACATAGAATTTTTTAATGTTTTTGATTTAAAAAAATGTACTGACAATAGAGCACTAGCAGTGACGTCACAGTTATGCCAGCTGTCACGTGACTGGTGGAAAAACTTCGAAATTTGACATAAGAGTAGGTGTCAGTTTTCGCTTGATAAAAATTAAAGTGGAGGATTTCTGAATATCAGCTATGTGTAGTGATGTTTGTTAATGTTTTTTTAAAAGCCTATAGTGTGAGAAATAATTTTATATATACTTTATTAGTGTTGTTTTTCCAAGTGTAAAATTTTATGTCAAATACGTTGACATCTTTGTGAACCCATAATATGGTGAAAATAAAGACTATATTGGATTTTTGAACTTTTTTGTACATATATAATATCACGACATATTTCAGTAAATGTTTAATTAACACAGGCTCAGTTACGCAGCTAAGCATAGGTTAAAAGTTGTCACAACATTCGTTGATTCATGCCAATATATCAATCATATATTACTGATTTTATAAATCTTTTGTGAAATTAAAGTTTTTAGACAATTCAAACCATTTCCCATCAACTTTTTATTGATTATATCTCACTTTCATTTGGCTCAGCAGTTTCTAATAAGTTTAATAGTTTAACACATTAATAACAATAATCAGAGGTTTGTATTGTGAAATGCAGGAAGTAATAGTAAATCTAATATAAAGATAAGACTGAGACCGTTTCAGTTTCCATTTAATTAAAATTATAAACAAATAGGTATGCAACGTAATATGCTTGAAATACTTTATATGTATAAGCATACTTACCTAGTTTGGTATTTGTTTTCATTCTTACAATTATAATCACAGATGTTTAAAATATTGATAATGCTTACAAATAAAATATCAATGAAGGTAAGTGACCTAGAACGCGACAGAACTTAAAAAATAACACTTTTAGCGGGAGTAAAATAAAGTTCTTCAAAATGATGCTTATGAACATAACAACCATAATAGGATGTTTAAGATCGTACACATTATAGATAATAATAAAGTTAAGTATGAATAATAACAGTCTTATAGTTTAGATAGCATTTTTATTTTCAAGAACGGTCACAATGGTTCATTAAATCAACACTAAGTTGGAAGCAGTATGAATCTTCCACTTTTAAATCCTATAGGTTAACTCCATTAATATATTTCAACTTAGAAATGTTACGAGGGGACTCCTAAAATGTAAAATTATAATAAATTCACTAAAATTCACTTACAATATCGAAAATTAATAACTTTTGAGATGTACACAAGATAACACGCTGGAAGAAAAACACAAATAAAACACTAAATTAAAGTCAGATTAACAAATTACGAAATGTATAATACACGAAAAACACCAAAAATTGATTTTACACAAGAAAAACGTTTAAAAAAGCACTAAAACCTCTTTAAAAATTCGAATTAATCAGCATGGACACAAACGCAAAACTAGGTTATTGTCCACCAATCGACCGTGGCGGCCATGTTGTGACGTCAGCTGCTACTGCTCTATTACAGGTTGGAAATCCAACCTATAATTAGCGGTCTGTTTTTAATATTCAACTATATTAAATAATTATATGTAATCTACGTGAGAGAGTTTATTAATGTTACACTGGTTCCAATCTAAAAACGCGAATAAAAACAATAAAAATGAAAATAAACTTACAAAAATGTAAAATTTGAGGTTATGTTAGTCATATTGCGCTACTGCTCCAATATTATGCATGGTAGGGACTCATCCTGGGATATCATGTAGACAGATATTTTCTAAATGATCTATCCTAACAATCCCTTTTCTTTATATATTTTTTATAACAATAAATATTTTAAAAAAACTAGAAATATTCACTGGTAAGAAACACACGAAACTGAAAATCTTCCCCAACTGTACACAAGAGTAATTATTGACCAAGACTCGATTTGGTACTAGTAGAAATATTAACAGTTTTAAAAATATGTTATATGCCTACTTTTAGCTGATAAGGCATTTTATTCTATAGAGGAGTTATTAAATATATTAGTATAAGTCGTAGTTAAGTGTACTGTTTTATACTATTATTAAAAATAATGTTATGGTAGAATAATCTGTGTGAATGTGTGATATAAAAGTATTTTCTGTGAGAATAGTAGATTTGTTTGTTTTAAGTATATTGATGTATATGACTAATCTCTTTTATGACTAGTCCCATATAAGTAAAGCTGTAGAAAGCATAAAGCTGTATTGTTTTGTATTATTATAGTTTTGTTTTTAGGATAATACAATTTTGATATTACTTCTGAGAATGTTGGCATTGGGATTAAGTGCTTGGGTAATGATAGACTCTCAAGACTTCAAAGAACCAAAATTGGATAGCCAAGTTGTGACTAAATTCTTACCTGCGCTAATGTCATTAATGGTTGATGACCAGGTACGTCAACTCTCTACAAAGTTACCCCCCGATGAAAGAGAAGCTGCTATCACCGTAATTGAACATTCAGGGCCACTTCCAGATGCGGTTGAAGCATATATACAAGACAGTACTGTGGCTAGTATATTAGCTATGTACTACACTTTATATGTTGCAAGGCTGAAGGATAGAGTTGGGCTCCTTAGAATATTAACTGTTTTGGCAAACTGTAAAGATGACAGAGCTTTCGAGGACCCATTTTTACATTCCTTTGTGAGTATTTTTATATATATTTAAATAATATAGGTACTACTGTTACATAGTGTCCCAACTAGAGGATGGTAAAGGTAGATTCTACCATGGTGGCGAGCCCGGAGGGTGTCAAATTAAAAGGACGTAAAAAATACTTAATAGTTTATCTGAGAAATATTTAAGCATTTAAAAAAAATGTGTTTTATCCTAGAAAACTGTGACAATAATGAAAGGATAAACATAGATCCAAAACTCTTTTGTCATATACAGGATGATTCAGAACTTATCCGGAAAATTTTAATGGGATATACAACGGGTCCAGATAAATATAATAGCGCAAAGAAAAAATGAAAAAGAAGCACTTTAAAAAAATTAAAAAATTTCACTTCTAGGCTACTGTTATTCTGGTCGACTGCAATAAAAATTGGAAAACAGCTAATATTGAATGAATAGTTGTGAAATGCGAAAACTTCACATAAAAGAAATCGATGACAACAAGAATCTGACCTAACGTAATTTATCTTTGAAGTTAGAAGTTTACTTTCAGTTTTTTATTTACTTTAAATGATTACAAATTTTGTACATACTTGATGTTACAATAACTGTTCGAAATTTTGTCCGCCGACCTATATGCACTTTTGACGTCGTATCCAATTTTGCCTCATGTCCATATACTCCGCGTTACTATACACATATGGCATTTTGAAAGAAACTCACTTACAGCACTAAAATACAAAAAACACCCACTATGAACGTGATTAAATCACAAACTGACGACCTGAACTAGTTGCTACTTGCTTGATACGTATTAGTCTAGGATTCAGGAGGTTTGCGCGTACAGAGGTAGGCCAGTATTTCATCCAGTCATCCAGCTAAGTAGTGTTTAACAATACCATAACTTCAATATTTTTTTACGGCAGTTCTGTTAGAATTGTATTATATTTTTTTTCATGGTATCGACTCTAATTTTAAGGGTGCATATCTCCTTAAATTCTTCCGGATAAGTTTTAAATCACCCTGTATATGTTAAGATCTACAATTTTGACACCCTAAGTTCATTTCAAACTTTTAAGTTCTGACAGTGACCCGTATAATTAATTTTGATTGTTTAATTCACTTACAAATTCTTCAATTTATTAATAGAACACAGTCCACTCTTTCTACAACTACAAGCTGATGTTGCTGAACATCCTTTCTGGCAATTACAAAAAAATTATTAAGAATATTTTGTGGAGCTGGAGGCTGTCATTTTGACCGGTGTTAGAATATTTTGATTATATTTCCAACCACATTTTTCATGCGTTACATTATTCACCGGCCACAACTGAATTTGTAAATAGACCCTCTTCAAATGTTTGGCTGCTGCGTTTCCTGTGGGAGGAAGTGCACTTAGTTGAGCTGCAGAAACAAATAATTAGATGTATTTATAAATGCTCCAAAATTGTCGAGAATAAAACAATTTATTTGCTTTGGAAACTTCACCGAAAAACGCGATTGGTTTTTTAATGATAACTTCTTTAACTTTTAAGATATCTAGTCGCTCCAGAAGCATTTTGCTGGAAATTTCAAGAGCTACTAGGCCTGTGAAGTTGAACTCCCTTGAACTCTTCGTTTTTGAGATTTTTGGGTTTAATGGGTTTGGGAAAAGTGGTCCTCGCACTCAAATACGAACTTAAAACATTTTTCTTTTGCATCTGAAATTCCAATTTCCACAGTCATACTTACGATATCGATAAAATGCCAACCTTCCTTTTTAAATAGAGATCAGAATCGATCCTTCCCTACAAGTAGATATGAGCATTTGAAGATTTGATGTTTTCGAATTTTGTAGGTTACGTTTTAACGCTTCTAAAGAAGGCATCCTTTTCTCGCTCTTGTAGAACCGAATTTCCCTGTACAATTTCGTATCAGGAGAAAGGGTCAGAGGGAGAAGTTTAATAAAGAGAAGTTTATTTTAGAAGTGACACGTTCGGGAAAAAGTGAGGTTAAAGTAAACAAAGTGTATTTTCAAGTATTGTAGAGGTGTTTTTGAAGACACTGGAGGCTGCCTTGCTGTATACATAAACAAGAGCTCGGGATAAATTATAAACAATTAATATAATATTTTTAAGAAGTGTTTCCTAAAAGGTGAATAAACGCTACATTGGTGTCAGACGCGGAATTTTAACAACAGGATTTTTCGGAAGTGTTGAGAAGACTGGGACAGTATTCTCGGAGTTAGTGCTAACACAGGAAGGACTAATTTACTGGACATTGTTCGAGGATTATTTTCAAACAGGAAAATAGTGTTAAGTGCGTTTTTAGACATTGCAGAACATTTTTGTTAGGACATTAGTGATAGTGATTAAATCCTTTGAACTAAGAAGAGATAAAGACTCTGAACAAGACTTTTGTGTAGTTATTAAGTGCATTTTCGTGAACTTTCTAGAACTCTTCTATTTGGACAGTAGTTTAAATAAAAGACTTTCTCGTGCTGTTTTGCGATTTCTCTGGACAATTCCATTACCGATATTGACGTGATTAATAAATTTTGTTGATTTTATCATAATTATATGCCGGTAACAACCAGAAGCATGGCATCTGAACAACAAATGCAGGACTTTATGGCCCAAATGCAAAAGATGATGATGGATCAGGAAAGGAAGCGCCAGGAAGAGAAGGAGGAACGGGAAAAAAGACGTCGAGAGAAAAAACAAGAAGAAGAGAAACGCCATAAAAAGGAAAATGACGACTTAAGGAAAGCTATAGAGACGCAACAGAATGCCTTTACAGTCGCTGAAGAACTCAAAAATAAGATCTAAGTAAAAATGGACAAGGTCGAGGAGGAATTAAGTGAAGTCAAAGAAAAAGTAGATCGGGTTGAAGGAAAAACGTATAAGGTCGAGGCAAAAGTAAACAAGTTCGAAGAAGAAGTCAAAGGAGAGATTGACCAGCTTAAACAACAGTTGAGGGATAGAGGAAACCAGCAACTGGTGTCATCTGGCCAGCGATTAAAAATTCCCTCTTTTGATGGTCAAAGTTCCTGGATGACTTACAAGACACAGTTTGAGGCAGCAGCGAGTGCAAACTACTGGAATGACGAAGAGAAGGCTAAGGCATTAATCGTAGCTTTAAGAGGCCAAGCATTGGAACTGCTCCAGACAATTCCGGTAGGCCAACAACGGAATTTTAGAGTTTTAGAAGCCACCTTAGATCTATGATATGGCGATCAACACCTTGCTCAAGTATACCAGACCCAGCTGAAATTATGCGTTCAGAAAACTGGAGAGAGTCTGCAAGAATTTGAAGCTGCGGTGGAAAGACTGGCACATTTAGCATATCCTAATGCGCCAAGAGAATTTAAAGAGCAATTGGCAGTGGGGGCATTCCTAGACGGAATAAGGGACGAGGAGATCAGGCGAGTCCTCAGGCTATCCCGACATAAAAGTAGTAGTGAAGCCTTGGTGCATGCGCTAGAGGTAGAAATCATCTATAGGGATACACCAAAGTCAAGAGTGCGGGCTATGACGCTTGAAGAATCGCAGCCAGAAGAGAGAGACCAAAACCCTATCTTGAACGTGATTCTCAAAACGAATAAAATGATCAGTCAATTACTGGCTACATCGAATCCTCCAAGAAGACAGGAAAACCAACAAAATAGAGAAAGGCCAAGTGGAGGTATTAAATGTTACACCTGCGGCAGAGCAGGGCACATCAAGCGAGACTGTCGATATCGGAACTCGAGGAAAGTGAATGTTAGAAAGATGGAAGAGGCACAGAATAAACAAAGTAGTGGAAGGCCAAGTGGACGATGGAGTATGAAATGTTACAGGTGCGGAGAACTAGGACATATCCAGCTTGAATGTCCACGGAGAAGATTGGAGAAAGTGAAGGCCGGAGAAGCTGTGAAGCTGAGGGGAAAATCAGAGGAAGCTGGTACCAGAGAGACTGTGACAGATAAGGAACATGGTACCCCGAGAGAAGTAAAGATTTCCCAGCTTCGAAGCATTCCGAGAAGTCCACTACTACCAGGACGTGGAAGTAAAGTGAAACCCCAGAAAATTGCAGATATTTCATCCGGAAGAAGGTGCAAGTACTACCACCAGGAGAAACTGCAGGTCACGGGAGCAGTCAACACTGTCGAGGTGAAGGTGCCGGATGACAGGACAGATGAGGCGCTCAGACAAGAGCAATTGAATGATGTGGAAATTGGGCCTATATTGAGAGCCAAAGAAAGAGGAACTCGTCCAAAATGGAAGGATGCTTCGGACAAAAGAGTGGGACTGAAGGCACTATGGGCGCAGTGGGACTCACTGAAAGTCAGGAATGGGCTGTTGCGGAGAGCATGGGAAAGCCCGGATGGAAAGCAGGTGGTTATGCATCTAGTGATTCCCAGGTGTCGAGTAGCAAAGGTGCTTCAGGAAGTGCACAATGGAACATCCGATGGACACTTCGGTGTTAACAAGACCCTGAAGAAAATATGTGAACGATTTTATTGGATAAGAAGTTGTCAGGATGTGGAGGCTTGGTGTCGCAAATGCAAGATTTGTGCAGCCAGTAAGGGACCACAGACTGGAAGTAAGGGTGAAAAGAAGCAGTTCAACGCCGGAGCTCCTTTCAAGAGGTTGGCTAACGATATAGCGGGACCATCACCAGCCAGTGACCGAATGAAGGCTCGATACGACCGGAAGGGTAATTCAAAAGAGGTCATCAAGGTGGGAAAGCTAGTTTGGCTGTACAACCCTCAGCGGATGAAAGGAAAGTCACCGAAATCACCTTGGGATGGACCGTACACTGTTATTACCCGAATTAATGATGTCGTCTATCGGATTCAGCAAAGCAGAAAGTCCAAGATGAAGATCGTTCATTTGGATAGACTGGCGAAATACATCGATGATTCTGAGTTACCTGATCCAGACGATCTAGGCTTAAGGAGGGGGCAGTGTTATGAATTACACCCCCTTGGAACTGGAGATGATACGCCTATGCCTACTAATAGTGACTGGAAAGACTCTAGAAAGAGCCATGGACTTGTCTAGAATGTGGTGGAAGAAGATTCTGGTTCAATCTAGAGGTAATTTCAGAGTATATAAGGCGCGATTACCGGCGCAGAGGGAGAAGTTTATTAAAGAGAAGTTTATTTTAGAAGTGACAAGTTCGGGAGAAAGTGAGGTTAAAGTAAACAAAGTGTATTTTCAAGTATTGTATAGTCAGTAAATTATCAAATAAAGTGTTAGTGGTGTTTATCTCTTGTTGAAATTATTTAGAACCCACGGATTCATACAGGGTGTTTCCTAAAAGGTGAATAAATGCTACAATATCCTCAATTAGATTATTGTTCATCAGTTTATTACAATTTTGTATAATAAAAATAAGTTGCAAAGAGTACAGAATGCATGCTTACGTTTTATCTGCTGCATTCCATACAAGGTTCATGTGATTCCCTATATCAGAGAATTAAATGAATTCAGTGTTGAAATGCGTATCCAATATCTAATCACGATATTTTTGTATAAATTAATTAAGAATAAAACACCCCAGTATCTATTTAATTTGATTCAAAGAAGATCGAATACACATGATGTAAATATAAGAATAGATACATTGACAATTCCTTAACATCATACAAATAACTTTGAAGGATGTTTTTCTTATAAAGCACCAATGTACTTAAATAAAATTATATCCAACTTAGATTTGCCCCTACCTCAGTTTAAATGTAAATTAAAGATAATGTTAAATAATTAAGATACCCTCTCGGAACTGTTATTCTCAGACTGATTTGTAGCTAGCATGTAGGCGTTTATATATATGTATTTTATATATTAATAATTTAATGTGTGTATATTTATATTAATTCATTTACATTATAAGGTTTTAAAATTTGATTTTTATACTTATAATTTAATATTAGGAGTAACTACTATCGGTATAAAAGCGGACAGAGCAGATACCAGGCGGAGGAAAGCAAAAGCACACTAAACAATGAGATTACAACACAAATACTCAGGTAACTTGGTTAAGGCGCAGAGCCTAATGTTAGTACACACTTTCGGTCGCGGTTCCTTGTTGGTGTAATCACCCCAAAGGAGAGATTAAACCAACGAGGTTCACGGGCGCTACTTTGCGCTGGTGGATGTCCTTGTAGCTTTCCGGCCGACTCAACTAGACCAGAAAGCTCAAAGCTTCCCCAGTACTCGCTTGTCCTCCAGACGACGGTACTAGGCCAGAGGGCAAACACGAGTCCGGTTACCAGCGGAAAGTTTTCCAGTCACACACTCTCCCAACTTACACACTGGCTCACTCCTGTAGGCGGTATTTGGTCGGGGATGATATCTCGGTGTGCTAGAAGGCTTTGTGACTTTCCGGCCGACGCAACTAGACCAGAAAGCCCCAAGCTTCCCAAGTACTCGTCCTCCAGACGACGGTGCTAGGCCAGAGGGCAAACACGAGACCTGTTGCCAACCAATGTATCCTCCCAGACACACGGCGGAGCAAACCGGGATTAGTACACAAGGTGGCACTTAGTCCCAGCCAAGCTGCTTATTTACGGTCGGATTTACGTACTCTCTCTCTCCTGTGAAATGGCGGTTGCGGTCCACGGATGGAGGTCCAAATTAATGGATGTCCAATTAATTGATCCCAAATTAATTGATAATTATTTGGCTGGCTGGGCCAAGTATTCGTTAACGGTGAAGCCAATCGTGTCAGTGATGGAGACAGTGCTCCATCTGGCGGAGTGTATTTCTACTTGATAAATTTAATAATGAAAGTATAATACTTATTTATGCTCGGTATCGACATTATAAAATATTAATATTAAAAATAGAAAAATAGACGGCGGTTTTGGATGCAATTTCCGCACTATAAAAATGCTTCATTACAGAACATATAGTTTTTAAATCCTTTAGGAGATTCCACCTTCGCTAACCTCATCCTTTTATGTAAGTTATGTATTTTCTTTTGCACAATAAACAGTATTGTTATTATTATTATTGCCTCTAAACCAGTTAGTTACGATATGAGCAGTATGAACCGAACAATTATCTTGGTGAAACATGATCTCATTATTAGGAAATAATTGTGTCACAGAAGGGAGCATAATATCTAACATTCTAATATGCTTTTCACTATTAAATTGTTCCTCAATATGCCAGAAAACACCAGGACCACGTGCCAATATCCAGGTCCACATATTAGCGGAAAATCTGGTGCCCGGCACCCCCTGGGCAGAAATGATGGTTAGGCTTGCTTAAAAAGGTAACCTCGTATTTCATCGATTTCTCATACATTCCTAAAGCGATTGAAATCATTTTTTCAGAGGCTTTTCGAAAATTATTTTTTGTAAAAGCTCATAAAAAAGTTATATCGGTTTAGGAATATAGGAGAAATCGAGAAATATGAAGTTTTCTTTTTAAGCAAATCTAACCAGTATGCTGATTTAGTTTTTTTTATACACACAATTCAAACACTACCCTTAAAAAAATGTATTTATCTGTGTATTTCTTTAATATGCCTATCTCTACGAGACATACTTATAGTTTTTGTTTTTGACACAAACTTTACTTCAATGAGATACAAATTATACAACTCATTACAAATGGTGATTTGAACATTTATTACTGTAAGTTTGTTTGGATGTAAAATGTTGCTATTAGTCACATACGCCACATGAGTTAAGAATAAATGATTATGGTATTCAATAATTATGCTAAATAATATTTTATAGACATCAATAACCTCATTTTGGTTTATTATTTTTCAGCGTTTAAAACATTATTATTTAATATCTTAACATTTTATGTTTGTATCATTGATATGCCAAATAATATGTTTTTGTACCTATTCTTTTTCAAGGTGTGCCACCTCATCCACAATGCTGAGGAATTTCAAGCGGAAGACTTTTGTACAGCTTTATTTGATGAATTCTTTTTCGCTGGTTTATCACGTGACAATGTTACAAGACATTTGTTAAAGTTACTGTGGTATGTTCATCAAAGATTACCTGCCAGCAGATTACATACACTTATGAAAGCGCTGCAACCTACCCATCAACATAGTGAAAAAGTTCATAATCTGTACAAACTCTTACAAGATAAAATAAATTCCCAAGAGGAAGCCAGTACACCGAATGATATGGATATTGACATTAATTCTCCTTTGATGAGTGTTCCAACTCCAGCTCCATATCATCATACTTTATAAATATTTATTTGTAAGAAAAAAGTTGGTTTTAATCAGGTAATTTATTCGCTGTATAAAAAAAATTAATGAATTTTTGTTTACTTTTCTATTTTATTGCATTTTTTCCAACCAAAATATTAATATCAATATGTCCAATAGAGTGGTCCAAAAAAAAATTCCTCCAATCGTGTTCTTTTGCCAACATCTTTAAAATGTTAATAAAACACCTCACCTAAATTTTCAGCCATTTTTATGCAGGTTTAGAGATCGCACATCCTACTGCAGTTTCCTCCATCTGGCTCCTCGTGATGATATAAAAAAACGCAAAAATACAAAATCAAATCCGATGTTGGTATTCCCAGAGAACATGATCCCATTACTAGCTTTTTAAACATCGCGTTACCACTGAGAAATCGGAAATATCGAAAAAACTGACCAAATCTTGATTTTCCATTTTGTTTCGAGTGCCAAATGCGTGGAGAAATAAGGATTGAAATACGTTTTTTGTACTTCTTTTTTTTTTAACTTGCACTACTTATATTGTTTTTTGTTTTAAATTGATCCATTGATTCTTTGTGTATTATTGTTTTCACTATACTTTTTATATTTTTCATAATGCAAATTTCGTCGTTATAAAGTTTTATTTATTATTCAGGATTGCACCAAAAATCCCAGTTTCTTAGTACACTTTGTCACTAGAAAACTGCTAAATTATTGGAGCACATGTGAGCACAACTTAACTCAACTTAATGTATATGTATATTTATTGAGCAACTATATACAATAATCATAATATAGGAATCAATAGACTACATTAAAGTAATAATACATAAATACAAAGAGAATAAAAAAGTTTATTTAGTACTTATGTTGCAGCTTTAGAGCCCCTCACTTCTCCTGTTACGTTCATCTTTCTTCATAAATTTCGTGATCATGAATACATCCACTGCAGGTAAATTTCCTGAAGTAGCTCTTACAAATCCTGTATTAGCCATATCGAATTAAACAACAGGTAAAAACGTACAAAAGTCTTTAAAATGCTATGTTTCTATACTTTGTACATTAGTTTCATGTAATCGATGACTTCACCAGTGTCACCACTAATAATGGCGTGTTTCTCGTAGCTGTTCAAATATTCAAATTTTGTGTTATTTATTTGCTGAAATATTAATTTAATAGGTGACGGATTGCTTTTTAAATACAGGGAAATGCTTTAATACATTAGTACTTCATTATAATAATATCGAAAGAGCTAATTTGCATATAGTGAAAACATGTAATTGTGTCTACGTTGATATTGCCCAATATTGCAATGCCAGAACAAGTTATTAAATTTTATTAACTTGCTCTGGCATTGCCTGTAGTCCTACCTCCTATCTGCCTATATTTATGCTGAGCAGTAAGAAGACACACCTTGCAAACATATGAGATTGTTATGCTTAGGACTCAGTTATTATTATATTTTTTCGATTGTTCTACATGGCTTATACAATCAGCCTAGACATGAAAGATTTTTTGGACAGTGAAAATACTTTGTTTTATCTCAAGTGACTGGATAATTATTCTTTCATAATTAAAATTGTTAAAAATTATCACATTTTAAGGTTTATTATTCGCTACTGCTGCTGCAGCAGATTGAATCTTTAATTAAAGGTATAATTTGTTTTCTAGATAATATTACATTATTTTGTTTTAAATATATAATGTTTTTATATTCTGTGAACATTTTTGTAAAACAAAAATCGTATCCCTTTAAATCCATACTATTCTTTAATTTGTCTAATATAAGGTCTGTCATATGTATACCATAATCTGTCCAAAATATAGCGAGATCCCTTTTAACCTCCGTACTTGCATCTAAACCTACTATAACTAACAAAGGGGCGTTGTACTCCTCAGCAAACTCTTCAATAGCTTCATATGCATCATCCAATTTCAAGAAATTTTCTACCAACATCGGCACCGCTGGTACTGGAATATTTTCCACGATTTTTACATCCCTTGAAAGGATCTGTTTTGGAGTCAAATGAAAAACATCTATATGGGCTGCCCATAGTCTTTTGTATATTGCATTTCTATCTTCTTTAAATGAGAACTTATTTTCCAATTTCTTTGCAATGAAAAGATCCAGTTCTGTGGCGCGTCCATTTTCTGGTAGCAGTCCCACTGTATCGTAGATAATAGTCTCTAAAAAAATAGACGAGTTAAAGAAACAATTATTAGATTTACAGCCAGAAACTGACGCATACAGGGTGGGCAACTAAGAATGGAGGCCGGCCATTTCTAAGAAACCAATCATCGTACTAGTTTAGGAAAAAATTACCTTGTGACCCTGAAAAATCACTGAAAAATATTTTAGAGTTTTTAAAATGGCCGCTAGGGGGCGTAACAGCCATGATCGAATAAAAAATTAGGTTTTTCTCTGTATTTTGCTCAATTCACAGCCGTCTGCACCGTTTTCGTTAAGGGTGGCTTAGCGTTAAGCTTTACTTTAAAATCAAATTACGTCTGCACCGCTACCAAAACCTGGCTTTAATCCCCTAAGCCTCCGATTTAGTTGGTTTAAAGTAACCTTAACTTTAAGCGACAAAGCACGCATGCTCATTGGAAATACTTTGCAATGCAATTTGCAATTGGTTCGTACAGTAACGAAGGTTTTAATTAAAAATAGTAGTGACAGAGTTTCTTAACCTAAAAAAAATTAAGTAACCTTAACTCTAAGCGTCTGTTTTTTTATTTTCAATTATGTCTATACTTATTTATGTTACTCAAAAAATGTCGTTTTTCTAGGACCGTATAATTTTGAGACCTTATGCGACCTTTTCCTTCTCTATTTCAAAATTATTTTCCATTTTCCGGATCTAATTTGTGGGTATTTAAGTGCTGGTGAGATATGGCGAACTTTGGTTTGACACTACTTTATTCAACTAAATTTACCAAAAGACAAAAAAAGAACTGAACTAATGCTGGCCAATGACTGTCTATAAATAACCCTAATATCTAAATACCCAATATACCCAGCTATTAAAATATGTATATGAATATAATTAGGGAACATCTGGGCCTCAACGCGTAGATAGATTTTGGAAATATCTAATTAAAATATGGCAATTGAAGTACAAGAATTTCACAATTGAAGCTCTCTCTATGTACCTACCTCAGTTGGGTTCAATTGACTTTTTCAGGTACGCTATAAATTAATTCTATTTTAGGCAAAAAAAGTTTACATATTTTGATTTTATTTTAGGGATACTTCACAACAACTGACGCAAACGTTACTAGATTCTCCTCAGGTCTAACGCAAAATTCCCCAAATAGACGCCTAAATTGCAGCGTTGCCATGATAACTCCACACTTAACTAACTGTACTTAAATTTTGAACGGTGCAACTGCAGCAAAGTTAAACCTTCCTTAAAAACTTAAGGGTCCTTAGTTATTCCTAGCTTAAATACAAAACGGCGCAGACGGCCGTAAGTGGCACTGAAAATATATGCATCGTAAACCAAAGACAATTTAGAATCTTTTTATTTTTCCATTTTTTTGTAACTTCAAGAATAAAGTGGTGGGGAGATGCCAAAAAACATTTTTTTAAATGTCGATTACTCCAATTAGCCTTAACGAAATTTAACAAACTTGGTCTCATTACAAAGTGCTTTTCTTATCTATTGAGGGCGCTTTACACTGTTTTCATTTGATTATTACCGTCGCCGCTAGAGGGCGTTATTTGACATGCCAACAAATATTTAAGTTTTTCTAAAAAAATTTTAATGGAATGGTATATTTATTTTCACGCGGTAAAATAGAGAATTAAAAGCTTCGGATAATTTTTTTCTAACAGTAGGTATTAGCAATCAAAGTTGAAATTATGAATTATTGTCCGATCTTGCCAACGGAATTTGCAAAAGTAGCTGTTGAAAACAAGTAAGTTGTGAAAATGAGACAATGAGGAAACAACATAATACATCAAACATATTCAGTAGAATATGTATTACGTAATATAAAAATTAGTAATTAATAACAATGACAACAAATCTGATAGTAATAACAATAAACAATGTAACAAATCAAACGTCCAAAAAAGTAAACGCAAGAACACATTAAAAAATTTAGAATATAACTAGAGGCGTCCTAGATGCTAGATGTTCAAAATGTCGTCCATCATTTTCGATGCAAGAATTAATTCATTCTCTGATGAGTGGATTGAACAAAAGTCTCTACTTCTGCTATCAAAATGCTTTGAATGACATTTTTTATTCTTTCGATCATGTCGCCTCTTGTAGCGGGTCTGGTGGGAAAAACAAGATCTTTTATTCCCTCCCACAAATAAAAACCTAGGCAAGTTTGGGAATCTGACTGACCAATGGAAAAGGAACAGACTTCCACGTCCTATCTACCTGTCAGGATATGTCCGGTCTAAGAAATCCTGAACTGCTTAATCTGAATTCAACTGCAGTACTACTAGTTTGACGTTTTCAAAATGGCAAAAATAGCATGATGCCACCTCTAGCCAAGTTCCCCACCGTGTTATAATGGGCGCGGAGGTGTTTGGATGTGTTTCTTTAACCCTTTAATTCTTGGAACCGGATGAATCCGCAAAAATTTTTCGTGCTCCCAGCGCGGGCACCGGATATTTATGCGAGGCCAGAGGATAGGTCAAATGCTGGAAGCAGACGTATCCGCCTGTAAGATATAGACTAAAACATATTTTTCCAACTCCTCTGTGCAATTGGCTGCTTTAGACTCCACACAAATTTTAGGCATTACCACACTGTAGTACATTTCTAAGGTTTTTTATTTTGGATTTTTTTGTGAAAGTCAATGTTTTGTTATATTTTTGAAAAGAGTAAATCTTTATTTTATTAATTATTTGAATTTATATGGCTAAATAAAGGATATATAGCGTATAAGTTTCTCATTTAATTACGGGAGCTGTACGGATCCGCAAGTGGTTCCCGCAGCCGTGCAGGAGACTCGACATGTAAAAACCTATGCTGGAATGAAAGAGTTAAATAACCATATACGATGTGGTGCTTTCAAGAAAACTTTCTTTGCACCATGTGCTAGACATATTACATGCAGCATATTGCGATATGTTTCCTTCATAATTCATCCCACAGCTTTCATATAATTCACTCCATGAGTAAGAAATAATAGGACTTTGTCCTTATTTTTTGCATATTTGTCACCCCATAACTCTTGTGGACTCGAATTCACTGCTTATAATGCGACAATTTGTCGTTTTTACAACTTTAGAGGCGATCAAGTGTCCACGCACTGCAACAATTTTCCTCCAATGCATTCACTAAAACATTTGCTACCTTCTCACCACAGTAACCAAGGTGTATTTCCTAGTAAGCTCAGAAGAAATTTTTTGTCTAACATTATCACACTGCGTTGATAAATATTTCTTCTGAGTGTCGTTTCCGACGGCACCTGAACATTGTTATATTTGCCACTAATATACTTTTCCAAAAATTGTCTAAAAAGTGGGTTATCTAGTTTTGACCACGGTATGTTACATCCCATCATCACTAAATCTAAATTAAAACTACGTTGACTGTCACTATCAATAGAGCCACTAGCACTATTTCCTTACAAAAGCATATCTTTTGTAAGGAAATATCTCTATTAACCTTTGTTTTAGATGTCCAAGAAATTGTTTTGTTACAACTGCTACAATAAAGATCTGTTCCTTCAAATTGCAGTTTTGGGAAAGCGCGAATCCACAAGTCTATTGCAGCCTGAGAAGCACTAGACATTTTTGTATACCGCCGACTCTGTATAATTTCACACTAGGTTTGTAGATACATATATACAAAAATATTGCTAGATTTATACTACGGTTTGCAAAACTGCGATTTGGGATGGTCTACCCCTTCCCTTTATTAAATGTTGACGTAAATGCGAATAATTGTCACAGTCTAGGTAAAAAGTGAAACGTTTCGCAATTTTGGTAGCGTCGTATAATTAAAAGAGATAAAACCACACAAGTATAAAACATAAAAGTAACTCTATACACTGGAATTTAATGTTGACACTCGGTCGGGGTCGAATGCCTTTAACACTGCAAATGTAAGAAATAAACTATGTTTTTAAGTAATTGTCGGGATGTTTCACAAATGTAGTGGATTTCCGATAAAATAAAACAAAATTCACTTTATCACGTGATGCACACGGTACATGACATTAACCCTAAACATTGTTTTTTATGTATGATTTAATATTATATAACAAAAATGGTTATGTTGCCAGCAGTTAATTGGATTTCTATATATAATTATTATGAAAATTGAACAAAATAAACACACCACATAAATAGAATAGGAAAGTGTGGGTTTGATTGAAAACTGTCTTTTAATTTGCTAGATGTGTTTTACATGTTTTTGTAAGAACTATTACCGTTTCTAAATTAAATTTATTACCAAAAAATACAATGTAGCCCACAATAATATTTCACCACTTCGTTGTTTTTCTGATTCTTTCAGTAAATGTCTGCAAAATATAATATTACGTCTATGTGACAGCCATCTCTGGCACCGAGATAAAATATCCGATCCCATAAAAATAAAATTAATAATTTTTTTTCCTATTTTTTTGTTGTTGATTAATTGAATAACTTCTTTTTACAATACATCATCCCTAAAATCTATATATTACCCCTAAAAATTGACATTTTGCCGCTTTACACCTACTGGTATATGATTTTTCATAGCAATTTGCACATTAAAATGCAAAAAAATTAGGCAATTCATCAACTGGCAACATCGATAATATTGTAATTTAAGACCACTGAAACTCATATCCATTGCCAGAATTCGTTACTCATAGTATGCATACCCATTTCCCTGCAGTGCCCGGTCTATAACAAGGATAGAGATGAACTATGTGAGCTGGACTGGACTACGGCAAGCCTATGTTCAGCAGTGGATGCAACTGGGCTGACTGATGATGAACAGTCAGTCCAATATTTTTCTAAATATCCAACAAATATTTTTTAATTTTAAATCGGAATCTTTTGTGCTAGCCAATTGTTACATTACTCTCACCCTTGTGAGGTTACAAATCTTCGAAACTTGATACTTGCCATGGGTGGTGCTCTCTGATCTATTGTTTTATCTGCAATTAGACAGACAGACTTGAATATTTAATTTTTTCATACTTACTGCATTATTTATTACAATCAATAAATGACAATATATTTTCAACTCAAATCTTCCTTGATCCAATCTTAAGATTGCATGTGGTTCTGTGGTGCAAGTCGGAAAATTGAGTTTGACGGGTTAACTTTGATTCCGTCAAGTCTATATCCCAATTGAACATGAGTCTATCAATAGTTTTTAATTTTAAGAAGAGTCTCTAATGTGCTAATTTATAAACCAATGATATGAGCAGGAAGTGCACCTACAAAATACGATAGGGGGCAGATAGTAGCAATCACAGTAAGTAAAGTTTTCCATACTGGTTTTTCGGGGTCTTTTAGAGTTTTAGGAATCCTACCTAAGAGTGAACGAAGCCACAGACTGTAAAGAAGGTACATCTGGTGCCGTCAATTATAAATTTTTGTCGTGTCCTTTAGACGCACGGTGGAGAGTTCACTCACCCTATACTCTTCCCCGTTTCTCATTATACATGAGACATGGACCATTATGGTATACATAATGTAAATTCAGTATATTTTTGATGCTTTGGTAATATGATCTAAAGATGTTTCCTACGAATTGCACAGGTCTTCGCACCAAATACATTTCCCAAAATGAGTTGTAAACCCCAAATCCATCATTTTTTTAAAAATCAACCAGAGAAAGGACCATATGAAGCGATTCTTGGAAATGGCGAATTACATAAATTATAATGTTATATATTATGTCACTATTCTTTCTCAGTAACATTGCATTAGAAATACTTATTTGCGGAAAGCACCGTCTCAACATAGCAACATTTGTTTCACTCAATACAAAAAAGCAGATATGTCACCGTAACATGTGTCATCTGGCAGAAAATTGTGGTAACCGAAAACTCCATCAAGGGTTCTTGCTCCTCTATGTCTAAATTACATTTAAACTATAATTACCATATAATAAATATGCCAAGTCTCTAGTGAAAAACATTTCATCAACTTCAAAAATTTCTTCTGCAATTAAAGTTGAACATGATCCAACTTCTTTAGTTGTTAGCTTAACTCTTTTACAATTCCAATTACAACCAGGATCTGTAGGTCGATGATCGAATATCTGAATCACTGCATTTTCCAAAGCCTTATCATCTTTCGGTAATACATGATGATCTACTAATGTAATAGTTACAGTACTTGTTTTTAAAAGTTCTTTAATATCTAGTTGATCTCTAAAACCATATATTATTTTTGCCACAGAAAGCTAATATAAAAAACTACGTACCTAAAAATTAATAAACCTAGACCAATTCCACATTCCTCGAGCACAAGAAGGGTTTCTGTGCGAAGCAGAAAATCTTCATAGGACGCATTTATAACAGGTATTACCAAAGTGTGATCCTCGATAATAGGTATTCTATGTTTATCCAAAAAATATGCATATGCCAGCGATGATACAGTCGAATCCATATCACAAGATTCATTACCGATTACAATGTGGACCTTTTTGCAACAATCTATTTTCTTCTGAAATTATATACTTTTACTGTAAATATAACAATTAAATATGTCTAAAATAAACACCTACTGAAGAATTTTTTGCAAATTGTAAATATTTAATGAAATCCATTGAATCCAAATTGACATCAACAAAAACAATTTTAAAAACAAAAACGAAAATTATCAAGAAGACATGAATACAGGATCAATAAACATATGATAGGGTGAAGGGTATTCCTTTTCCACGATCTGTGATGTATTAGGGCGGGTTCATCAGTGCAGGGTTAAGGCCCGGTTTATCAATCTAGTCAACTATATATGGCTGTTAAAGTCACTGTTAAATTAAACAGTGTTTACCCTGTCTTCAGTCAACTGGCAGTTAGAAAGCCGTCAGCTACATCAAACGTAAACCAGGAGGAGCGTTTTAAATTTAACGGGCTAACAGCCGTCTGCACCGTTTTTTTATTTATATTGGCTTGGCTTAGCGTTAAACTTTACTTTAAAACGAAATTTCGTCTGCACCGCTACCAAAACCTGGCTTTAATCCCCTAAGCCTCCCTTTAATTTAAGCCTCCGATTTGTTTGGCTTAAAGTAACCTTAACTTTAAGCGGCGACAAAGCACGCATGCTCATAGGAAATAGTTTGCAATAAAATTTGCTCGTCCATTAACGAAGGTTTTAATTTAAAATAGAATAGAAATTAGTGACAGTTTTTCTTAACCTAAAAAAAATTAAAGTAACCTTAAGGTGGCCATTCCCTAGAAAGAGATATCCGATAGGGAAATATTTATTATTTTTGGCCATAACTTTTTTCCTTAGTACGTATATTTAAAACAATTATAAGAGTACCTAAGTAGAACCATAACAAGACTATTACTATGAATTTTCATTCAATAATTTCAGCGGGTTGCAAAATAGCTTGATTTAATTTGAAAAATTATGTTAATCTTCCTATTTCGTAGCTTTAAATCGAGCTATTTTGCAAACCGCTGAAATTATTAAGTGAAAATTCATAGTAATAGTCTTGTTATGGTTCTACTTAGGTACTCTTATAGTTTTTTTTAAATATACGTACTAAGAAAAAAAAGTTATGGCCAAAAATAATAAATATTTCCCTATCGGATGTCTCTTTCTAGGGAATCGCCACCTTAACCTGTTTATTTTCAACTATGTTCTTATACTTATTTGTTACTCAAAAAATGCTGTTTTTCCAGCACTGTATAATTCTGAGACCTTGGGCGTTTTCTTTATTTCAACATTTTTTTCTGGTTGAAACCATCTGTGATGGAATATGGTTGAATGACGTCATCAACTGATGAACACACCAGTTTCAAAGAATTTATATAAATAGAAGCCGAGATAAAGTGTAAAAGTTATACGATACTGTTGCCATCATGTCCAACATGCCTTTTTCTCACCATTTCGTTCTAAGATACAATATTGTCTATAACGCTATCTCTGTTGCAAGTACTCCAAGACCGTGGTATGAGTGTAGCAAAGACATATGTGGAATTTCATTTCATTCAGTCATTTAAGAACTGTATCTGTTTTAACTACTCTAACCTCAAAATTATTTTCGTGTTTATATTTATAAATTTAAACAATTATTCTCGTTGAATCGTAAAAATAGTGAAAAAATGTGTTGTTTGTGGTGTAGTTGAGGATAAGAATAGCCTGTTGTCTTACATTTATTTGTCATGTTAAAAACAGTAGTACTGCAACAAAGATGGGGCTATAGTAATTTTCATCATAAAGAAAGAGATAATTATAAAATGTAATGTCTGAACTTGAGTACGAGATGTTGACAACACACTTATAAATGTGTATCTGCTTCTATTTATATAAATTCTTTGACCAGTTTGGCAATAAAATAATAGTTTTGTAGGTTTTATCCTAACCTAACATTAAGCTTGTTTACTTTCTGCTTTCGTTCCGCAGAGGCGCAGAGTGATTCGTAATCATAAGGTATATGTCTCATGTGTTGTGTCATGCAATTTTGTATGATCATATGATCATTGTTCATTGAAATACTGTTTATTATGTTCACTGCAAACGAAAGCTGCTTTTGATTACTGTTCATTGAAATCCTGTTTATTCTGATTACGAAGCACTCTGCTGAACGAGAGCAGCTTTTATTCCAAGTCTCTTTATCTGAGTTGCAAGTAATCTATGCAGAAAATGATTAATGAATAGTAGAAAAAACTTTATTAGTTAAAAGGAAGCCACATATGGAAAAATAAAAAATTATATTTTAAACTGTGGCACATCATGCTGCTCTGTTCGATCAGTCGTATATTCAATGTCATATGTTATTTTTATAGTTATCCGATCTGAGAATTCCTTAATTTTATACAATGTTATTGTCTATAACTAACTTTTGAGGTTAGATTCACATCCACCAAACAACATTCATCAGTCCACAGTCCACCATCACAAGTTGAAGGTTGCACAGTGATGCAATTTTGCAATTTATTCTGAGGTGATGCCACCACATGATATCCATCATAAATAAAAGAACAAATTTTAACCATCTGGTTGATCCACCAGACAATAAACGAACAACATTGGTGGAACTGGTGCCACCTGCTGGACTCAATGTTGAAATAAAGAAAACGCCCCTTATGCGACCTGTTCTTTCTATTTCAAAATTATTTTCCATCTTTCCGGATTTAATTTGTGGGTAGGAGGGTAGGTATTTTAAGTTCTGATGAGATATTTCGAATTTTGGTTTGACACTACTTTATTCAACTAAATTTACCAAAAGAGAAAAAGAACTGAACTGATGCTGGACAATGGCTATCTATAATAAATATAACAATAACCCTAAAATATCTAAATACCTAATATACCCGGCTATTATAATATGTTTATTATAATTAGGAAACATCTGGGCCTCAAAGCGTATAGATAGATTTTGGAAATACCTAATTAAAATATGGTAAACGAAAATTACAAGAATTTCGGAATTGAAGCTCTCTCTATATACCTACCTCAGCTTAGAAGCGTCTAGAGAGACCGAAATGCGAAAGCTTAGACACGCCCAACACGTGATATCACTAGTTCGGACTATTTCTTCTTTGCTCTAGCGTTTACTTCCAGCGAGATGGTTAGCACATAGGTTACGCTTTTGCTTATGGCGCGAGGGGTCCCGGGTTCAAATTCGTATGTCCGCACAATTTTTTTTAAAATTCTGTAACGATTAATATATTTTTTTACAAATTCTTTTCTGATTTCTTTAGGTTTTCCTTCTTTTTATATAATAATTTCATTCTTTCGTGTGATTTCTTTGGGTTAGGTTAGTAGGTTTTTATTTTGATATCTAATTGTTAATAATTATTAGCGCCGCAGGCAGTATTAGCGTCGCAGACAAAAAAATGGGGGGTGCGGGGGGTGTCCCCCCGCCTTTTTTCCACAAAATAACAGGAAATATTTCAATTTCTCCACTTGCACAAATTTATTATACATTTAGAAGGTAATGCGCATGCTCGAAGCTTTCGCATTTCGGTCTCTCTAGACTCTTGTCCTCAGCTTGGGTCATAGATAAAATACCTACTTGGGTTTATTAAATTAATTTTATTTTAGGCAAAAAAAGTTACATATTTTGATTTTATTTTACTTCTGACGCAAACGTTACTAGATTAATTCTCTTCGGTCTAACGCAAAATGCAAAATTCTCCAAACAGACGCTTAAATTGCAGCGTTGCCACGATAACTCCACACCTAACTAACTGTACACTTAACTTTTGAAAGGTGTAACTGCACGAAAGTGAAACCTTCCTTAAAAATTTAAGGGCCGGTACTTTCACTTAAGTACAAATATACTTTATCCGGCGGATAACTATCTGAAGGATAAGATAACCAGAATTTGCTATCTACTGGATATATCTTCTATCTGTACTTTCATTCAAATCACACCTTCGGTTAGAGATGGGTCGTTATTTCTGTAACGTTGTTTTGTCGCGGTATTTTTAGGTAACGTACCGTCGCGCTACGAAATGCCAAAATAACCGGTTACTCGCAACGAGCAACCAAGTAACGACCGCACGTTGTACAACTGACCTGCCTTGTCGCTGCAACGGGCCAAAGTAATCGGTTACTCTAACATCTGAAAGTTGGATTATATGTATTTTGGATAGCAGGATCGAAATATACAAAAATATACCGGTTATCCCATTTGAAAATGAGATTATCATCGTAATGGAAGTCGGCGATTTTGGTTCTTTTGACATCATATATAATCGGATTCTTTTTTTATATTGCTACACCAACTTTGAAAATAATCCATCGACCCATTCAAAAGTTACAAGAGTGTCCTTTATTGGCTAAACCACTCGGCATACCACACCCAAACCGGTTTTATAAATATATATTCAAGTTCAAAATATTTATATATTACCTTACAACATAATACTAGTCTATTATAACATGTACCTACATATTATTGGTGTCTACCATTTTCTAAAAAAAATGTAAGAACCCATATATAAATAGAAACTAAAAATCGTTCTATACATTGGCAACGCGACTAGGCGACTGAAGGACTGAGTAGGTTACGTTACTCTCCGAAGAAACTACGGTAGGCGACAAACGTGGTGTCTTTTAATCGCGTTGCGTTTGACGGAGCTAATCGAATTATTTCGTTTCTGTCGTTCCAAAATCGCGTTGTTTTGTCGCGGTATTTCTGTGGAGCGATCGCGTTTGTAACGCTACATAAGTGGAACCGCTTTTCCCAACTCTACCTTCGGTTAACAATTCGATGGATAAGATTTTAGACACTTCCCAAAGTACGTGTTGCCAACTTAAGAAGTGGTAAAACAAGAGAAATGTATGCAGAATCTATGTACTTCAAATAAAGATAGAAATAATCCCCTACTATTATTGCTTACCTGTTAATGACATTTGAGTCATTTTGGTTGTTTGTCATTGTGAGTATAGTATTTACAATGGCTTTTATTGTGCGATTTTGTGTCTGCATATGTTTAAATGGTATATATAAAATAAAACTGTGTTTCACGTGATATATTTTTGGACAAAGTGAGGAAATACATAAATAGCAGTTATTAGATTTTTTTTATTATTCTTCCCGCCGTGGCTTGTGAAAGTCCGCAAAATCACCCAGTTATAAAAGTCACTACTGGCCAAACCTTATCTAAAATATTGTTAAACACAAAACAACAAAGAACTTTTCAAAACTTAGGTTAGAAAATAGAATAGCACATTTATCCGGTAGATACAGGTCGACCAGCCTAGAATGGCCAACGAGATTAGGATGCGCAGTAGTTGAAACCACCCCACCTATACGGAGCTCACTTGTTTATGTTCCTTCCTCGTGTAAACATCGGTACAGTCTTGAGAAAAGTGCTCGTAGTGTATAACTTATATTTAACACATGGTACCTATTAGAAGTATCTACTTATAAACATTAATGTTACGTGTACAAAGAACTGTTGTTCAATCGAAAACATCAATTGGCCTGTGACATACCCGAATTGTTGGTAAATAAGAGAGCACCTTTTACTTGAACTTCTTCCCCCGACTGTACTACGTTCATAGTCACGAAACTTGTCTCTATTCAACAGCGACGATATTTCTTCTCTCTCTGCGCGGCTGCCGCGGCTGTTGGCCATCCTACAATGGTTTACTTGTAAAAGCCTTATTCGTCGATTTAGGTGCCGAATAGTTTATTCTAGGAACAAGCATATTTATCTGACTGATATCACTATTTGTAGGTGAAAATACCTATTTTTTGCTTATCTTCTAGATAAGACTTATTCTAAAGAATAAATGTCGCTATCTATAGATGAAAGTACCGGCCCTAAGAGTCCTTAGTTATTCCTAGCTTAAATACAAAACGGTGCAGACGGCCGTAAATCATACATCTATGATTGGATAGGCTCTCGCCAGTTTTGCACAATAGTCGAAAATTTTGACATATGTTAGAAATTGTAATAAAACTAGTACTTTAGAAAAATAACAATATATTCCGCGAAGTGAAGAAATGATACAATTTGAATAGAAAATATTAATACATGCGTATATATTGATAGTTTGGAACCAAGTGTCCTCATTCCTATTCCTTCCGTCCAATCCCCTCGGCTCCGTTGACATCATCGAACGTGCCTTAACCATAAACATATCTAATGGTGCCTGGCATTGTTCGAGTACTGCCGATTCTTTAACACATATTGCAAAAATTTTAATTTCATGTCATAAATTATTTGGTTATAATTTCTATTTTATCGTTTGCATATCAGTTTTAATCCTTTTTGTATAAATCTGAAGATAAAAGTGGCTAATTACTTGGTGCATTTATATTGTGTAAATGGTATGGATACTGTATAAAATACCTAGAGGTCAAAAATAGAGGTCGTTGGATTATATAATGTAATAAAATACACACAAATACACTGTAGTCGTGTATTGTTGGTTGCCCAAAGCGCCAAAAAGGGTTTAGTGTATTTTCTAGTTACTTTTATGGTGTGAATGGAACTTTCATATTTACTCCCCCTGGTTTAAAAACAGACTCTAGACAATGTTGCCGGAATTACTAATTTGTAGTATATTTAAACAGTAAGTACCTGTTTCTCTGTTGTGTTTCATGTATTTTTCAAAGAAAATTTATTTAAAAAGGTGAAAAATAATACTTATACTAGGTTATTTTGTGAGTAGAAATACATTTTTTAAGTGCCGTAACTAAAAATAAATTTTAATGTAGACGCGATAAACCACTCGCAGCCGTCTGCACCGTTTTCGTTAAGGGTGGCTTAGCGTTAAGCTTTACTTTAAAATAAAATTTTGTCTGCACCGCTACTAAAACCTGGCTTTAATCCGCTGATTAAGTCTCCCTTTAATTTAAGCCTCCAATTTACTTGGCTTAAAGTAACCTTAACTTTAAGCGACAAAGCACGCATGCTCATTGGAAATAGTTTGCAATGCAATTTGCAATTGGACAGTGTTGCCAATAGCGATGTAATTACACTATTGGGGTGTAATTTTACCGACTGCGGTGTAGCTTTCTAACATTTTTAATACGGTGTAATTTGTATGTAATTATAAAGGAATCTCAAAAAGTAAATTAGTACCGGAGTTCAAAATTTAAATAGCACAGTACAGTAGTGTCGCGATAATCCGGATCAATTAAAACCAGGCTAATCCGGATTATCAAATAATCCGGATTATCAAAACATTTTTAATTCAGCTTTTAAAATTGCAAAAAAAATAAGTAAAAGGCTGTATTTAACAAAAGTAAGCACTGTATACTTATACAAAAAAACAAGACAAATAAAAAAGAAATATTAAAAATATGTAACTACATATGTATGTACATGTACATACATAATTAACATTTTCATCACTTTCTTGTACATTGATTTCATCGGCTTCATTAGAATTGTGTGGTACCCTCTTTTACAGTTTTCGGTACCGACTAAAAGGAATGATTTTACTCTGATGACTTATGTGCTGTTGTTTTTCAAAAGCAATTTCCTTGAGATTTTGTAGCATCATAATCTTTTAAAGGAATGTAATTTTCTGTAGCCCACTGTAAAGCAAGATTTAAGCTTTTGACAGCATCTTCATTTTTACTTCTGACCGGAGTGGCAATTTCCATCACATCATCAGTCAGCACTATCATTTGCATGAATTAAATTTTCTTGTTCAATCAATCCACATTAATTTCTTCTGCTAGTATCTTTTGTTGCATAGCACTTAAAGGGATCAAATCCTCGGGGTCATCTAAGTCATTCTCATTTTTTGGTTTTAAATCGTTTTCCAGCATTTTTCTAAGGAACTGGCCGGTACATTTTCCCAAGCATTGTGAAGCAAACATACAGCATGTTGTCAGTTTAAGTTCTTAAGACACTTTACAAGATCAAAGAAGAGTTACCTGAATGGATTCGGATTACAAAATCAAGCAAAATCCGGATTACAGAGTACTTCAAGAGAACAAGAAGGCAATCCGGATTATAGAAGCATCCGGATGATTAACGCGGGATCGGATTATCGCGACACTACTGTACTACACTACTAAGATAGTAGCGAATATTTGTAGTATGGACATTGATATAGGTAATAAGACAGTTATTTGAAATATATTTCTGTTATTCTTGCTTTCTGTGTAATATCATCCTAATGGATAGGTACCAAAAAGCGATGTTTTAACCTTCACAGGTATCCTAAATTATTGTTGCTGTTGCTTTAAAAAAAAAAACCGATGCTACTAAACTAATCTAAACCTTTATTTAAAGAAGTAAGTTTTCTTGGGGTGTAATGCGGTGTAATTCTGGAGAATTGCGGTGTAATTTAGCCAACATATCTGTTGGCAACACTGCAATTGGATCATCCATCGACAGTTTTAATCAGAGTTTAACTTTTTGGAGTTTAACAAATAGATGAGGAGACAAGCTCCATAAGCGTAATGTATAAGCAGCGGTAGGCTTTAGGCTTCTCATCCTTCTCACACAGTTCCTTCTCTCTTTGTCGCACAGTACGTGAGGGGAGGTGCGACGATTGCAATACAATGACAGTATGACAGATGACAATATAGATGTATATTTATATTTTGACAAATTGACCTAGACCTGCTTTTTATTTAAAAAAAATAATATACCTACTGTGACAAAAGTAAAAGTACTTAAATACCAACTGTTCTTAATTCCTACAAGGCTACAAGTAGTAGATTGTCTAGTAAAATGGACTGTGAATTTGAGCATGCATCTTCAAGGAATGTTAAGGGGCAAGGGAATAAAACAATACTTATATATTTTTGTACAAAATATTTGCACTAAAAATGAAAATAATTTAAAGGTTAGTTGAGTCAAACATGAACAGCTGTTATTAAATAACTAGATTTTGACATATGTCTCTGCTACACTCATATACACCACGGCTTTCGACAGGCTACAACAGAGATAGCGTTAAGGGAAATGTGGTATCTGAGAAAGAAATGGCGAGAAAAAGGTATGTTGGACATGTTGGCAACAGTATCGTATGACTTATTGACTTTTACACTTTATCTCTGCTTCTATTTATATAAATTCTTTGCCCATCTCCCTTTGATATTCCGCTCGCGCATGCTCAGTGGTGACTTCGAATTGGGGTTTTTATCGCGGGTGATTCAAATTCTATGTAGTACGGGTGCTGAATAGAAAATATTTGACAACTAATTAAATAATTGACAAGTTACGGAAAAAACTTGTTACAGAGTGTTCTATATCCGGTCAAACAATTTTGTGGGCTATATCCAATTTTTCAATTTTTATTTATTTTCTCACAAAAAGAGTATAAAAGCAGTAAATAAATGGACACTATATACACTTAAAATTAATTTCAAAATAAAATTCATCACAGTAAGAACTTCTCTACTATTTGTGACAAAACAACATTTTTCTTAATCCAAATACTCGACTTCTTGTGGTTATTAAACCATTTTGATTCGTGCATCTTCGAGTTTCGTTCGGTATCGACTTGTAAGTGCATATTTCGTCATACAGAATAAGAGAATTCATCATTTATTAATGTGGTTCTGTACGTAAAAGTGCAAAAGTGCTTTATTCATTTTTATTTTTGTGTGTTGAATCAACATTGTCTTTTGACATTTAAAAAGTTTTAATAAATTTTGTTAAACTGTAAAAATACCTACCTAACCATTTTCAGGTATACAAAGTTTTCGGTAAAGGAAGATATATTATACTTTTCCTCTAATGGTAAATCTATGCTATATAGACAATGAAACATTTCAAACAGAAACATCAAATGCGTGTTATACGCATAAGGACCAATCTATTATGCCAGGGTTATAAATAACTGAACTGTCCACTTTAAGTCTTTCTCACAGACTAAAACAGACTAACCATAGATAAACTGCACTGACTAACTTTATTTTATACAACTACAGGATGATTGATGATTTCAAAGGTTTTACTGATTACATTTAAAGGTAGTATGTCACTACATGTTATGTAATGTTGCAATTTTATGAGGATTGATTATTTCAATAATTATTGCTGTACCAACTGGTATTAAAGTATTCAGATGAATAGCAACATTACATGGAACACAAATTACCTACAGGCCTGTAACTTTATGAATATTGGGTTTTGTATTTAATGTAATAAAAATACAAAACCCAATATTCATAAAGTTACAGGCCTGTAGGTAATTTGTGTTCCATGTAATGTTGCTATTCATCTGAATACTTTAATACCAGTTGGTACAGCAATAATTATTGTTGCAGAAGTGAAATAAGCTCGCGTGTCTATCACTATCACTATCAAAACTGTATAAAATTCAATCATTACCTAAACCTAGCACTTTCAACAATTTATAATGTTTATCTGTTCCTAAACCTTTGGTTAGTATGTCCGCAGTCATAATATTTGTCAGCAAATACTTTAGAACAATCTGTTTGTTTGAAACAACTTGTCTGATATCAATATGTTTAGACATTTTGTGGTAGGTCTGATTTGCAGACAAATTTATGGCGCTTTGATTGTCATTGAAGAGGGTGATACATAGCTTATCTCCTGTTAGCTCTTGTAACCAATTTTTTAAGTAAGTATAGTCTCTTTGGCGGCTTCTCTACAATCAAATGTCACTAGAATTATTAATATCCGCAATGACGGTACTTTATTTGATGTCACGGGCTCTCCACCTAAGGAGTGAGCTTTGAACATGATTCTTATAATCATTTTCTGGATTTCTGGTGTTAAAATGATCTTTTAAAGTATGAGGACTTCTCCTACAAAATGTAGGTATAGTGTAGTTGAGATTGAACCAATGCACAGTAGAGAGCCTTCAGTGTTTATACCGTCATGCAGTATCTGTCAAATTTCATATTTCTCATTATGTTGCAGATAGTACAATCGTATTTATATTGTTACGTTTATTCCACCTTTTAGGAAACACCCTGTATGAATCCGTGGGTTCTAAATAATTTCAACAAGAGATAAACACCACTAACACTTTATTTGATAATTTACTGACTATACAATACTTGAAAATACACTTTGTTTACTTTAACCTCACTTTTTTTCGAACGTGTCACTTCTAAAAATAAACTTCTTCTTAATAAAACTTCCTCCTCTCTGCGCCGGTAATCGCGCCTTATATACTCTGAAATTACCTCTAGATTGAACCAGAATCTTCTTCCACCACACACTAGAAAAGTCCATGGCTCTTTCTAGCGTCTTTCCAGTCACTATTAGTAAGCATAGGCGTATCATCTCCAGTTCCAAGGGGGTGTAATTCATAACACTGCCCCCTCCTTAAGCCTGATCGTCCCGATCAGGCAACTCAGAATCATTGACGTATTTCGCCAGTCTGTCCAAATGCACGATCTTCATTTTGGACTTTTTGCTTCGTTGAATTCGATAGACGACGTCATTAATTTTGGTAATAACAGTATACGGTCCATCCCAAGGTGGTTGAAGTTTCGGTGACCTTCCCTTCTTTTGCTGTGGGTTGTACAGCCAAACTAGGTCTCCTGTCTTGAACTCTTCTGAACTACCCTTCCGGTCGTATCGAGCCTTCATTCGGTCACTGGTTGGTGATGGTTCCGCTATATCGTTAGCCAACCTCTTGAAAGGAGCTCCGGCGCTGAACTGCTTCTTTTCACCCTTACTTCCAGTCTGTGGTCCCTTACTGGCCGCGCAAATCTTGCATTTGCGACACCAAGCCTCCACATCCTGACGACTTCCTATCCAATAAAATCGTTCTCGTATTTTCTTCAGGGTCTTGTTAACATCGAAGTGTCCATCGGATGTCCCATTGTGCACTTCCTGAAGCACCTTCGCCTCGACACCTTTTAATCACTAGACGCATAACCACCTTTTTTCCATCCGGGCTTTCCCATGCTCTCCGCAACAGCCCGTTCCTGACTTTCAGTGAGTCCCACTGCGCCCATAGTGCCTTCAGTCCCACTCTTTTGTCCGAAACATCCTTCCATTTTGGACGAGTTCCCTTTCTTTAGCTCTCAATATAGGCCCAATTTCCACATCATTCAATTGCTCTTCTCTGAGCGCCTCATCTGTCCTGTCATCCGGCACCTCCACCTTGACAGTGTTGACTGCTCCCGTGACCTGCAGTTTCATATTTCTCATTATGTTGCAGATAGTACAATCGTATTTATATTGTTACGTTTATTCCACCTTTTAGGAAACACCCTGTATGAATTTGTGGGTTCTAAATAATTTCAACAAGAGATAAAGACCACTAACACTTTATTTGATAATTTACTGACTATACAATACTTGAAAATACACTTTGTTTACTTTACCCTCACTTTTTTTCGAACGTGTCACTTCTAAAAATAAACTTCTTCTTAATAAAACTTCCTCCTCTCTGCGCCGGTAATCGCGCCTTATATAGGTACTCTGAAATTACCTCTAGATTGAACCAGAATCTTCTTCCACCACACACTAGAAAAGTCCATCCCAGATAGCACCAAAACATCCACAAAACGTCCAGAAGATGTCCGTTGATGACGTTCAGGACGGACGTAGGTTGTCCATTTTAGGTCGTCAGACGTATGGTGGACGTTCAGAAGAGGTACCATGTTACAAATTTGGACTTCCTCAGAACTTCCGATTTAGGGTCATTATAGGTCCAGATGAAGACGTTCAGTGGACACACACAGGCTTTTCAATTCAGTCCTTTATAGTCTGAAGAGATGGTAAATGATTTGTTCGAGATACTTTATATTGGCTGAAATTTTATACATAGTTTTTTCGTACTTGAAAAAGGTATTGACTATCTAGCTAACCAACCCCAGTCCGAAGTCTACCCCTAATTATTTTTAAATTAAGGGTGCACTTCGGTTTTTCAGGTTTTTTTTGCTTTTTTAATAAAATTTTAGTTGCCTTAAAGTACTTTGAACAAATTGTTCACCAGCTCTGTGGCTATTGCTGCACATTTTATTATTTTCATTCTTTTGCTTCTATAGGTTTTATTAAATTTACCTATCGCTTAGTTGAGAAAAAATTAGAAAATATAGAAATATTGCAGCGAAATAAGTTATTAATTTTTCACTGGTACTATAAATGCTAAGTTTAATGATGAGCTAGGAAAAATCAACACATGGAAAAAAATATGAATTCTTTAGGGAAGCAGGGCAGTTTATTTATTAGCTTTGATAAGGTGTTAATCAAACTTTGCCCAAGGAGGATTGTTATTATTAAATTATTTAAGAATAATGAAATATTTTTGTAATTAAATATTGTACTCACATTTATAAAAAATTTATTTAGTCTGGAGTTAAAATTGTCGCTGATGCATCATTTACTATCATAAATATATCTTATTCTTATTAGCTATTTTCTTCCGTGCTTAACAAAGTGAACACAATCAGAAAGCAATAACCAATAGAGATCAAGAATTTTAAAAACACCTCGATTTAATTGGCTCTTTAGTTATTGCAATCAGTTGGTTCAGCACAAAAGAAAATAGCTAATGTGATATCAAAAACTTTTGTATATATAAAAATTCTCAGGAATTTCTGCGTACTTTTTTTCACCGTATTTAGTTATACTACACGATTTTTTAACTAGTTTTCAAGTTTTATTATTTATTCCTTTCCTTTTGTATTTTTTAACGGCACCACATTTTTAATTTGTTGCATTTGTGACAAAATGAATCTTAGTAGGCCAAGGTGCTACCTAAGATGGACGTCCACAGAACGTTAATTTAGTGTATCCTAAAAACATCCGAAAATAGACTTCCTATGAACGTTCGGTTCACCTCGTCAGACGTTCGGACCAAGAGAGGACCTAAAACTTACATCCTCCGGAAGTTTGGTGCTATTTGGGATGGCTCTTTCTAGAGTCTTTCCAGTTACTACTAGTAAGCATAGGCGTATCATCTCCAGTTCCAAGGGGGGTGTAATTCATAACAATATGCATTTCTCATGTAAGTTTTTAATCTAAAGTAAAAATTTAATAGTTGTACTCTGGATGGACTTGTTTAATATCTTTAGATATAGGTCGTAGTTTGTCACCGCGATTTTGGTTGAACATGACATGTTTTATTTAGGTATATGATTTAAGTTTAGTCCATTCTCGCTACAATAATGTGATGCATTGTTGCTAAGCAAGTATTATTATTATACTCTCCGTAATTACGAAAACAAAGAGTATATTGCATTTGATCGGTACATTTCTAAAACCGGTAATATCGCTCGTAGAAAAAAAAAACTCATATCACTGTGTTAGTGATCGAATTCTGAACAACTTTGAAAATGTCCGTCCGTCTGTCGATTTGGCTGTCCGCCTGTCTGTCCGTCCATCACGTTTCTTGTAAGCACGAATGAAAAATTCGATTGTATTGAAATTTGGACAATAAGATCGTGTTGGCTAGTGGAAGAACCTTATTGTATTTCAAAAAAATTGATCAATAAACAAAAGAAGTTAGGAATTATTTGAATTTAAAAAAACATTTTTTTCTATGTTTTGTAATTAAACAAAAAATGTCTAAAACTAATATTATTTACAAAAAACTGCGAAGAGTATTCTATAGAATGTGCACAACAATTATATAAGATGTGCAGTAAACCACCGAAGAGTATATTGGTTACTTATTTTATGTTCTTTTATAGTCTTTATTATTAAAATTGCTTAACAAGTATTTAAAACGTGTCAAAATTCTAATTCTGAAAGACCCACTTTTTTCTACCTCTGTAATAATAAGTTCTACGTAGATAATGACACTCTAGTTGAACAAAAATATATAATTTGTTATGAAATAACAGGCATATGTACCTAGTGCTTGAATAATTTACAGGTAAAAATCAATCTCTTATTCTGGTCAATATAGATATGTTAAAATATTTAATATCAAATTACCTACTTCTGTCACTTTACAAATTTTTGGTGGTATATTATTAAAAAAGTATACATATGCATTACGTATAAATACATGGGCCCTAAAACACGCAGATGTTAGTTGAAACAATATTTTGTTAAGTACCTACCTAGAAATACATAGGAAAACAGGTATTGTTTCTTTAGAGTTTGGCTTATTCCCTATTCAGAAAAGTTATTGTTCAATTTTCATAATTCACACTGTTATATTAAGAGAATTTTAAACTAAAATTATATGCAAACATTATTCTCTCCATAACTCCATTAACGAAATAAGAGAAAGATATCGACTTGAAATCTGGTACACGCATGTATTATAACGAGATCTGGAACAAGACTATTTTTAACTTTAAGGGTTGGGGGTGAAATACGAGTAAATACGTTTAGTTTATTTCTACAAGGTCGTTTAAAGAGTACCCTCGACAAGTAAGTAAAAGATGATCCGCAAAGTGCCATACCAATTGGGTGGTGAAAAAGGAATGCCAATCTTCTTCTTTGTGGAATTCTAAACTAATATTTCTGCATATGTATAATTTTCCAGCTGAGTAGAAACGGGACTAAGTTTTTGAACTCTTATTAGCTTGCTTTACTTATTTACCCCCAGCTCTTCAACAGAATAATATCAAAATAAAATCTAGTTCCAGATCTCATAATAATGCATGTATCTACCAAATTTCTAGTCAATATTGTCGCATTTTCAACCCTGGAACCACCTTCCAGGATCCGTGGATTCCAAATAAATTCAACAAGGGATAAACATTAATACTTTATTTAATAATTTACTGCAAACTACACAAGATTTCTATTATCTACTAAAATGCACTTTAACTGCCTAAGATAACCTTTACAATGTTTTATTATTTTGTATTTCTATCACATTGGATGTCTAACCTCTCACTTGTCACAGTTGTCACTTTTTAACTTCTTCCTCCTCCGCGAATCGCACCTTATGTATTCAACAGAATAACATCTAGAAGAACCTAGCATAGACTCTAACCTTTTCGAGAATATACATTTAGAACAATGTATAATTCTAGAGCCATCTACAGGCTTCCAGAAGAGGTGGTGTGTATTCTGGTTGCCTAACCATTTATACTTAATTTTCGGCTTCTATTCTTCATAAGCTACCAGCTCCAGTCTCCAGGGGGCGCCAACGCACCACACTGCCCCCTCCGTAAGCCTGATCGTTCCGGTCAGGCAACCCAGAACCATCAATGCACCCCGCCAGTCCATCCAAATGCACAATCCTCATCCCGGACTTTTTCTCTGTGCTTCATTCGTCCTGTCATCCGGAACCTTCCACTTCAACAGCGTTGACTACTCCCGTGACCTGCAGTTTCTTCTCCTGGTGGCAGTACTTGCAATCTTCCTTACATCTTTCAGCACTGTCAGCATCTTTCTGGGGTTCCGTTTTATTCTCGCATCCTTGTAGTGATGGACTTTTCTGAACGCTTCGAAGCTGGGTAATGTTTATTTCTCTAGAGGCATATCTGACATAACTTCTTTGGTACCGACTTTCTCTGGTCCTCTCCTCGGCTTCACAGCATCTCCGGTCACTTTCTCCAATGTCCTTTGTGGACACTTTAGTTGGATATGTCTATGAAGTCTCTGATCATCATCAGATTAGTAGCCAGATGCAATTCAGCTATTGGATTGTATTTATCAGCGCCGGTTAATAGCCTAATAAGTTTAGTCTGCGAGGTCTGGAGTGTCTTGCACTGTGTGGCGGAGAATAAATTCCACGCCGTACAGGTAAAAGTCATTATAGGCCTAAAACTTACCTTATATAGAGTAAGTTTACTGTTTGTCGATGGTTAATAAGTGGATAAAGTCTGTTTAGTGTTGCGTAAGTTTTGTTTAAAGTCTGCGTAGTATGAGGGGCGAAATTCAGTCTTTTATCCAGGGTTACCCCTAGGTATTTGACTTCCCAAATTGTCTGTCCGTCAATCTGTAATTTTGTAAATGTTTTAATGTAAGTGAACCTTCTGTTACACGTAATTGTCTGTGTCTTTTTATTGTTAATTTTTATCATCAATTTCTGGAAATATTAGATGATACCGCATTTTCTGCGTCGGCTGGCCGTATAGTATCATCTGCGTAGGGTAAAAGGTTTGAAGCGGAATGGGTCGGGATATCTGAGGTGTATAAGTTTTGCAATAGGGGGAAAGGATTGCCACATTTTTGGGTGGAAAATGTGTTGCTTACTGTCAAAGCAACACGGCGGGTTCTGATGAATAGTGTTATTTTGTAATCGGGCAATATATAAATTTCCTCTAACTTCTAACAGCATGTAATGCCAGAGGTGTCGTAGGTTTTTTCTATAACCAGAAGCAATAAGACAGTACACCGTTTTAAGCTGTATGAGTGGTATATGTCTTTTACCACTCTACCCACTTCGTGGGTGGCACTGTGTCCATTCCTGAAATCAAATTGTGCCGCAGGTATTAGCTGGTTTTTATATACTAATTTATTTATGATTCTGAGAAATAACCTCTCAGCAAGATTTGATAGTGTTTAAAAATTTAATAGTGTCTAAATATGGGCCTTATTGTTTAATATTTACATTCAAGTCTGTTAATAATACGTTTTGTTGCGGTATTTATTGTATTTTTTTATACCCGCTACAGTATTAGTGTTAGTAATGATAAGGTTCAATTAGTCGCATGATTTGGTGAGATTCTATTACTTTATAGTAGCTTCTTTTTGTAGACACTGTATTCTAATAAATGGTGGAGGTGCCGGGGATTATCAAAAACCCTTTACATTTTTTATTTCTCTTTCCTGCCTCTCTTTTGTGGCTATCCTAAGAATAAACAAATTTTTGATGTACTAAGTGTTTCATATAGAAGTGGTTTTCTAATAAGTATAAGACAAAGCAGTAATGCCTTCTGCAACGATCAGCGGTTACTTTCCACTCTTCGTGACAACTTTAAAAGATGTCAAGACGAGAAAGAAAAACTTATCTTCGATTGCAACTTTGCTGGTACTCGTTTTATCTTGAATTCTCTCGATGCACTTCTCTCACGATTGTCTCAAAAATTAACACGCTTATATGCTGGTAAAGTTTATAACCGGTTTTATTTCGTTAGAGAAATCTGTATACCTGACGAATTGGTACTTGTGGTGTCACATCCAGGGTTAAAACCGTATTGATTTTGGCATAAAATATTGTTTGAAAATCAGTATTTTAAGTTATATTTTGTTAGTTTTTCAATTGTTTTAGTAAGACAAGACATGAAGGTTTTAAGTGTACAAGATTTGCTTAAAGAAAGATCTTTATTAAATTTATGTAGAAGAATAATATTACACTGCTTTAAACAGTTGGAAACATACGTATTAAGCAACATATCGTTAAAGATATCTAACAAAAACATTTTGGCAAGAACTCCCATGTTTTGCAACATGAAATAGGAAATAGCATCAGGATTAGAAGATGTGTTGGCTCCCGTGAAGAGAAAATCATTTATTATCATGATTAGAAACATCTCAAGACATAATTCAATTGTTGTCAGTAAAAATCAGAATAGTATAATTCTCTTAACTGAGAAATATATTCTTTTAAATAATATTCCATCACAGTTTGAAATAAATCGAATTTGGTTGCATTTTCTAGATATTTACATTCTTGGTCGGCAGACGAAGAAAACCTGCATTCTAGTTATACTAACAATTAAAAAGTTCTAAAATTAATTTAATTAACTACTTCTTGTTTGTAATACTAGTGTCCACATAGCAACTTACTACCATAAAGACTAAGCTTAAAATAAGCACAACACGACAACGTATTCAATAAAAAAATTATAATCTATACTTAAATATCAAAATTAAACTTTGAATTTCTCTAATAATCTACATCTAGTTATGCTAGAAAACAGAAACTGAATTTAGTTCCAACCTCTGTGTTAAAAAATTGCATTCAAAGCATACTTACAAAAGACATTTTTTATCTATAATTTTATCTTTTGGAACTGCTTTGCCCTTGAAACGGTTTTCGCCCTTACTCTGGAGCTCTTCAGAAAGACATAAATCCACTCTTAACACGTTTCGCGCAAGAATCAACACAAAGGATTAATTTTTTTTTAATTTCCATAAAACTCAAGTTATAAAAAATTTTCTTAAAAATTACATATGAAATGTTTGACACTGACTGATAGAAACAACTGACCTTAATGCCTAAATGTAAATGCGATTTAAAAAAAGCGGTTTTATTTCTTTCAAATTGGACCCCAAAAATAAAATGGAATACGCTGAAAAAAATGTCTGCCTGTACACATACAGGTACACACAAAATTAACTTTCTTTCCTGAGATTATAAAACTGCATTCCCATATATCTTGAACCGGCAATGAGGTTCAAATTTATGAAATTTTGCACCATTTAAAAAAAATCGCGAGTAACGCGTCATATTTAGGTATGATAAATATGTTTTTTTGATAAATTCGTATTCAGCGGTTCAAAATACATGGGAATATAATAATAATAATAACAATACATTTATTTTCCTTTAATGCAATACAAATTTGTATAGGAATCGTCACAACTCACTTAAATCTAATTTAACATATATTCATTAACAAAATATAAACATTTTTCCACAAGAAATTCCTTAAATTCTAATTTAAAACGATGTAGGAGTTTGACCTGCTTTAAATAGTCTGGTAGACGATCAAAAACTTTGGGCATATCTGACGATATCCTGTACTTACAGAATGGCACATAAAAGTCTTTTCTGTTTCGTACATTAACAGAGTGAACCATTTCATTTTTATTAAAACTATTTTTGTTTATAAACATAAATACACATAATTCAAATATATACAAACCAAAGAGTATCAATTTTTTGTATTTTTTAGAATATTCCCTGTACGAGTTGAGAGTTAGGGACTCCCTATATACATCTTATACTTCTTTTTTGAGCGACCAATACATTCGGTGAGAGGGTGGAATTACCCCAGAAACAAACACCACATCTCAACCTCGATTAAACTTAAGCGTGGTATAGATTTATCAGTTGCTTTTTACAAAGAACAGTTTTTAAATTTTTAAATAAATAGAAAATTCAATTTAATTTGGCAATAATTGCAATGTTCCTTCCAATATAGGCATTCATCGATGTTAATACTCAAGAAACGTACACTATCAGTTTGTCCGAGATAAGTCTCGTTAATATTCAAATTTAAATTTGTACATGGTTTCTGTTTATTGTGAAACCTCATAAAACGTGTTTTATCGATATTAAAATACAATGTACTAGACGAATACCAATTGATCAAACATTTCAACACGTTATTGCTAATAGAGTCCAACATTGCGTCAAATTTATGTGACAAAATAAGTGATTTATCATCTGCGTACACGATAAAAGATACCTCTGAGGTTAACATATCAAGATTATTGGTGTATAATAAAAATAGTACAGGGCCTAAAACTGAACCCTGACGAACCCCGGTCTTTACTTCACCATACTCTGAATTGAATTTACTTATTGTTCCTTCTATACGAAATGTTACACTATCATATTGGCTCCTGTCATTCAGAAATGAACGGATCCAATCGAGAGCAACACCCCTGATACCACACAGCTTAACAATTTATTCATAAGTTTATGTACTTTTTTATGTAAAAAATATAGCGCAGTGCTTGTTGATTTAAAGGCACAAAATCGATGTTGATTTTCCGTGAAAATCTTAAATTTTTCAAGAAAATTTAACAAACGATATAAATAGCAATACCCAAACACTTTTGAAAAACCAGAAGGTACTGTAACAGGTCTATAATTATTCACATCATCTGCATCGTGTTTTTTGTGTATAGGAATTACTTTCCCCAATTTTAAACATTGTGGGAATGTTCCCTTTTGAAAAGATAAATTTACCAGAAACGTCAAGGGCTTGTATATAATACTTTTTTTATTAAAAACATGGGAATTTCATCTGGACCAGATGATGGCTTATGTTTTAGTTTTTTATTTAACAGATTCATTAATTCTTCACATAGAAAAGGTTCGATAAATAAATTAGACTGATTAAATTTAATATTCTTTGTATGTTTATTATTAATAAAGTTTTCTGGTGGAATTGTTTAATAACTTCATTACGGGCATTTATGAAAAATTATTGAAGTTTGAGGCGATAAGGATAGGATCATCTATCACAACCTGCTTATAATTTATACATACATTTTTCAAATTCTTATGCTTGTTTGATATTTCTTTTATGAATTACATCACGTTAGATCATAGAGGGTGCCGCAGAACCTGTAGATGATAATGAACTTTTTTCATATTTCATACGTTGTGGTACTTCTGACCAGAAAATCTGATGAAGGTGTCATTTCCACTTGGTAGAACTTGATAACTCCAATCTTTTTCGAGGAAATTGCCGTTAAATTTTTGAATAATTTTTTGAAAGACAAAATGAAATTCAATGAAACAAAGTGTATTTACTGAAAAAAGTACAAAACGTAAGGGAAAGCAAAATCGTAATAACAGCGTAAACCCTTTCTCACTTTCTTATGAACTAATGGAGTATTTTCATGGCATTGAGATAAATACGACGACCAAAAAATAACATAAAAGTTGACTTAATGACATTAGTATTTATTGTATAACCCTTCCCCCGCATGCAAAAACCCCATTGCTGCAACTTATAGTAAATTTTCGACATGGTCTATGCCTTTTCTAATTCTTTTCATAAACAATTTTCTTACATTGAAAAATACATTTTTCTGTTCTCTAATAAAATTGGCTGCGTTTTGTATTTTAAAATATGGTATAATTGGTTGGGGTGGAGTAGGTGTGACATGTATAAAACTGTTGGAAAATATTGAAAAAAGGATAGTCAAGATTATTTTTAATAGAAATGTTACATTCTACAGATAGCGAGAGCAAATTATTTGACGTTAGACAAATGTTTTGTTATTGTATGCTAATCCATCAATTTAAAAAGAGACATGAAAGTAACGCTATATCACATGCATATAATATTAGAAATAAAGAAAAAGGCAATCTAAAAAATTAAAAACATAATAGGTATCGGAAAAAAATTTTTCTTGGACACCTAGCATCAAAATTATATAATATGCTAACAGAAGCTATAAGAAATATTAAAATAATTAAACAAATTAAAGTAGAAATAAAGAGATGGACATATTCTGAAGGTAGGGATCTATACTTAAAGTTAGGTAGTTAAGCTAGTAGTTGAGTAAATATGTATGTGTTAAATACAGATAAGAGGAATTCTACACTAAATATCTTAATTTAAGGGAATCTAATGTTTGATTTACTGTCTATTATTTATAGTTATTAAGATAAGCTATTAGGTAGAGAGCCCGCTGTATAGATTTCCTATGAATAAGGTACATGAAAAATTTTCTATGAGTGAGTAAGTACTATTACAGACATACAGTGAGCCACTTTTCATTTTTGCAAATTTTGCCCGTGTCATGGAATTTTACCGGAAGTGACGTCAAAATGGGAGGATGCGGGCAAATAAGAAGAGGCAGCCTATTTTTTTTAATAACTAGAAGGCTTATACTTTAACTTAAAAAAATAATAACTCATGTATTCGTTGACTTAAGAAAACAGAAAACAGAATACTTTAATAGAGGGTGTCTCAGGGTTGCGGGCAAATTAAGTCTGGCAACCCACTACAGTCTCATTGTATACCTCAAAACTTACATTTTGACGTAAGTTTTATTCATGTATTCGATGACACAAAAAATCGTGACTGGAAGTGACGTCAGAATTCCATGACGCGGGCAAAATTTGCAAAAATGAAAAGTGGCTCTCTGTATGTCTGTGGTAGTACTTACTTACTCACATAAAAATTTTCATGTATCTTATTCATAGGAAATCTATACAGCCGGCTCTCCACCTATATAGCATGCAATGTATCCAATGATGTCAATTGTACATGCCATCACATTCAAGGGTGTATAAATACCCTTAAGTGACTTTGTTTTATTTATAACTAAGGATATAAATGTTTTAGCAAAAATCTTATACTTACTAAAACTACATGATAAAAAGCACTGTCAAATCTGTACATCAAATGTAAAATTCATTATAAATAAATATTGTTATTGTTATTATTACATTATGATATACTGACCTGTAGAAAAACCATTGTTTTTTGTGTGACTGTGTAATTAATGAAACAAAATGAAACAGAATAATCGACAATTTATATATAATATTATTACTTGATAAGATATCGGTTATAGTACGGCAGCCCGTAACCAAAATTTTCAACTTATCGCCTAATGGGAAATTCCCGCGCCAATGCTCATTTCTTTGAACAAGGATAAAAAAAGTTCACAGCGATGGAAATTTTTAGCATCGCGAAAAGGTTGAAATGTATCCTTCAACATGTAAAAAATAACGGGTCATCTGAGCAATCACCTAATGTCCGTTTACTGTTTTTTGGTGTTCATAATTATGCATAGTTCGAGGAAAAAATGAAAACGGAAATTTTGAGTGCTGCGTGAAGATATAAGGGGTCAAATACTGAAAACTGGAAACATGTGGGAATTCGTGTCATCGCCAAATGTCCGTTCTGACAAGTCTTGTCTATTTCTGAAGTTTTCCTACTACAAAAAAAAATGAAAACGGACGTTTTAATCGTTGCACATCATAGTACTTGCATTTCAATTCTGCGTCTCTATTTAGGCTAATTTTGGTCCTCCCTAATGTCCGTTCTCTAATCAAAATGATGTCTTATATCAAAAACCATGTATGAAAAATATGAGCGGACAATTTTCAACTTGATGTGTTGAAAAAATCATTTTCCGTCGCAATTCAATAACAAGAGCGCAAAGTGTCATATGTTGATACAGCTGCGTAAAACTTTGCTCCCAATGTTTTTTTGGGCGCTTAATCGAATGCCAGTAGTCTCAGTACCTATCACTCGGTGGGTAAAAAAGCAGCACCCTAACGAGGTTTTCATCATTGTCGAAGTACAAACTGATTCTTTGATGTTAGTATGCAACGCGGAATTATTTTTTCAACTAAAAAGAAACCGATGCGCGCTTTGATATTAATAAAAATCCCGTTTTAGGAGACTTTCTTGCCGATAGGGGTGCCATCAGTTGATGGAGGGAACTGTTGATAGGGAAATTTTTATCATTCCTTTGGGTTCTACACGTATTAGAAAACTGAAAATATTAGCAACACCATCTCTATGCAGCTCGCGCCACAGCGTCGAGATGCATTTAGTATATATAGCTCCTCTATTAAGTACGCGCGCCACCGCGTCAACATGCGAGCGCACTGCATTACATGCAGCTGTACAGCAGAGGAAATATCCGTTCACGTTTTATCCGATTATTTGAACCATATTCTATATCGCAAAAAAAAAGGTTTCAGCCATTAGGGAGAAACTTTTTTACACCATTTTCTTATACAATTTTGATTTTTATTATTGAAATTATGCAGCACATAAAATTTCCGTTCTATATTTATTCTTGTTTTTTCGACATCCATAACAAGAATTCATCGAGAACGGACATTAGGGGATAAATAAATAACGTCTTTTTTTTCAACGAACGGAAAATCATTTCTTCGGCTACTGCAACGTTATGGAAGGCTTTTTCAGAGGTAAATCGGTTTTGTATTGTAATAAACTATATCCTGGTGGTCGAATTTAGCATTAGGTGATAACAGTTGATTTTGGTCACGGGCTGCCGTACTATTAATGCCATTAACAAATTAAAAGGATATATTACTTCTTTGAGGTTTATAAAAAATAATAAAAATTACTCTCCCTTCTGCAAACGAAATTACGGATTGATTAAATCAACACTGGTTTCAAATACGACCCGAGCGATAGGTACTTATCTCATCAATTAAATCTTAATCTGTTCAAAGAGAGGAGTATCATTTAAAGCTCTTTAATGAAATAAAAATCACGAAGACTAATAAGTATCCAATATCAGGGGTCTTTAGTGCAATATTTAAAAGTCTGTACCTTGAAACTAATTCAAGGTTATATAACAAAATGTATCTCGGGTGTCATCAGCAGAGGTCGGATATACCTATCGGATTCTAGGGACGGCTTTTACAGATTATGTATATTGTAAACACGAACTGAAACATTCCCAAAGTATAAAAATAGAAAACCGTATACGTGTACAAAATTTCAAATCAATATCTTAAACCATTCCGGAGAAAACGTGCGGGCAAAAAAAGGTTGCAGACAGACCGATAGACAGACCGACGGACAGAATATTTTTTTCGCTCAAATTTAAAATCTCGACCTATCTATTTCAAGAAAAAAAAATTGAATTTTTTTTACGATAACTATATTTCTAATCCACTACGTGGATGTGGAGGTAATATGTTACAACTATTTCGATAGAGAACGTACTTATCTTTAACATTGATAACCATCTTTTGTCTCATAGAACCATTCAGAACCGAGATATTGTCAAATAAATGATTATTGAGTGTTATTGCCCCAAAGGTGGGAGTACCCCGGGGCGCGGGTGAGTGGGAAAAATTAATATATCTAAAAGAAGCATATAATGCATATAACCGATTCCAACAGTAAAATATTTTGTTCTATTTAAAACGATGTTAATCTATCTGACGCTTTGCCTATAATAAGAAAAAGAAGAAAGTAAAACAACAGAAGATCTATAATCTAGCATAGTTTCAGAATTTCTTACGGAACTAGTAAAAAATTTATAGGGCAAGCTTAATTACTTGTTTAAAAGTGAATTATTTATTATTTGTTTGCTTATAGCAATGAAACATATTCTTTATAGGATTTTGCAAACAGCGGAAAGAAAAACTATCTATGAGAACTAAAAGAAAAACTATATGTAAAAATATTAATGATATCTTTGCATTCATTCGATAACCTGACTTCTGGTTATGCTAACAAGTAAAAATTATTATTTGCCATTCTCATTATAACACTAGCATCCCACATAGCCCCCTACGGCTAGGCAGGTTAAACTAGTATCTACATGATCCCCTCCCCTACGATATGTAAATTACTTGTTTGGTATGTCATCATGATTTAGATGCATATTCTTTAGCTTCCAAATTTTATACAGTCCACTAGTTATGATGTGTTTTCGATTCATTCCAGTTTATTCATTTTCAATGAATTTAAATTTTCTTCTACTTGGTACTATCATGTCGACATATTCTATACTTTGTATGAACATTTTATAACATGAGACATACTTTTTACTGCCTACCGGCTATTTGTCATTAAATTAAATCAGTGTTTTCTGTTTTTCAGGATATGGATGAGTCTTTCCTGCGTTACCTGACTTTCATAATGCTATATACAGGAACGCTACCTCTGAAGCTGGTTAAATTTAAAAAACACGTATACACGATATATCGATATGTAGTTCAAACCTGTTCCTTTTTCTTTCTACTCTCAATGTGCGCGAAAATTCCATCTCTTTTGAACGACAGAAACAAATTGCTTGGAACCCTAAATATTTTATTTACCTATACAATTATGTGTATAAAGGTACTGGTGTGCTTATCAAAAAGTGTGAGGCACATGATATATGAGATGGTTGCTACCGAAGAAAACATCAAGAGCAATAATGACATAAAAATTTTGGACATATATCGCAGAACACTTCAAAGAGTAAAGTTTGTGCAGTGGTTCACCATAATAGAGATTTATGTTTTCATATTCCCTTTTCTCCTCACACCTTTCGTTAAGTATTATGTGCTCTGGGATGAATCAAAACATAATTCAAGTTCTGTTATTGTGAGACCTCTACCTTACAGTTTTTGGTTACCCTTCGATGAAACAGAACATTATTTAACAGGTTTTGGTTTGAGCTGCTATTGCGCCATTTTGGCTATGGGTTATTATTGTATTACGCAAAGTATATTTATCACAATGTCAATTTATGCGAGTTTTAGACTAAAAGTGTTAAAGAATTATATAGAAAACAACAAACAATATTCGAGAAAACTGTACGGATTTCAGGAAAACGATGATAAAACTGAAAATATTTTTAGATTCTGTGTAGAGGAACATATTGATATAATAAGGTAGAATCTATTTATATATAGGTAATGGATATTTTTAAGTATTTCTTTATTATTTTAGGACTGTTAGAAATTTAAACAGTGTAGTAAGAAATGTGATGCTATTGGAATTTTTATTATCATCAGCTGAAATTTCTTCGGTACTGTTTGAAATAATTTCGGTAAGATAAATATTAATGTATTTTTATAAATATATTAGTAACACTAAATAGTTGCACAATGAAAAGGAATTGTATGGGGAGTGGTTAATGTGCATAGAGGAAACTAGCAAATCAGAACATATATCAGTGCTTGGCAGCACATCTCTATATTTGATAATTTCTTTATTCAAATTAGTTAAGAATAGTTGAAAGAAGCTTACTGATAACCACACTCTTCTCTCTGCTAATTTGCAGTGCCTATCCTTTGAGTTTTTATGTTCCCTAAACTTTCAAAATGTTTTCTACAGTCCTTCATACTTGAGAAGGGTTATACGCTTCTTGAATCTAGTTATAATTGGACGTTAACTTTGTTCAATATATTTGAAATTATATAATTTTTTATAACACTGCCTTTCCTTCAGTTGGCGGCTGAAAGAAAAGGTGACCGAGGCTGTAGCAATCAGATTAGCTCTGTGGTTAGGTCGAGGTTTAAATTGAATAATTTTAACTTTGGTTCTATTCATTTGATTGCCCAAAAAACAAATTTTAGATCAACAGCATATTCAAAAAGGAATATTTCACAAAGAGAATAAATAACTAAAATTCTTGTAACTTGCTCAAGTGGAAACAATCAAACCCAACTTAAAGCAAAGTGAACAAGTATAAAACTACCAAACTCTTTACAAGCAGTATATTATGTAAGTGAAAGTTTAAAAATCTAATAGTTAAAGTTGACTAGGAAAATTTAGAAATTTATTTAAAAAAATGGGAATATCAAGTGGTTTACAAGTACTCTTCTGAACAAAGGTGCTGGTGGTATTACTAGCACAGAGGCAGTTGGCTCATTTAACATAGTGTGGATGGCGTGAAATTTCGACGTGATCAGCTCCTGGAGTTGGCCACGGGTACCCGGGAATTGAGGACTAAAATATTCTGGTCTGAGGAAGTGCCAGCCGACAATACGTCTTTTATCAAAACCACCATTATCAATTTATGACACATAATTTAGCTCTATTCCAGACTGTAAGAAAATTTTAATCACAAAAAAGACTGTTAATAAAATAGAGAGAAAATTTAATTAATCAATCACCCAGATTAATAGAATACAAAAAATAACAAAATACGATGTAGCAGACTTTCGATATCCTAAAAATTAAATAGGCGAAACAAAATATGAATGAAAATATCATTTTATGGTGAGAAATCTGTGCAACAATAAAACAATTTTAGATTCGTCCCCACCGAATTATTAAACCAAGAACAGAATTATTAGCATTTCTCTTAACTTAAGGCACTGCAGAGGGACTCAGGAGACTTCCCCAACAGCCGTGAGCAGCACTGAACTTTACCTTCAAGATGAGCGAACAAATTTAACAATATGTTAATTAATTAAGGGAAAAGTTTATTCACCTTAGGTAGATTTCTCCAGAAAATAGTTCAGTGGTTGCTCACATCAGGTAGTCCTGCCTCAAATCCTCAAATTATATATCATTGACAACGGACTTATGCGTTCATTTCAGCAATAGAATCTGCCCTTAAAAAAATATAATTTAGTAATTATGTTAGTAGTATAAACTTATTTAGAAATTTTTCTTAGTTGTTCTGTTCTTCTAACGCGTTCAAGAGCATAAAATATTTATGTTGAATTTATTAATACAATATTATTGAGTGCAACAGTCTTGAATGTTATTTTTATTTGAATAAAAATAATTTGGGTAATTCCAATAAATGCTTACACGCTCAACGAGCTGGTAAGGCACATCTAGTCGTCTTGAGCTAGAAACGATGTTGCAATTTTATCTCTATCTTTGCTTTACTGCAGTATATATTAGAATGTAGGGATAAAATTCCTCTAAAGTTGATTTATACACTTAATACTCACCTACAAATAGAGTAATGCTAGATTAGGGTTACTATATTCCATTGCCCAATATTATTTTCTATTCTCTCAATAAAATTTTAAAAATCACATGAAATCATGTCAGTTCTGCAGCTACAGAGCCCACCTCAAGCTCGGAGTATGAGTCAGATGATCACCTAGACCCCCTCTCTCGGCCCTGGTTGCGATTCCGAGTTCACCTTGATGTTACTTTATCTGAGCTGCAGAACTGTCCACTCTTGATTTATATCTTCACTTATCATCCATTCACACAAACTAAAGTGCAATGGTGTGAGGTCTGGAAACCTCACCAGCTAATTAATAAGACCACCGCGAGCAATCTATTGGCTTAGAAAAGTCCAATTATTTAAATTGGACTAGATATCCAGATGAGCAGAATGTGGAGGAGCTCCATCGTGCTGATATTGCATGGCATTTCTTAGGCTTAAGGCAATCAAATGATACTATTAGACCGAATATACGATTTTGTGACACAAACGTATATTATTTTGTTACGAGTCCGCAAATCTCTCCGCATGCGTACTAGCTTGAAGATTTCTACGATTATATCACAGATTAACGTATTATATATTACGGTTTCACAAGTTGCAGATAAAAGTAAATTACTATTTGTTTGTTTATAATTGTATTGAAACATATTCTCTATAGGATTTTGCAAACAGCAGAAAGAATAACTACCCATGAGAACTTAAAGAAAAACTATGTGTAATAATATTAATGAAATCTTTTGCATTCTTTCGATAACCTGAATTCTGGTTATGCTATCTAATTAAAATCCTAAAATGAGTTTTTCTAATTTCTTTTTTGAAAATTCTCATTCTAACACTAGCACCCACACAGTCCCCTAACGGCCATACCGATTAAACTAGTATCTACATAACCCCCTACGGTAGATGAAAATTGTGGTTTGAGTTGTATAAGTTATTTCTATGCTACAATATTGCAACAAAAAGCGGGTTAATCCTCAAATACTTAGGTAGGGGAAACATTTAATTCCTACCAAGAAATGGAAAAATTTATAAGAATCGTAGAAGAAGCAGAATTTATACAATTATGCAACAGAGATTCTAAAACATTAAAACCAATGTTGAATATGCCCGATTAAAATAGAAAATTCGAAGAAGGCTTTTCAATATTGGAATAAACCAACTAGTTTATTTACAGTTGCTGCAAAAAAGTCTAACTGTGCTAGATGTGCTTCATGCTTAACATAGTTCTACAAAAAATGCGCGTGTTTAAATAGATTACCCAAATCTAACAAAACATGGATTTGTTTCAAATGCAAAACAATGTTGCATGCATAATTTATTATTATTGTTATTTCTAAATATGTTTTGGTTCTATATTGTACGTATGTACATAGATATCATATGGATGTTACCTATTATCAAAATAATATTCCTTAGTTTCGCTTTAATTCATATATGCGTTTGTTTATCTAATACAATACAATATGTATTCTTTTCGTTACTCTTTTGGTTATCCCAATGTCACAACTTCGTATCGGATAAAGGCAATACGACGGACGTCGTGAAGGGTGTCTGAAGCTTATAACTAGGGACATACCAGGATATCCCGGGATATTTTGGTACGTCGTAAGTACTACGAATGGTCATCCAGAGGGATATTAGATGATGTACAAAGTACACACTGAAACGTCCCAGAACATCCTAATATTATATTTTCTTACGTTTCGATATATTAACCATTGCCAAAGACACCACATTTTTACAAAAAAGATAAACTAAAAATATTTTCTATGTATGGACCGAAGTGCTACCTACTTATAATTATATATAAGTAGGTAGCACATAAATCCACATATATATTTTCTTGTTTTTTGTAAAATTGTAGTTTCTCTGACGATGGTCAATACACTGAAACAATAGAAAATATTGTATTTCTTATTTGAACCGACCGAAAATCCCAAGGAATTACACATCAAGTTATTTGATTTGAGTTATTGGGATATCAGATCAAAATAGAAACACATATAAGACAGACATAAACTCACATTTGTAATGTCAAAAAGCAAATATATTCGAAAATATATAATATCACAATAATTATGTTGCACATAACTCCATAAATATAAAATAAGTATTTTGTTTTTTGGAAAATTTTACTTCTTTGCCGAAGGTTAATACATGAAAATTTTAGAAAATATCATAACTTTCATTTAAACTGACCGAAATATAAAAAAATTACACATCAAGTTATTTGAATTATCAGTCAAGAAATTAAAAACATCTAGGGGTTATAAGAAGGTAAATATATTTAAAGACAAAACTCATTTGTAATATCAAATAGCAAACTTCTTAAAAGAACATAAAACAACATTTTTCAAACTGAATTACATAAAAACATATATTTTTATCACGTAGTGCGTTCCTACTTTTCTAATCTTTTCTTTGCTTCGCACTTTTTGCCCTTCTCAGACCCTTTTAAAAATTCCTCTGCTTCGTATTTTATAATATTATACCCAATTTTGGTTGCATCTAAAATAAACATTTACTTATTATTTGAATCAGCATTATCAACAAAAATTTAGTCTATATGAAAACTGGGTAGGGTAAAGGCAATGGAAAAGATTGAGGGATACAGGTTTAAATTGAAGAAGTAATAACAATAATTTGTCGAGTTATAAATTGCAATCCTGTATTACGACTTTGTTTTAATGCATTATATTTGTCTTCCATACACGTCACATATGGCTGTGGCTGCGAAACCACCATTCATAATCCAATAACCGTTTTGTGCAATTTGCTTTCTACCAGGAGAGAAAACAAAAGAAAACAATATATCAGGACAGATTTGCAAACTAATTGAAAATTTATCGATGCATGTCCTGTCTGATACATATTTTCCTTATAGTGTAATGAATGTTTCAAATGATTATCTTAAAGCCAAATTATTTTTACTTATCTACTTTCATATGCCGTTTAACGTCAAACTTCACAACACTACGACCTGGTTCATATTCTCTCTCCAACCTGGATTCGTAACATTCAGTTTTTGGGCCAAATAAATTTAATTTTATCGGTTTGTTGGTAATTGAAAATAAGGGAGCCTGGCTTCGTAACATTCAGTTGTTGAGCCAAATAAATTTAATTTTATCGGTTATATAAGGGGAGCCAGGATTTTTGTTAAATACTGCAAGTTTTCTATAAAGTTTCCTCTTTTTCGTTTCCTTTGGCATCCTGAAAGTTTACAAAATTGTATTAAATTTGGGCTGCTTCGAGCACGACTTTAATAAGTAATTAAATCTTCAATCAGATGGCTTCTCATATTACGAAGTTTTATAGGTTATGTTAAGTTTTTTTAACATATGCACTCACGTACTCTCAACTTTTCAATATGATACTGAAGAGCGGGGGGGGGGGGGGTAAAAATCCCCACCACAATGCAATATTTATCTCAGTGGTTGCATGGTTGCAATTTCGAAAAGCGTAGGGGGATTCCTTGCGATACAATTTTTTTTACCTCGGTTGCAATTTGAAAGAGCGTAGGGATGGAGAGAAGAGGCGATTGATTGCGTACAATTTTGTTATGTTAATTGAAACAAAACAAAATTGAAAGTTTGTTCCAAATCAACATCCCTAACAAGTTATTCCTAGCAAATTCCTAGCATTAGGTCATTCCTACCTGGCAAATGCCAGTAATTACTGGCAAAACGGCAACACTGACTAAAAATGCCATAGATACAATAAAAAGTCAGGTTCGTGATATTTGATATGGCCGCTGGAAATCGTAATGGTGCCTTATTTGATCGTATTAAAGAAAGATAATTGGGTCACAGTTTAAGGAGATTTAGAGCCCTTCACTGGACGCCTTTTCTAATCCCGATTTCAATTCACAGTTAATGTCAAAATGAAACCAGTCCAGGATATCCACCTGGCCTCCTTTTGAAGGATATTCTGGGACATCCTAAAGGGGGCGTCCATTTCACTATCTACTTTACGTAATGGGATATCGAGGTACTTCAATTTGACATCCCGTATCCCGATTGTGCTGGTATTAATAAATCATAAACTGAAATTTACATTACGTTTTTCTTTACCTTCATATTATTTGTAGCACATTACTTTCAACTTATCAAGCATATAATTTTATAATATGCAGACACTTGAAAGTTTTATTCTTGACTGACCCGCAATCTGCGAAGCCGTTATAAATAATGATAGGAACCCTCATGCTTATACCCATGTGGGGAGATTTTCGGACTCGTAATAATATTATATACGTTTTAGTCACTTGCGCAATCGTATACACTGTCATACTATTATATCATTTTCCAAGAATGACAGGTAGTTTTCTCTTAATAGGCTAGTCTCAAAAATGAAAGGACCAGTAAAGTAATTACCCACTATTAATGATATCACATCATAGATTAATTAAAAAGCGATGCTGGAAATTTGTTTCTACTATTGCATGAGGACTTCTGTCAAACCATCGAGAGTTTCGAATATTCTTGATGACATTATGAGGGAATGCAGCTTCAGCGGTAAAAAGCATATAAGGAACCAAGTAACAATTATGATTTATCCATCTGAAAAATTGCATGCATTTAACATGAATCAAATCCTCTATTACCTTGTTTGCCATGTACATAAGATATTTATGAGGTTCGTCACATGAGGGTGTTATGCCACCAAGATTATTCAATTAAATAATTCGTAGTAGAGTAAAACTAACTTATGTATAATTTACATGAAAAAGTGAACATTGACTATTGACTATATAAAACTTTGAGACAGACAGATATAAAGGGGCAAGAACAAAAAAACTTAAATTTTAAAACTTACAGTTAACATATTGTTTGTTTGTTTTCGTTTTCTTAACCGTTTCTCAAGTCACCGAGGTAATTCCTTGTTAGGTAAAGAGACACTTTTAAGTTGTAAATACCAACAAACAAATATTTAGCTGGCTTCACTCGGAAAAGATACACATTCATTTAGGTCATAAAAGCAGTGCTATAACAAGATCTTCTTCAATTTATTTTTAAAGCTGATGGTGGATCGTGTATTTCTTAGCTCTGTAGAAAGCATGTTGTAAAAACAGGTGTCGGCATGATAAGGTGACTGTTATGGTAGATGTGGAAAAATGTATCTATATAAATATTATTTTCATTCTGTGTTAAGTATGGGTGAATGTCACTAAACTTTGTGAAATCAGCTTGTTAGTCGTGGATAGGCATTATGAGTTTTAAGATGTAAATTTCTGTTAGAGTAAGTATATTTCTCGATATGAAAGTGGATCTGTAAGACTGTTGTCTGGCAGATTGAATAGGAATCGAATTATCCTTTTTTGCAGGATAAAAACCCGTGAGATTTTAGTTGCCTGCCCCCATGATAAAATATTGTAGAGTGTACAATTGTATAGTAAAAATTTAAGAGCGACACTTCGCTAAGCGTATTTCTCAAGGTTGATAAAGCAAAATACGATTTATTCAGCCAGGCGCACACACACAATCGTTGCGTTCATTCCAGCCAACTTTGTGGAGTTGTTTATGGATAATACATTACTTTTACTATTTAATTATAGATCTGTGGATGCTTTTCTTTACAATCCTGTAATTTCTTAACATGTGGTTTTTCTAGATTTATGATTAATCGACTTCGTGAACACCATTAGGAAAATCGATTTATTGTACCATTCACTTTTGACTGTAGTTCGTCTTTGGACTACATCTGCGTACATGAACACTATGCCATCTTGTTTATAGAGTGGCAGGTCGTTCATGTACAGCAAAAATAATAGTGGTCCAAGTACACCCCCCTGAGGAATGCCAATTTCAGAGTGGTAATCGTCCGAGTATAAGTTTTCGATTTTAACTTTAAATGTACGATGCATGATGTACGATATTAACCAATTATTAATAGGTAATAGGTATACCCATTGCATCTAGTTTTTCGGCCTCCCAGTAGCAGATGCTGTACCTGCTGATATTGGTAGGACTTATGCTTATGTAGTTTGCGAATCACTCTTGTCTAAGGAACTTCAACTTGCGTTGCAATTTTTTGTGAGCTAGTACCAGGGCTCTTTTCCACTAAAGAATGTTTTCCACTTCATCTACATCTCATATACAGGCATATTCAGATGTCTTGTGATCACTGGGAAGTTTACTGTTATTACACAACGTGTTGAAGTCTTGAAAAAATGTTACTTTCAGAACTTTATGATGTGGAAATCGTTGTCGATATTTTTCAACCGCAGCATGAACAACACTATTTTAAAAACACCATACATATTAGCATATCGAAGATGCACGTAGATGTGTGACATTGTTCATAACTTTTGTAAAATCGTAAATAATCAATGAAATTCGAGAAGGTAATGTTAATGTTAATGCTAATTTCTTTGTTAAAAATGTTTAAGATGTTGTAATTTGAAAATATATAAAAATCGAATGACAGCTGTTGGGTTTCTTAGGCATTACTTATGTGTAGTATCCACTCTGGAGTTTGGCACTTTCGTCCCCAGACTTTCATGTGAATACAGGTGGCTTATTTTAAATTTTGTAATGTATAATAATAATTTCCTTTGATAAGGTTGTTTTTGGAACTCTATGATTTATTTGTATGTAAATAATTACATTTTTTTTAGACGAAATCAGCCCACATATTAATTTTTTCACTATGTCATTTGTTTTTGTTGATGACGCAGTTGTGGATTTTGTATTGGCATGCCAATGAGATTAGAGTACAGGTAAGACACTAGACTAGCCTAGAATAAAACTCAGTGACATTAGTCGATTTTTTTAACAGAATTCCACACTCAACATGGTGTGTATGATTCGATTTCCTTTTTTACTTAGAGCTCGAACAGATAAAAGATTAATGTATGGCGCCTCAGGGTCGCAGGTACCAGCGACTTGGTAGCACCACTCTGTGGCGTCATAAAGTCGTCCGTATGGTTGGATTAAGTGAATGCGCGTGCTTTTAAAAACGAATTATACTAAGTAAACATATAACAACAATCGATTTAAAATAAACTCTAATGAAGAAACAATATCTCTAGCTCTTCTTTTACGACGCGACGTCCGTGTAGACGACTGCATCGAAATTTATTTTACCCCGTACTGGTCGACCGACCAAATCAAACTGCAAGGCTCCCGTTCAGGGTTGCCAACTACGCTCGCTCAAATTACCCGTGCATGGTGGTCGAATTCCCCACAATTCCCCACATAGTTGTTCAATTTCCCCACACATTCCCCACATAGTCAGATAACGGATATTTTTGTTAAATATTATACACTATTCAGTATATAGCCAATTCGACACAATGTATTATTGATGCAGGTGGTATAATATATATTCACCACACACAATATTTGCTGGTGCTTATTTTCAATTTGTTTTATATTGCGTATTTCAAAATAAGATTATTCAATGTATTTTCCTTAAATGTACTATTAAAAATATTGTAGGTAATAGGTATTCGAAATTATTGGAATATTTTTTTGCTATACCAGTAGCCAATAGTCTCTAAAACTGTTTACTTGCATGAAATGGCAAACAAAGGTGAATATGAATTAATGAATTATTAGTTATTAATAGTCAATGAATAAGATAAAATTTTGCGATATGCATCTAACACCGAAATTTTTTTAAGCTCCTCAAAGCATGTTGTCATCATTTATTCCGCCGCAAAAATGGTAGTCCTCTAAGCATAATCTAAAAAGATAGTTGTTTAATTCCATCCTTATATGCTTTCACTGATAATTCATTTATTTTTTATAAGTTATTTTTAGTATTTGAGTAATACTAGACATATTTAAAAATATTTAAAGCAAGGCTTGCTCAAAGCACATGCGTTCATAATAACAATATTTTCGGTCATGTCCCCACTGTCTCCCGCTTATTTTTCTGCGTACTGAAGCCTCACGACAATGCTGCAAGCATCTTTAAGCGTGACGTCATGATATTCGGTCGAATCTTATGAGCCGCGAAATGCGCAAAAGGCAAAGTTTATTCTGTGTTATAAGTATTTTTTTGAAGACACTGGCGGCTGCCTTGCTGTATGCATAAACAAGAGCTCAGGATAAATTGTAAACAATAAATATAATATTTTTAAGAACTGTAACTGAGTCGATGGGAGGGATTATATCTCTGCGCATACGAAGGTCACAGCTCATGAGATTCTAAAACACCTCTACCAAATTTGTTGAAGTTGAACTCATGTTACCAACATCAAAATTTTAATAAGTAACTAGTACCAACCTTTTAAAAAATATGATCAATTGGAAAACGCTAAGAGACAAATTCTATCCACGTTTTGTTGAGCGGATTATGTTATTTATACAGGCAATGAAGTATTCATCGAATTACCCGCAATTCCCTGCATACGGTCATTCTCCTCCACGGATTACCCACATAACGTCCAAATATCCCAAAGACTGGGGAATTCCCCGCCAATCGGCATCGCTAGTACAGTGGCCCACTAGACGCGGGGACGAGCGTCTTCAGGCGACAGTTACGCACCACTCAAGCTCGTCTGAACGGGTTCTTCTCGAAGTATGGTCTTCAAAAGACAGCCACAGATAAATGACTCTGTGGCGCCACGCTGTCACGGAATGATTTCAAAATATGGTCTAGTTCCAGATGTCGTTATTATACAGGGTGATTCACGTAGGCCATTCATTAGAAGTTTTTCAACTTGCAGTTGGATTAGAAACTTGAAATTTGGTATGCAGCCATAATCGATCATGCCCGTTCTATCTAAAATATTTTCAGTCCTCCAACTATACAGGGTGTGCCAAAAATTGGTACCAACTTTCTTATTTTAAATGGAAACCTATATTTTTCTTTACATGGTTCTTATCTATTTTTAAATATTCGTCCTTTATGGCAATTCTTGAATTTTAATGAACTCTTATAGTACAGGCAAATTAGCAATTTAGGGTAACAAAAATTAATAAAAGGATCATCTCTGGGATTTAAGTAGGTAATAACCTGGGGAATGAGATGGTGCATTCTTTGCACTTCCAACTTCCGGGAAAATTCAAGAAAATTTGGAAAAACTTTTGATTTTAGTTTTTTGTACTCTAGCGGCCAAAATAATGAAAATCGGTAAAAAAAGTTCCCAACAAAAGTTGTAGGTCGTCTCTTTCTCTACAAAAAAGGTCTTTGCAAATTTCTGTCTTACTTAAGCCATTTAGAAGATAAATCGAGTTTTCCACTTATGGTTTTAAGCCGCTTCGAAATGCGCAAAAAATGAGAATTCTCCGGGAGTTTCGTACGACCGGGCACATGGATCGATAATTCTTACTATTCAGAGCCCCTACAAAAATGAAAATAACATAAAATGCAGAAAAAAGCCTTAGCTTTAATGTAGAACTAATCACCAAATTCATAAAAAAATTTATCATAGACAGAAAGTGTCAGAAGATGGCTTAATAAACTTTGTACAGTTGATCCACAGATTTATTCATATCTTTGCCGGGAGTCGTTGGAATGATAATTCATATTCTTATATAATGATTTATCAATCCAATAAATATTTTATTGCAATTACTCTTGTTGGAAAAATATGCCTTGCGATCAAAGTAGAGGGTATATTTCTCATCGATCAATCACTTCCAAATTTTGGAGTTGAATTCGCTATATCTTAATTATTAATAATAGCAGTCTTAATTTTTGGATAATAAGTACAATAAAACATATTCTTTCGAATGACTTTAGAGTTTCTTAAATGTGTGCAGTACTTTTTGAATTTGTCTACATTTTTCATACACGTTCAGAAAATGCACAATTCTACAGTAAAACATATACAACTTATTTGTTTTTTAACATTATTTAATAGAATTTTCACGAAACGTAGATTAAAGGGCGTGGAATCGAATCCATGCAGTGAGAAAGCACCCATTGTTACGGGAGAAATAGACAGGATGCATAAAACTCAAAGATATGAATAAATCAACTGTATAAAGTTTACTAAGCCATCTTCTAACACTTCTTTCTCTATGATATAAACATGCATGAATTTTGTGATTAGTTCCACATTAAAGCTGATACCTTTCTCTACATTTCATGTCGTCTCCATTTTTTTAGCAACTCTGAATAGTAAGAATTATCGATCGAAGTGTCCGGTCGTACGAAACTCCCAGACAATTCTCATTTTCTGCGCATTTCGGAGCGGCTCAAAACTATAAGTGGAAAACTGGATTTATCTCCTAAACGGCTAAAGTAAGACAAAAATTTATAAAGGCCTTTTTTGTAGAGAAAGAGATGAGTTACAAATTTTGTTGAAAACTTTTTTCTGCATTTTCATTATTTTAGCTGCTAGAGCAAGAAAACCAATAATCAAAAAGTTTTTTCAAATTTTTTGAATTTTCCCGGAATATGGAAATGCAAAGAATGCATCATTCCATTCTACAGGTTATTACGTACTCGGAGGTTATCCATTAATTAATTTTTGCGAGGTTTTTACAAAATTTTGCCTTCATTGCCTGTACTATTAAGCATTACGTATTTAATGAAATATGTATTTCAGAGTGTTGCGATATCTACAGCTCTTTATGAGATTGAGTGGTATAAGTACAATCGTAATATAAAACAAACCATCCAAATTATGATGACACGCGCACAGAAGCCATTGTCCCTTACTATAGGCCCCTTTGGAGAAATGTCCCTGGAAATGGCTGTGAAGGTGAGCAGTACTATACTTTAGTAATACACAATTTAGGGTATTTAAGACGACATGTCGAGTAAGGAATATTATTATAACAAAAAGAGTTGAATTTTACTATAGAACAATGTTCTATCCTGGTGTAGAATTTCTTTTCAAATCCCGACGTGTCACCGAACTCTGAGAGAAAGTTACCATGCAAACCATAAACCTATACTAAATACTGAATTAAAAATCAAAGAATATGGTACAAGAGGAGAGATAAAGGCAAGGGAAATAGAATGCAAAATTAATAAAACTACAATCAAAGGGAAGGTAACTTAGTGGTTATACTGGTGTTTTAGCCAACTGATACATTTCATCCCACAGTAGCTATATAAAATTATATTTTCTGAGTATTTGGAAGGAATCCACTGAGGGTCGACCTTTCGCCTAATTCGAAAATAGATTTTATAATTGTTGTTGTAATGAAATTACTCATCTCAAGAGCGGAGCGAACGTACATACGTCTGCCGATACTCCTATTTCGTTACGAAACTGCAGCAACGTCAAGTGCGGTTAGTACCGGGATGGGTCAACCAGTTCAGGGAAACACAGCGTTCTCTCTCCATCTTCCAACGGCTTGTATATCAGCGCATCCGTAGAAGGTATGTATCTTTAGGCGGGGGTTACATAGAACATATACCATCCTTCGTAGGGGATGTAAAACCGTCTCTTGTCTATTAAATGTTAGGTAAGTAAAAGATGATCCCTACTCTTCGACAGAGAAGATGTTCGGCAAAATTTCCAATTGGGGGTAGCTCGTCTCCTGGCGTCGGTGATAGGCCTCAGGGCCGGAAATGGGCCGACGTTAAATAAATGAAAAAAAATCATCTCAATAGCCTCATTACTATTTAAACTCTACGGCATAAGCATGGAACAGCATCGAATATATGAACAAAAATAAATATTGAATTTTTTAAATCAATTTTATTAAATTTTTTAATTTTAATAAAAATCAAATGCATTTTACTCATCAATACTTTCCCCAAAAGTAAAAATAATTGGTATCTATTGAAAGTATACACAAACACAGCAATTTAAAAAGAGCAGCTTTATCTACACCTATTGATTGGGAGCTGAGATGACATTTTTTGAGTTATGGTAATTTATAAACAAGCTAAAAGACGTTATAACTTGTTTACATTGAACATTTCTTGATGATTAAACACTTGAATATGTTATAATTCTTTCAGTCGCATAAATTGTTGGAAAATTATCGAATCGAAGTTGTTCCACAGTTTCGAGCGAAATGGAAATATCTCATACGGCCTACTTCTATACTTCAAGACATTTGATCATTTTCAAGACATAACATACATTCTTCGCCCTATAACTTCGTTGTGTCCCGATGTTGTTTTTCGTTTTGAATAATTGTGTTTTCTTGTAGATATTAGTTTTACTGCCAAATTCTAAGGTAAACTATTTATTTCAACAATACTGTGATAATTTGAAACTAGAGTTTTAATTTCTATCTTCTCTTAAAAGTTCTTTTAGTGGTTGAAATAATAATATTTATTACATTGTTTTACTAAGTTCTATTAAATTTCTTACATTTCTTACACTTTTACAGTGGAGTATTTAGAGTCAAAATCGAAAATGGAACTTTCTCACCAAAGCACTATAGATGACATGCATCACCCATCCCAGTTGATGAAATTTGATTTGTTCACTTCATTCTTATAGTTCAGGAGCCAGCGTGCAATGACCTGACGCATTTGTAAGTCACGGCAGGCAAGGAAAGTCAGATGAGAATATTTCTTAGTGATGGAAACTTAATTTATGAAAGAAGTTAATTGTTAAAAAACTAGCTTAACATTTACTATTCATGGCTTAAATGCAGGCATCCTGGAGGTTTAAAATGTCTGCCACTGTACCTCTAATAACTGACTGTATGCCTGCCTCTAGACCTCCGCTAACCAGGATGTATTCCGATCATATTCTTATAAGAATTAAGTGGTAATTAATTGATAATAAAAAAATCGGCTTGATACTCCTTTGCCATGGCCAGTGACATAACGTGCAGGTTCAGAATGTCTGTCGCTAGACCCTCATTAACCGGGATGCATGCCAGTTCTATTTTCGGTTACTAAGTGGCCAACAATCGTTACAAAAAATATTAGTTTGATACAAATACTTGTAACAATTGTAAAAGATATTTTGAGTTATTTAGTGACGTTTCCATCACTATCTCGTATCACATTCTATGCATGTAGTGGGTGGCCATACTTAATAAAACATATACTCCTTGGGATACTGCATGATGAATTGATGGGACCTATTTTAACACATTTCTTATGCTTTCCATAATCGTGCCTTACCAGGTGCCTTGCTTGATTTTGTGACAGACGGCCTATACGACGTCGTACATCCCAGATGGCGACCACACCAGACATCATCGGAAGTTATCGATTAAACCTTTTAATAGAGCCATCCTATCAATATTTTGCGCTGAATCTTTTTTGATCCAAATATAACTTTAAACAAAAAATGTTATAACAGATTTTGTCGTATAACCTACCGATTACCAGTTAGCTGGTTAAAATTTGTATTAACCAAATTAAAATTTTTGGCTTTAAAAATTTTTTAGATTTTTAGGTTGAAAAATAACTAGTTAGAAAATCAATATTTATTCCAATATTTTAATGAAATAATTGTAATGTTGTACTGCACGTAAAATGTTTTCAGCTTAATATTCTTCATCTGAAAGAACATCGATACCAAAATGTTGACCACAATTTTCGCCATTGCCTCCACACATACAAAGTTCAGTGCATAAAATGTTTTGAGATTTACATTTAGAGAATATTGTGTATTTTGTAAATGTAAATCTCAAAACATTTTATGCACTGGCGAAAATCGTGGCCAACATTTTGGTATCGATGATCTTTCAGATGAAGAATGTTACGCTGAAAACATCTTACGTGTAATATAACATTACAATTATTTCAATAAAAATGTTGGAATAAATATTAATTTCCCTTTTACACATGAACACCGAATTAATTTTAAAATGGGTTCAGGTGCATAAAACAGAAATAATAGTTATCTTATATTTCCCATCCGTAATCAGGTGTTGGTAGATTAGGGTACTGCAAGACACCGTTCCATAACCTGGGTAATATTTTCAGTTGCTTTTAGAGACACTCATTGTGGCTCATTCATTCTTTTTGGATTGTTGAAGATAACATCGTCCATTTCTTCCTCAAGCAGACTTATAATCTCTTTTCGCGTTTTTGTTTTAATTAATAGATTTCTTCTCTTTCCTTCTTCGAGACAGAATAAACATTTGTTTTTGTGATCCGTTTGGATTCTTGATCCTATTTTGATTTTATGAGTAGGTACTATTCTTATAGCAATCTGTATGATGCGTTTTCATTAATCAATTCTTCAACTATCACATATCTTAATCGATTACCAATTAACACGTATTCACTACCATTCCATTCTTTTCTCTTTTTAACACTTTATTATAACTAGTAGTTAGTCTGCAGCCTTGCCCTTTATGCAGCTGGAGGCAGGGATACTTGGTGACGAATTTGTGGTGGAATAAACATTGTGTCCAATATTAATTTTAATAGAATGAAGATTAAAAACACTTGGTATTACTCTTCCACAATTTCTTATTCAGATTACTCTGACATATGTTTCGGTCTTTCGACCATTATCAAGGAGTTATAACTAACCTAAAAGTGACAATTACAAGATATTTATAGGATTGGAGAGGTATAGATACCTAATTAACAGTTTATTTCTTCTTTCTAATATAGCTACTACTAGGAATTCAATTTAAATTTTAAAGACTATTTCTGGGTATGTTTGCATGTTAGTGTACAAAATTTCAAGTCAATATCTTAAACCGTCTCGAAGAAAAATTGCGGACAAAAAAGTTACAGACAGACCGATAACCTATTTCAAGAAATAAAATGTTTGAAATTTTTTTTACGATTACTATACTTCCAATCCACTACGTGGATGTGGAAGTAAAATTGCCCAATTTGTATTGCACAAATATATTTATCGTCTAAGGGGGGGCTTAAATGTGTAACTGCACGCTGGCTCCTCTACTATATCGTATGAGGAAGTACTGTGTTGTCTATATTTGATATAGATATGTCAAACAACGTACTGTAACATGGAACAAACTCTTTTACACATTTACTACCCTCATTTATAATAACAGTTCATTATTAAACATGGAATTCTGTCGTGTACAGTCTTCATTAAATAGAGAACCCTTTCATGTTATTCAGTCACCTCAATTTTAGATCATAATTACAAAGTTGACAGGCACCAACTATGCAAAAGGTATGAAATAAGTGTTGTATTTTATATACGTCAAAGCCATTTTTGATCTTTCCGTGACACACACTGAGTTCAAAGTTACTTTGCGTTACTTGGGTGATAACATACACGTGTTATTTATTCTCTAGCTTTAGACCGTTTAAATCAACCGTTGGAATATTTAAATAATTTCTCGGTTGCTTTGTTTCCATACAAAATGATAAGGGCAATAATTAATTACTGAAATATAGTGCAAACCGAGGATCTCTAAAGTCTGCTTTAGCAAGAGTAAGCTATTGTAGACATTTACAGAATAATAAGGAAAAGATCTTAAAACATTTCCTTTTATGCCTATATACGGGATATTTCGAAATGTTCGATCTCTTGGGAATTTATACAATAAGTACACCTCGAAGAAAATGTAAATTAGAAATTTAAATTATGCTCATAGAAGTTAACAGCTACTAGATAAATAAACTAATAGTTCTCGACATGAGAATTGTTTTCAGTCAATTCCTAAAATAAGAAATTATATACGAGTTTGATAAGTTCTTCCTTTGTTGACTATAGCTGAGGGTAATTCATTGTATGATTACCTTGAAGAGGCTATAGGGTGACCTCCAAAATTGTTACTTTATCGACGTTTTGTATTCTCTCAAATAAAATACTTTTCTTCTACATGTACGCGTACTAGTTACTAAGGTGGCAATTTCCAAGAAAGAGATATCCGATAGGGAAATATTCATTATTTTTGGCCATAACTTTTTTCCTTGCTACTTATATTTAAAAAAAACTACAAGACTACCTAAGTAGAACCATAACAAGAATATTACTATGAATTTTCACTCAGTAATTTTAGTTATTTGGATTGACTGAGCATTGGCTAAGCGATGTACAGTTAGCTAATGTTCACCCAGCAAGCTATAGATTGATATCAAAGTTCTGCCGGTCTAACTATATTCACGGAGAAGTAGCAATTTTTATTAGAAATCACTTAAGATTTATTTAGTTAAAATGTCAGTTGAAAAAGTCATTGAATGTGCGGCTATTGGTATAGGCCGAGTCTGTGTGGTAACGTGTACAGACCTCCACAAGGTAACATGAACCATTTTTCTTTTGATTTTTAACAAAATTATTATTAAAATTTTAGACAATTTTCAAACGCTAATAATATGTAGAGACTTGTGTTATGATATAAACAGTAAAACATTAAATGAAGTTATTAACTCTTACAAGCTCTCATCCTTGGTGAGACAACCAAGGAGAATAGCGTCTATCTCTGCTGTAGGGACAAATTCCACATCAATAGATTACGTCCTAACAAACATAACCAGTGTGATAAGTTGTGAAATTTTTGAACCAGGTCTCTCTGACCATGTAGCTCAATTTGTGTCGTGGAGAACTCCTGGAACAGTTTGTAACTTCTCTGAGTCTAGGTGTATTAGCCACCAAAATATTAATGAATAAACAATATCATAATTAAAATACTAATTTAATAGGGAAATTATTAATTTAGATTTTTCTCAGGATGTTGATGAGATTTTTACTCACTTCTGGGATCACTTTAACTGGTGTTTTCTTACCTCACACCCGTTAAAAAGGGCCAAACCAAATAAAAACAAAAATAATAAAAAGAAATTTAAATTTTCTGTTGATTTAATAAACAAGGTGGATCAAATAAAATGTTTAAACTAGTTGAAGAAGCAAAATAATGATACAAATTTAAACGCCCATTACAAAAGTCAAAAAAAAATTCTTAACAGACAAATCGATAGCGAGAGGAAATTTCATTATGCTTATGTAACTGACAGCTCAGATAATAAAAAAGAAATTATCGGAGCCAGTTAATGAAAAACTTGACAAAAGCAAAACTCAATCAGTAAATACAAATTTAAAAATCGACAACTCCCTGACAGTTGATAATAAACTAGTAGCTGACGCTTTTGCCAATTTTTTCGGAACTTCTAATCATTTAATTTCGACACACCTTACAAATAATAACGTTGACCTCTGCACATTACTTGAATTAAATGTAAATTCTATTAATCTTACACAATTTACGGAAGCTAAAGTTAGTGACATTATAAAAGACTTGAAAAATAAAAAATCTACTGGTGTGGATAATGTACATAGCAAATTAATTAAAGCTTGTTGGGGTGAATTAGTGCCATACATTACAATAATTTTAAATTTCTCAATATCCTCAATATCCCCTGTCAATTAAAACTTTCCAAACTGACTCCAATTTTTAAAAAAGGAGACTCAGAATTAGTTGAGAATTATAGAGGCATGGTAGTATTGAGTCCATTTTTTACAATCATCGAAAAAGCAATTTATACGCGTATGATGGATTGTATTGATAAAAATAACTTACTAACAAGTTGTCAACGTGGTTTTCTTGGTGGGTATTCAATTCAGTCAGCAACAACGAAAGTAACTCAATTCATAAATGAGAGGTTGGATATAGGTGACACAATAGTAGGAGTTTTCTTTGACCTATCTAGGGTGTTTGATACCCTCAATCCCAAAATTTTGGCCAGTAAATTATACCGAATGGGTTTTCGGGGCACTGTAAATGACTGGCTAATCTCTTTTGTTTCGGACAGAAACTTTATGGTTAAAGTTAACGAGGAATGGTCGAACTCTCTTGATGTGGAGCTTGGCACACCCTAGGGGAGCGTGCTAGGCCCTTTGCTCTTTCTGTTGTACATAAACGATATGCCACATTATATAACTTTTGGTACGCTGTTTATGTACGCAGATGATACCACCATCCTCATATCCGGTAAGGACCTTGTAGTTAATGTGCAAGTAAATCAAATACTACATGAATTTAATGATTGGTGCCAAAAAATGATTTAATCAATAATTGTGATAAAACGATATTTGTTGAATTTTCTAGCAGATTCAAGCCAAATCAAACAAACCTAACTTTTGATATAAACAATAAAAATTTAGCTATGTCAAAAGGTACGAAATTATTATATACTTACCTTGACAATTTTATCACATGGGTAGATCATATTGATTACATGTGTGCCAAGTTAAATAAGGCTTATTTCGTTATCGTGTCGCTAAACAGTTCACTGAATGCACACTCTTTATCAAACATATACTATGCGATGGTATATTCTACCTTATCCTATAATATAGTATAATGGGGCGAGGCATCCAGCATTCAACGGGTATTTGTTCAACAAAAGAGAATTTTAAGATTAATATTTGATGTAGCACCGCATGCTTCATGTAGACATATTTTCAAAAAGTATAATATCCTAACTCTGGTTTCAATATATATCTTAAATATTATGGTTTTTATTCATGGGGATATATCAATGTTTACAAAAAGTAGTGAAGTACATAGTTATCCTACTCGATACAACAATAATATACATGAATAGGTTTTACCACAGTTTTTTCAAAAAGTCTCCATATCTTGCAGGATCAACCTATTATAATATGTTACCCACGGAAATAAAAATATTGCCAAAAGCCAAATTTAAATCTAGCCTTAAAAATATGTTGGCTCTAAACTCTTTTTGTAGCCTAATGGAAGTTATCGAGTATGCTCGTGAGCATTTTGGTCAAATTATTATGCATGTATTTAATTTTGTCTATATTTTAAATAATATTTTATGTAAAATTGTTGTAAATATCCTTCACATTTGACAGTTTTTTATTTTTTTTGTGCGTGCTTTATGCCGTACGTTCACTGTACATAATATACAAATGTGTGTAAGGGTTTATATTTAAATGTAATTTCTTCATATGTTAATGTACCTACCGCTTATACATTTTTGTCTGCTTTTTGACTTAATTATTTTTTACTTATATGTATCATTTATGACCTAACTTATCCATATTTTGTAATGGCAAAGGTGAATAAATTGTATTATTGCAAAATAGCTAGATTTAAAACTAAAATATAACGAAAGAGGAAGATTAGCATTCTCTTTAAATTTAAATCTAGCTATTGTGCAAACATCTATTGAGTGAAAACTCATAGTAATAGTCTTGCTATGATTTTACTTCAGTAATTTTATAGTTTTTTTAAACATAAGTAGTAAGAAAAAAAGTTATGACCGATAATAATAAACATTTCACTTTCTTTGAAATGGCCACCTGAACCAAACTATTTTCAACTGTCTTTTATCTATCCACAGTAAAAATTTTATCAACAAACATTGAAGACCTAGAAGAGTCACGTATTTCACCCAGAGGCCATTTCAGCAATTTCTCTTGAACTTGTAGTGAAGTTTGGCATCACGATAACTACTTGTGCTTCTACATTACTGAAAAGTAGATAGTCCGTCGATAGTGACATATCGTATAGATCCAAGCTCTACGACTTTTTTGGAAAAAGAAATAAATTCTAGTACACTCGGATGCTCAGTGTGTGTTTCTTGTATTGAAATGTGTAGGCCTTCTCGCACAAGATCACCTCAAGCCGTTTGGTACAAAATTAAACCAAATTATTTATTAAGTTCCTCATGACGCTAGTACTTCTGAACATGTCAACATTGCTACACAATGCATTAAAGGGGATGCGTCACCAACCGAAATGGATCTGAAGTGTTAAAGCACCTTTAATTTTCTAGTCTTTATGCAGAGCAGGAGTAAATCGTTCTCTAGCCCTGGCGACTTCCTCGATTATCAACTGTTAAATGGGTGAACACTGTTTTTAAATCGTTCCCTTTACGGACAGTCATGCCGCAGTGACTGAGCGTATGAGCAAACGACGCAATTTTTGAAGTTTTTCTGAACTCTTGAGGACTATAGATTGCTAAAATTGCATATATACTACTACTGCGGGAAAGTTTGAATAGCTATAACTTTCAGTGATCCATTAAGCACTTTTCTTACTGATCTACTGGTCTCTTCTCTTTCAATTCATATTACAAAATGCTTAAAACAATTGTTTTGAAGGTATACCCCAACGATTGTTGACGCCTGAAATGGAAATCAGGAAATACAAAATTTCTTATACTCTGTAAAAGACAAATACAATACTCATGATAAAGTCAAAAATGCGTCTCTTAGAGGAGATGCTGCTTTACAATTTCTACCTAGAGTATGTTAACGTAAACTGGTACGTTAATAAAACATTTACATTGAATTAATGCTGTAAGTGCAACTTTGGAGAGGGTATACTCCTAACAGAAAATTGCAAGACTTGGTGCTATACTGTCAGATGTTCCCAATAGTACCAAATATAATAATCCAGTGTGTTGAGGAAAGGACTGAGTAATTGCCCTTGGTTTATATATGTGTGGTGACGGACCAAATGTTCAAAAAAGACGATCTGTGATTTTCTTTCCTTTTAATTCAGGACTGCTCCACTGTGGATTGGGGTGGGGCACTTTTATTTTATAGTTCTGGAAACTCGAGAAAATGAATGTAAAATTGTGAAGTAATTATCACTTTTTAAGAACTTTCACTATTTTGTTACTTTTCGTTAGTTACTTTGTTGCTAAGTAGGCTGTTTTCCCTTCAAAGAAAAAAACAGCAAGCACGCAAAAAGGAGTAATAGTGAAGGGAAATTTAGCGCTACTCGAGATTAAATATCTAAAATTATATTTAGCATGAAGAAATTAAAAACAGAACTAATACGGCACACAACGGTCACACGGCGTCTCTTAAACATTTGGTGTTACCGCATGGCTTATATTTTATCTGCTCCCTATAGCTGTTGAATTTTGAAATCAGCTAATTACATTTAATTTTAGAAAGGCTATGTAAATAAAACAAAATATAATGCCATGGGAGATGCGGACAAATAAGAAGAGGCACCCTATTATTTTAATAACTAGAAGGTTTGTACTTTAATTTCAAAAGAAATTCATCCTAGGTGATGACTTAAGAAAACAAAAAAAAACGACTTTAATTGAGGATCTACCAGGGTTGCAGGCAAATTGAGTCTGGCACTTGACGTAAGTTCTATTCATGTATTCGACGAATTAAGAAAACATAAAAAATTGTGACAGGAACTGACGTCAAAATTCTATGAGGCATGACGCGGGCAAAATTTGCTTATATGAAAAGTGGCTCCTTGTAGGTCTGTAGTAGTACTTACTCACTCACATTAAGTTTTGTATGTATCTTATTCATAATAAATCTGTACAGCTGGCTCTCCACCTGTAAGATATATGTAAGAGAGAATAACTTTCAGCTGGCCAACCGCGTTCTGATTATCAGAGGTATAAAATAAATTCTTGATTAATTTACTCTACTTTAACATTACGTAAATATTAGCTACTTTACGAACGTAAATTTAAACTAGAAAGGAAGGATAGGTACATAAAAAGAAACTACAGTAATATGGTATTTTTGCATACACACGCGATGCAATCATGTACGAAACGAACACTAGTGGATGTTACTCTTTCAGGGAAAGTCGCGACTTATTTTCAGATTAATGTTTAAAATCAATATCGAAAGTTAATGACGAATAAACGAAGCACTTTACACTAAATGCTGATTACACGTGGAAAATAACCACTATGTTATTAGTAGTGGCAGGGAAGTAACTTCCAAACCGGCAACCATTGTTCGAAAAAACACAAATTCTGTAAAATGTATTGTGCTTACAAGCTGTCCAGGCACATAAACTCACCACACAAATTTATTACACCAGAATAACAAATAAACGTATGATCATTTTCAGTTATATGCAGATACCACCAGAACATTAATGAAAGCAGACTTGTACTAAGTCGATTTAACTAAAAAGTAGCGGTCTAACTCTTTTCTTTTTCAAGATACGGAGTGTTAAATTAAAAAAAATATGTTCGTTATTATGTCTCTATCTTGAAAACGGTTACGTATCTACTTCAAAGTTGGTACTGAAATGTTTTTCAGGTCGTCAATCACAATGACGATATTGCCGATGTCACGTTCTATAGAGGGCGTTTGTTACGTATTTTTATGTGATTTTAAGCCATAACTTTTTTGAGGTTAGATTTTGGACATTGTCTTCTTATAATCCTGATGCAAATTAACTTCCTAAAGAAAAGGTGTACTTGTTAAAACGCAATAAAATTCATACGCGATTTTCAACTTTTTCACACACCAGTTCGAAGTAATTCAGTTGTACCTAACGACTATGTTACTCATTTCTAGATAGAAATACGGGTAGTGAGGCCTTTTCAAATAAGTTAAATAAATTAACAAAGAACGTAATCCAAAATTTATGTAATAACATGTAATTTTTACCAGCAGTACGAAAACAGTACAAATAATTATTATTTTATGATCTACTTATACAATGTTTGGCACAACAGGCACTATTGACGATGTCAAGACATTATACTTAACGCATGCTTACTAGATGGAAAACCGGTTTTAAGTACAACTGAATTTCTTCGAACCGGTGTGTGACAAAGTTGTAAATCGCGATTTCTCTGAAAGGGTGCATTTTATCGCTTTTCAACAAGTACACTTTTTCTTTAGGACAAGTTGCGTTTCGATTACAATAGAAGACAATGTCCAAAACCTAACCTCAAAAAAGTTCTGGCTTAAAGTGTCATATAAAATTACTGTAATTGGCGCCCTCTATAAAATGCGACATCGGCAATATCACCATTATAATCAATAACGTGAAAAACATGTCGTTAACTTTGAAGTAGATACATATAATAGGCCCAAAGATATAGACAAAATATAAATATATTCTTTTTGCTTTAATACCCTGTATCTTGGAAAAGGAAAGAGTTAGACTGCTGTATTTTTTATTAAATTGACTGGTTTCCATGTCAAGAATCTATGGCTAAGCATTATCCCAATTTTTTCAAGACACCCTGTATATATTGACAGGATAAATTCACTAGGCCATTTTTATCATGTTGCTTCTCGCTGGCTTCTTCAGCGCGCAGCGGAGGAATGAATTCGATTTGTCCCGTCTCAATTTCTCGTGTAGGTTTTTCGTCGAATCGTTACGTCATTTTTAATCTCGATATCAGATACATAAATGCAGTGCCAACTTATACAATTAAAATATTACCGTAATAAAAAAATACAAGTAAAGTAATGTAACGCGCGGAATGCGCAAAAGCATCCTTCGTTATATTTTCTAACAATTGTTAGAAAAATTATTACTAATTATGGAAAATCTTATTCTCCTATGCTCTGGTACTATAACGAACTTTCCTAGACAGACGAGAAATTGTCAGTAGCTTATGTTTAAGCCTCAGAATGTTAGAAGGCGCACGCTCGGTAATATTCAAATTAAATTAAATAAATAAATCAAATTAACTTTAAAATGAAGTTGAGTAGAGTAATTATAATAAAGTCTGTTATCCACATAAATAGTAGAACTATCAACAAAAAAAATATAGATCCTTTATTTAATTTAATAATTCCTTAATAAAAGAGAACTACTTTTTGGGCGGGGCAACATAACTGTCGGTCCGGGACCTATCTAACAATACGCCGCGCGAGACTAAATTCCCTCTCTTTCACTCGAGCCGTTATTCGAGATGGACGTATTTGAAATTTTGTTAAACATCTATGGGGATATTAAGATGGAGAAACCTTATGGACATACAGTGTGTCCAACTAAGTCGGCACCATATGGGAAACTTTTTTATTATTGGTTTTATGAAAAAAAGTTATTCTTGATGAAAAGTTTTGCATGGCCTAAAACCCAAAATGAAATAATCAGATATCAACTTTTTGCAGTCGTACACGAGGTTTGTCGAAAAATGTAAATTTTGCTCAAGAGTAAAGTACCTTTATGTATAACAATATCGACAATTGTTATTAAGAAAAGTTGATCCTAATGGAAAACTACGGTCAGATATCCAATATTATCCATCTACCATGAAAAAATGATCTTTAATAATTTTTGGGTATAAATTATACATAATTTAATTTTGCAAATCATAAAACATTTATTGTGTTGAAAAACATGATAACCTTTCGGTTCACTGGTAAGTAATGTAACAATTTGCCATTGCATTTGAATAATTAATGCATGCATATCATAACTTATTTTACAAATGAAAAGTTAAACAGAAGATAACTTAACTAATAAGTAACATTCACAAACAAAATCTGTTCTTTCGTGGTGGATGGATAATATTAGACATCTAACCGTAGTTTTCAATTAGGATCAACTTTTCTTAATAACGATTGTCGATATTGTAATTAATAAAGGTACTTTATTCTTGAGCAAAATTTACATTTTTCGACAAACCTCGTATACGACTGAAAAAAATTAATATCTGATTATTCCATTTTTGGTTTTAGGCCATGCAAAACTTTTCATCAAGAATAACTTTTATACATAAAACCAATAATAAAAAAGTTTCCCGTATGGTGCAGACTTAGTTGGACACACTGTATAAGGTTTTTTTTCCATATAAGGACACGTTTCTTTTCAACGTCGAAACATCTCAACGCAACACCTTTTTCTATAAAATAACAAATTTCTTTTAATCGTCAAAGTATCTCAACGCTACACTTTTTATGTTTTTCTACCAAGTGAACAAAAACCTGGGCGAAGAAATTTTCTTAATTTTGTCTCGGCGACAGATTAGTTATGTGGAGGTCCTTAACCATTTAACTACACAACGGTTATAATCTATCATCTACAGAGAACAGGGGCGTACTTAGGAATTTCTCTCATCAGGATATTATAACAAAAGATAAAGTACCTTTGATTATTACACGCAAAAGGGATTATTTTCACATATCTATTGCTACACATTAATTCGTAGTTACTTGTATCTTAAAACCGCTGTTACAAATATTTCCTCGTAGTATCGATTCCCTTTTGTCAACGCTTAACTTAATCGTAGTTATTTGATAACATGATATTATTTGAATTTTACCAGTACCAAATTCGCTTTGTTAAAGTACTTTTGTGTTGGGTGTATCTAAGTGGTTAGACATGTCGGTAATTATATGCACATAATACGCGTCGTGTAATCTGAAGTTTTCTAGATTTGACTCGTCAAGTCGGATCCCTTATGTGGATTATTTAATAAAAGGAATTCAGATGTTCGAGGCGCGGTGAAATGTGTATCTATTTGCTAGGATTGAGTCCTAGTGTTATATTTTTGTAGTCAAATAACTTGGGGTGTCCCGCATATTTTATCTGCTAGAGATAAGTTCTAGTATTATCTTTTTGTGGTTATATAACTTGGTGTGTTCCGTATTTTATCTGCTAGAGATAAGTTCTAGTGTTATTTTTTTGTGGTTATATAACTTGGGGTGTCCCGTTTTTAAGTATTTGGCATTACGCAGCGGGGAGGCTATATACTGGTCTCAAATAAATATCAAGTTCGAGTGAGACTGCATATCTTTTATTGGGTTGAGTTTTATTATCTTATCTCTGTAATATATTTTGTGACGTCATTTTAGTTTATCTAATGGTGTGAATTTTGTGTTGCATTTTAGTATATCTAATGCTTTAAATATTTTGTTTGTTTGATCGTTGCGAGATACCATTGTAATATATTTCGGCGAGGCGAGGTACGGTGCCAGTTTAAGTGGCGAGAACTCGATCGGCGAAGTTAAGCAACGCTGGGAGAGTCAGTTACTTGGATGGGTGACCGTATCTCATTTCGCCGTCCTGGTTAAGTGGTGGAATAGCTTTAGCTAAACTTCGCCAGGACGTTAAAATAAATAAGACGTTAAAAAAAATCTCGTAAATGCTCATATTTTGTTGTAATATATGATTTTTGGTATTGAAGTAAAGTTACGAGACGTATCTTTTCTAATATATTTTTTTGTCTCGTAAACGCCTCAAATTTACCTTGCTGTCGAGCATATTGTATTATAGCGTATCTTGTAATATAGTTTATTTTGTACATAGAACTATTGTATTTATGTAATATCTGTCTTCTGCTTATCTTGATCTTATCTTTTCCTTGATTATACTAACTAATTATGGCGCCCAAGCCTTGAACTCACTGCCCTATCTGCTCTCCGTATCTTTGCTGTGCTAGCCAGGTTAAACCAGTGACTCTAACCACGTCGCTCGTAGGGTGGCCCACATTTGAACAAGTTGGGCAAAATAATTCCTTTTTTTTTACAAAGCTACAGTAAATTATTTTTATTAGGTAAAACGTAAACTTAAAAAAAATTATTACAACTAATTAACTTGTGGCCATTGGTTAAAAATAGACCGTTACATCTTTGTCACTTCGTTGCCTATAAAATCAAGATCTCGAATTCATTGTCTGAAGAAGACAGAGCACTGCAGATTATACTAGAATTCAAATTGCTTCTTTTCTTATGATAATATTTAATGAAAAACTATTTCGCTAGGTATACTTAGATTGCAAAAAGGGCATTAAACTACCCTTTGGATTTCTCTTTTCATCGGTGATATATTCCTTGTTCGACGCATATGCTTCATTACATTTCAACATTATATATCATATTAAGTTATTAATTACTTACTTTTTAGATTTTTAAAGCAGCCTACACTTATGTTACATTCCTACAGCATACTTATGGTGACAAATGAAAATAGGAATACTCAAATCTGTAGTATATCGATATATGGAAATCGACCTTCAATGGCATTTCATTACTCTTAGAGCATTTACTTGATGTCTGTGTATTTAAGGGATAATTCACAACTCACTTTAGCCATCACTGCATAAAAGTAGGAGGGATCTGTTCTAATAGAATAATAGTAAACAAGATTTATACCTATTGTGTCTTTTCTTAAATTGTAAAATAAATAATATTACAACTCGACTACTGAAGAAACGGAGTTCACGTATAGCTTTGAATGAATGCTGATCTGATTGAAATAACATATCAAATACTACCAAAAACGTAGATAATTTAACAACGGACGTAATTTTAAAGTAGTAATTTGGGCAACTAGTATTAACACTGTTATTTATTTCTACTAATGTGAAGGTGTGATGAGGCACAGCTAAGTCCAATAACCATAGAAACGTAAAAACCGCTGCCCATTGAATCACTACTTTCACATCCAGATTTTCCATCTAGCCCAGTTGTCAGAGACAGACATTGATAAAAGCCGGTCACTAAATGTTATGTGGCTGAAACTTTCAGGATAAGTATTTTTGTTGGTGTAGAATCCGATAAAAGAAAGTTTACAACTGTAAGGTGTCGACGACCCCTAAAAAGAGTGAAAATTTTGGCCGAAATTAGGTTTTTGGCTAATAACTCTTTATTTTCGTAAAATAAAGAGGGCTAATGTAATTTCATAAGGCAAATCCCCTGCAGCATGTTGAACTACAAAGGAGGATGGTCGATTTGGACGATTTCTGCCCCAAATTATTTTTGGGTGGAAAAATCAGAAAAAAATATTTTTAATGTCTACTAACAATAATAAGTCAATTTTACCCAAAACGGACGATCCCTGACCTAACGACCTACCATTCCCACATCCACCCTCTCCAGTCCATAAAAAAAATCTAGATGATCATAAGAAATGAAAAGATCTCCTGAGAGAGCAGATACAGTTAAAAGGGGGTTAGTGTTAGCAAATATAAGTTTGAAAGCGATATATCTCCCCTAAGAACGTTGTTAGCAAGTGATGGCATAATAAGGATTAAGGTTAGGTTAGGGGGTGGGGGATCGTCCGTTTAGGGTAAAATCGACTTATTATTGTTAGTAGACACAAAAAAAAAATGTTTTCTGATTTTTTCATCCAAATATAACACAGGCACACAAAAAAAAGTCCTGATAAAGAATGGTGAAGTACCCTCTGGTACGTTTTTCGGTGTGCTAAAAACTAATCTCAGGTCAGAACTGACCCATCACCCTTAGATTTCATCCCAGCACACCCTAGCATCCCCGAAATGGTCAAATTTTCACATCATATAAAAATTCAAAATAAATATCTCATTCTACGTTTTTCGGTGTGCTAAGTACGAATCTGTGGTCATAATTTACCCATCACCCTTAGATTTTGCCCCAGCACCCCCCAGAACCCCCCAAAGGGAGGTAGAATGACATATTTATTTTCAATTTTTATATAAACTAACATCTTCACTATTTAAGGGGGTTCTGGGGGGTGCTGGGGCGAAATCTAAGGGTGCTGGGTAAATTATGACCTCAGATTCGTTCTTAGCTCACCGAAAAACGTAGAATGAGATATTTATTTTGAATTTTTATATGATGTGAAAATTTGACCATTTGGGGGAGTGCTAGGGTGTGCTGGGAGGAAGTCTAAGGGTGATGGGTCTGTTCTGACCTGAGATTCGTTTTTAGCACAAGGAAAACCGTAGCAAAAGGTACTCCACCTTTCTGTATCAGGGCTTTTTCACTTTTTGTGTGCCTGTGTAATTTGGGGAAAAACAGCCCAAATCGACCCCTCCTCCTTCTAATCTTTGAAAATCGCACCTACAGAAATCTAATAACGCGATTTAAACCAGAGTAATAATTGGTTATTTTATCACCTTCTCAAGATTTTGAAATTTTGGAAGTGTACATCTTCAAATATAAATTTTGAAATTTTTTTCACTCATCGTATCTTTATATACATTACTTTAGGAGCAATATATGAAAGTTCCAGGCCTTTATCTTAAAAATTGTAGAAATGGTAGAGCTTTTACCGATTTCATCGGAAATCTCTACGTTCCAACTTCATATATATTTTCTATATACATTAATTTTTATATTTGAAAATATAACAATCCAATAGTCACTTGTTTCTTCTTTCATTTAAGCTTTGTTTTGTTATGTGTCGAAACGTTCCATTTTCGTGAGTTAAACAAAAAAATCTGGAGTCTACATTTTGATCGTACAAAAAAAACTTCATATACGATTTTGATGTGAAATTTCTCCCTCTATCACCTACTGCTATTAGTTTTTTGATATATTTTTTTTTCTTCGAGTTATTGGCCATAATCGAATTTCGGTCAACATTTTCGATTTATTTTAGGGGTCGCCGACACCTTTTTTTATCGTATTCTACACCAAAAAAATACTTATCCTGAAAAATTCAGCCATATAACATTTAGTGAGGCCTTAAAACCTCTGACGACTGGGCTAATCCGTCTTTAAACGAAAATATCTTGATACTCCTGTATGTGCTCATAGAAATTTAATATTACAATATTTGAAATCGTCTGTCCCAAAGCGATCATAGAGGTGGCTGATGGCAAAGAATTTTAACAAAAGACAGCGGTGTCGCGGTCGAGTGAGACTGTCATATATGCAACGGCTGATATATGCAAATGTAATATGGGTTGCATATATCATAGGGGGTTAAGTTACCAGTTTTCAGTGAAGGTCGAAATACAGCGGTGTCGCAATCGAGGGTAGTGGATCGTAGCTGTTTGAAAAATTTTATGTTTTGTGTATGGTGTTATCATTTCCAATGTCCCGATGGTTGCAAGAATTCCGAAATCTGTGAATTTTTTGAGAACTTTTGTACTCGTACACATATTAGACCACAATTTTATTTTATTATCTCCTTCAATAATGGAAGGAGGGCGGTGTTAAATAATTGATAAAAGAAATAAATATGCAAAGTAGGAAGAATTTAAAGGGAATTAGTGTACTAAATAATGACTGAAGCTAGAGTGTCGATCGAAACTAAAGGGTTAAGGTGGCCATTCCCTAGAAAGAGACATCCGATAGGGAAATATTTACTATTTTTGGCTATAACTTTTTTTTTCCTAGTACGTATATTTAAAAAAAACTATAAGAGTATCTAAGTAGAACCATAACAAGACTACTACTATGAATTTTCACTCAATAATTTTAGTGGTTTGCAAAATAGGTCGATTTAAATTAAAAAATTATGTTAATCTTCCTATTTCGAAGTTTTAAATCGAGCTATTTTGCAAACCACTGAAGTTATTGAGTGAAAATTCATAGTAATAGTCTTGTTATAGTTCTACTTAGGTACTTTATATATTTTTTAAATATACGTACTAAGAAAAAAAAGTTATGGGCAAAAATAATAAATATTTCCCTGTCGGATGTCTCTTTCTAGGGAATGGCCACCTTAAGGTAGCAAATTATACACATTATTCGTTTTATTAGTACAACACGGTGACTTGGCTTTGCCTACAAAATTGTTACAATTATTTTACTAAATTTGCATTTTGTATTGCACACTCAACTGCAGCAAAAATATCAACTAATTGAACATAAATATGATATATAGATATTCGTAGTTTATATTACGCCAAAAACATGCTATAGGGTGTTTTCCATATATATATCAATTCACTTCAATGATGCAGTTGCATGTTGGATGCGAAAGAGATCGGACGTGTACAAAAACTTATCTTATTTAATTACATAAGATATAATAGTTGAATAGTGTTAGTGCAGTGAAATAAATTTTAGTGGTTATAAGGGATAAATTATAAGTGATGAGTGGACAAAGCGGGGGCAGGCCCCCCGAATTAGACCCAGGTTCTTCAGAGGCTGGTAAAAAAAATGAATATTCGGACATGGACGTGAATTTCGAGACTGAAGCCAATTACGGTAATGTACAAAATCAAAACTCTACAGCAAGTCAAAGCAAGGAAAATGTAAGTAATAATAGTGATGACGTAAATAATCAAAATAAAAGATTACAAGTTCAACGTGACCAGTATCTGTACCAAATGAGTGACACAGGGCCCTTTCAAATTTATATTGAAAACTCAGATACGGAATTTCAAAGCAAATTAAACCCAATCAAAATAGGAGAAATTATATATACTTGTCACCCCGAAGTCGACCACAAAATTAAACAAATAGAGTCCATAGGCAAAAACAGAATTAGGGTAATACTTAAAGAATATACAAGTGCTAACATCTTAATTAAATCTACAGCCCTAAAACACCGCAAGTTGGAGGCATATATTCCCAGATTTAATATTTTTAGAGTAGGTGTTATTAAAAAAATTGATACTGATATCTCTGATGATTACTTAAAAAATAAAATAAAACCATTCGACTTGCATTGTAAATTTACCATAGATAATATTAAGAGAATTAATAGAAAGGAAAAAACCAGCGACTCTATTAGATACGTACCAACAACATCTATCATCGTTTCATTTAAAACACAAACGTTGCCTAAGTATGTATCAATCAATCACGTCTTGTATAAAGTAGAGCCATACATTCAAAGAGTAGTCCTGTGTTACAATTGTTGCAGATATGGTCACCTGGGCAAGCAATGTAGAAGCAAACCGCGCTGTCTTAAATGTCACCAAGAACACATAAGCACAGAGTGTAAAAGTCCTGACTACGACCTTAAATGTTTTGCATGTGACGGAAGCCACTTAACTTCAGAATTTCAAATTTGCCCGGAATTTAACAGACAAAAATTAATAAAACAGTGTATGTCTGAAAAAAATATGTCGTACAGGGAGGCTTCGTCAAGCATTCCCAAAACAACATACGCATCTGTCACCTCTGGCCTTAGTAACATAAATCCACCAGTCTTACAAACACCCAAACACAATTCCATAATTACACCTTCTAATCCACATACCAGTACATCAAATAATCAAACCCCTCATTATTATTTCACACAAAACAGTACACAGAATACTCGGTTCACACCATCCAAAATTTCCCATAAAAGACCTCGTACCTCAAACACAAAAACAGACCCGACAACCACAGCACACAGAGAAATAATATCACCGTATAAAACCCCAAATCAAACAGGGGGTATTTTGACGAGTAACGCATATCAGGAAAATATTCAAACTCCTTTTAAAAACATTGAACAAATAATAGAGTTAGTTTTATTTATAATAAATGTACTCAAACAAAAAAATACCTTCGATATTCAAGAAACTGATATTTTAAGTGTAATTCAAAGTAGATTAGGTTTTAATTTCAATGAATCCGATTCCGATACCTTCTAATACCATTAAATTCAACTTCTGTCAGTGGAATTGTAGATCAGCAATTTCTAACAAAAATAATTTGGAGAATATGTTATATAAAAATGAAATTAATATCGCACTTTTGTCTGAAACGTGGTTTAAACCAAATAAATATATAAATTTTCCCGGATATAATACAACGCGCAGCGATAGGCAAGATGGAAAAGGTGGTTCAGCCATATTACTTAAATCAAATATTATATATCAAGAGACTCCACCTTCCTACACATTACCACCAGGCGTAAATCAAATAGGTGTAAAATTTAAACTCACTGAGGATATTACTATTCACGTTATATCAGTTTACATTCGTCCAAACACGAACATATCCGTCCCACAATGGAACGACTTCTTTTCGTCAATACCCACCCCCTTCTTGGTAGGGGGAGATTTTAATGCACACAACCTCGCGTGGGGTTGTGACCATTCAGATATTCATGGAAGAATATTGTTAGACGCAATGGACCAAAATAACTTGATGTTTTTAAATGATGGCTCACCTACTTATATAGGCCATTTAAATAATAATAACAGTGCTATAGATATAACAATATGCACTCCAGACATAGCCAACTTGTTCACCTGGAAAACAGTACCTGATCCCCATGGCTCAGATCACCTTCCCATTCTAATAAATTGTAACATCACTCCTCAGTGCCTAGTACGAAATGGAACCAACAAATGGAACGTTAAAAATGCCGACTGGGAGTTATACCACTTGGAAGCCCACCATCATTTCGCACATAACAACATAAGTGAATATAACAATTTAATATCCTCAATAAATTATTCAGCTCAGTCCTCCATACCTATGTATAAAAATTCAAAACACAATACTAGATTTAAAAATAAACCTTGGTGGAACGAAAATTGCGACCAGGCAGTCAACCTCAGAAAACAAAAATTCCAGGATTTTAAAAATAATCCAAACCAAGAAAATTTAATGGAATATAAAAAGACAGACGCTATGGTTAAAAGAACCACTAAACAGGCAAAAAAAAATGGCTGGAAGAAATACTGCTCGTCTTTAAATAAAAGCACTCCGTTAAATGAAATATGGGCAAAAGTAAATGCATATAAAAACAGAAAAGTTGCTAATAGGATACCCATTGATATCGATGAGGCACAGTGGATAGAACCTTTCCACGCAAAACTCTGCCCACCATGGATTAACACATCGCCACCAAATTTTCTTCTACAATATTCACAAACACAAAATCAACAAGATGATATATATCTGATTCAACCATTCACAATCGAAGAACTAAACAGAGCCCTCAAACAACACAATAATACATCACCAGGAATGGACGACATACATTATTCTATGCTATCTAATCTACCAAATACTGCAAAATATACATTACTGGATGTTTTCAATAATATCTGGTTAAACAATAAACCAGTGCCGGAAGACTGGTCCAACTACATAATTATACCTATTTTAAAACCAGGCAAACCGCAAAATCAAATGGAGTCGTATAGACCCATCGCGTTAGCGTCTTGTGTACTCAAAACATACGAGAGAATGATTAAGAATCGTATAGAACACTGGTTAGAGTTTAAAAAATTACTACCATCGAGTCAATTCGGTTTTCGCAAAGGATCATCCACACAAGAAAGCATAGGTAATCTGGTCACCGACATTCATCTTTCTCTCACAAACAATTACGCAGTCTCCTCTGTATTTATTGACATAAAAGGCGCATATGACAACGTCAACTTAAATATTCTGTCAAATAAAATGGAAAATATAGGAATCCCACTTCCTATAATCAGAAATATATATAACCTTTACCAAAACCGTAACTTATACATCAAGGTATCCGATCAGATTATAGGTCCACGCCAAACATCCCTAGGATTACCTCAAGGCAGCATCTTAAGTCCTCTGCTATACATAATATACTCCTACGACTTTGAGCTCATATTCGATAGCGACACAAAGGTGTTACAATTCGCTGATGATATTTGCATATATGCTGTGGCAAAGGACATAGACACCTGTAACCTAAAATTAAATGAGACCATGGAGAAAGTACACAATTGGACCACAGCAAATGGACTAACAATAGCAGAAAATAAATCGGTAGTGGTTACTTTCACGAGAAAACGGTTTCAGCCTCCGAATATCATTCAATTACACGATTACTATTTTCCATACAAAACATCAACAAAATTCTTAGGAATCATCCTCGACAAAAAATTAAATTGGAGAGAGCATATTCAATACCTAATCAGAAGAACCGAAAACGCACGCAATATTCTCAAAACCTTTTGCCACCAAAGATGGAGTGCAGATCCCAATATTGCACTGCTGTTTTATAACAGCCTCATTAAATCCATGTTAGATTACGGATGTATATTTTATGGATCTGCTGCTGATGTTCACCTAAACAAATTAGAGGTGATTAAAAACAAATGCGTTAAAATGAGCATTGGATATTTACCAAGCACACCTACTGTAGTACTAGAAACCGAAGCTGGAGAACCACCCCTAAATCTAAGAAGAAAATATCTTAGTGACAAATTTCTTATAAAGCTACAAGCAAAGAAAAGTAACATAATACCGAAAATTTGCCAACTTACTACTGTCTGCTTAACACATAAATATTGGAACTGCAAAAAGACTCCACTTTTAGTAGAAAGTTTTACCGATCTTTCGGAATACACACATTTATTACACCAAGCAAACACCCAACCCAACTATTCCATAAAATATGAAACGTATCAGCCGGTGAAAACTGGCGTACTAGAAGACTACGCAAAGGTCCCAGAAGCATTCCGGAACAACTTATTTGACGAGCATGTAAAGGCCAAGTGGAATAATTATGAGCAAATATTTACTGACGGCTCAAAAATTAACGAAGCAGTAGGAAGCGCGGTATGGTATCCCAGAGAAAATATTCAGTTAAAATATAAGCTACCTAAAATTGCATCCGTGTATACTGCGGAACTTCTAGCTATAAAAGAAGCAATACTTACCTGTTTGAAAACGGAGAAACACAATTTTGTAATCTTTTCGGACTGCAGAAGTGCCATAGATAAACTAAAATCAACAACCCCATCAACAAACAGCAACCATATAATAGCAGAGATTCTATTCCTTTACTCCGAATTAATAAGACAATCCAAAATTATTTATATAGTCTGGATAAAGGGTCACGCAGGTATTAAAAACAACGAAATAGTCGACAAATTAGCTAAAGATGCGACAGAAAATGGAGTGAACCACCCTTCATTTAAAACACCCAAAGAAGATTTATACCCAATATTTAAGGCCAAAATGAAATCGCAATGGCAACTGCAATACGAAAATTCGGTGAGAGGAACGTTTTACAAAAATATACAACCCCAAGTTTCATTTACGCCGTGGTTTACAAACACGACCAACAAAAATTTTATAAAAACCATTTGTAGACTTAGAAGTAACCATGCTTTGTATCCACAGTATAAAGCGAAACTTGGTTTGGTGGACAACCCATATTGCATCTGTGAAGAAATTGCTGATCTACAACACATTATATTGGAATGTATACTTGAAGCATCAAATATTGATAAACTTTACAATGACTTAGTCCAGGAAAGAATTCCATTTCCAATAAATATTTCCACATTACTACAGACAAAAAATATTAAAGTATATTCATCATTGTACAAATATATCAAAAATATCAACATTAAATTATAAAATAACAGCGAGTATATACATTCCTCGGATATGATTTTAATAAAATTTTTAGTACAATTATGTATAATAGGTATAGTTGTAACGTAGATATAGATATAGAATTAGTCTAGAGAATAGGAGAAAATTGTTAATGGTTATTACCATCATCTCACGACCACATATAAGTGGTTAAATGTAATATTAGTGTATAAGTATGATATGGGAGAAAAAAAAAAAAAGTTAAATTATCTTAAAATATAAACGTTCATAAAGAAAAAGAAAACACATGCAAACATACATCAAAATAATGATAATAATAATAAAATAGTGAAAAAAAAAATATATAAAAAATAAAAATTTGAAAAAATGAAAATTAAAAAAAAATAATTAAATTGTAAGCGCTCATAAAGAAAACAAAGTTAGATACGAACACACACATACTTAAAAAAAAAAAAAAAAAAAAAAAAATTGAATTAAAAAAATAAGAATATATAAAACAATAAATAAATAAATAAATAAAAATGCGTAAATCGACACATAAGATTGTATTATGTAACATAGGATTGAATAGTGTGAGCAAAAATGTAATCATGTAGTTCTAAATAAGGTTACAGGAAGGTATTGGAATTACATACACAAAGGAAATCAAAAGCTGATCTAACACTTTCAACCTAATTTAAAAATAAATAAATAAGACTGGCTAGTTGGCTACGACCAGTGCCATTAAACTGACACACACACACACACTTCAATGATGCATTAATATGATCAAATTAAAATAAATATTTAATAAACAAATCGACCTAAAGGGACGGTGATTACGACAGTTTTCCGGGTAGTGGGAATTTTTTTGTAATTTCTGGGCTGATTTATAGTTTCATTTTTCTTAAATATTTATATCTTCTTGATTGGACGATTTTACTGAGTTCATTAGCATTACCACTCATTGGGCCGAATTATTCCTTTCAAATTAGTCAAAAAATCGCTTTCTTATGGAAAAACTTCCTGCAGCTATGAGACCTGTAAACAGTGAAGCAATTGATTACCTTAGCATGATCTTCACCCCCCGCAGTTCTAAAAAAGGGTGGTTTTTGAGAAATATATACACATTAGCGCTTTTTCGCCTTTTTTTCTATTTTGAGGAAAAACTATCCATTTTGGTGAAAAATATCAGGAGAACAAAGTTACAAAGCATAAAATTTCCTACAAATTTTAGCTCTACATTTTTGTCCGAATTCCTCACAATTTCGCCGCTAGAGAGCGCGAAAAAATATTTATGTATATATTGACTTTTGCGCCTTCTTTAGATTTTCTGCCAAAATTATTCATTTTGGTGAAAAATATCAGGAGAGCAGAGTTGCAGAGCATAAAATCACTTGCAAATTTCGTCTCTACGTTTTTAAAGTTCTTTTCAAATTTTGCATAGTTCGCCGCTAGAGGGCTCGAAAGAAAAATATTATTATGTTTTCGCGCCCTCTAGCGGCGAAATTTTGAGGAATTCGCACAAATGTAGAGATAAAATTTGTAGGAAATTCTATGCTGCGCAACTATGCTCTCCTGATATTTTTCACCAAAATGGATAGTTTTTCCTCAAAATAGAAAAGAAGGCGAAAAAGCGCTAAAATTCAGATACATGATTTTTTAAAAACCACCCTTTCTTAGAACGGCGAGGAGTGAAGAGAGACAATCCAAATGCTTCATTTTTTACAGGTCTCATAGCTGTAGGAAAAATGTCTTTAATTTTTCCTAAATTGAAGGGACTGAATTTGGTTATTCTTAATACTGTTGGGAAATGGGAAAATTTGAATAAATTTTGGATATGTGGCTGAATAAAATTTTGTCATTTATAACATCATTAACACTTAAAATTTTATTGGTAAAGTTTTTTCCAAAGCGTAATTGCGAAGAGTGGAAACTGGAAGCTTATTATCTAATTAAATCACTATAAACTGCAAAATAATTAAATTATTTACTAGAATAACTGTATAACGGATATTTTTAATTTTTTTATAATGAGACATCCTAATTTTAGGATTTGTGTTCTTTATATAATTGTGTAATTTATATCTTTATCCTCTGTGTTACTAATGTTACTATTTTGTTTGTTAAGTAATATACAAAATGTTTGTGATTTATATCTTTATGTAATTATGTAGGTATATTTGTATTATATACTTTTTTCTTTTTGACTTATCTATCCGATGTAAATTGACTTAATGATCAATAAATGTCTATCTATCTATCTAATTTACACAAGTTATATTACTCTTTGGCAACTTAGCTTGAAAAAAAAAATATGGATACAATTTAAAAGCACGAGTGATATAGCGGGTGAGTCAAGAATTGCGCTCGCCCCGATATTTCCTAAAATATTTGGAATGGAAAATTGAAATTTGGAGGCCTTATTACAAGACTAGAATGCCATCTTTTCAATAAAAAATCAAGTTTGGTGCACATCCGGTTTGACCTGAAATGCCCACAACTTTCGATTTTTAAATAGAACACCCTATATATTTTTACATTTTTGGAATCTAGAGGAAATTTTGAATACAATACATCCATTTTGATCACTTTTTGATAAACATTAAAATTTTTATTAAAAAATCTATTTCTGAATCCAGAGTGCTGTGGTGTCCAAAATATATTTTAGTTTGTGTGCTACGTTACTATAAAAATAAAAAGAGCAATATAATTGCATTACTTAATTCTCTAGAGGCGTTTAAAATTTTTAAATGTGATTTTTACCCACTAACTCGGTTTTTTTAAATGGGAATTTAATCGTTCACCAACATTTTTAAATACCTCATTTTCATACGAATCTAATGATACCAAAATTTTGAAAATCCGCTCAGAAATATTTGAGATTTCAGCCAAAATACAATGCAACCAAGCTTTTAGAAACATGCGGCTAATAGATAATAGATTAGTGGGCTTTGGAAACTAAAATGGCACATTTCTGTGTAAATCTGGTAACCTAATAACATTGGAAAAATCATAGTAACCATTGAATGTAATAAAACAATATTTCCTCCAGATTCCAAAAATGTAAAAATATATAGGGTGTTCCATTTAAAAATCGAAAGTTGTGGGCATTTCCGGTTAAACCGGATGTGCACCAAACTTGATTTTTTTATTGAAAAGATGGCATTTTAGTCGTGTAATAAGGCCTCGAAATTTCAATTTTCTGTTCCAAATACTTTAGGAAATATCGGGGCGAGCGCAATTCGTGACACCCGGTATAGGGAGAAAATTTTATTGATAAATTAATTAAGTACATAAAATATATCTTTAATAATAAGCTTCTGCTTCTAGATGCTTTCTTGACATTTGTTTGTGTTTCTTTTCCAATTCCATATTTATATCACATAAAGACATATTTCCAAAATGAAATAGGTATAAATATTTAACAAATGTAGTGACTGAATCTTGAAATTCAGCGAATTTTGGCACACTTCAAATATAATGTGACAATCCAGAAAATCATAGGTACCTATGTATAATATTAAATAACCTTGGAGTTGAAAAGTTTAGTGCAAGAAGTTCTCACACACGCTTTGACTCGTCACATGACAAGTAAAGACTTATGTTTTTACTTCGACAATGTGGAATGTCCCCCCCTATCTATAGAGTAGCGCCAGTGACAGTGGCGGACTGACAATGGTGGCGTGCTGGCGATCGCCACAATGCCCCCGGCCCAAAACGCCCCCTTACGTATTAAGAACCTTCGTGGACATGTGACAAGTGCCCTCGTCGCCCTTCGGTACAAATCGCCACTACCACCAACAAGTGTCACTCCGCCACTAAGTGGCGCCATCTAGAGCTGCTACTAGACACTATATCATCCACAAAGTATTTACGGCAGTGAATGTTGCTAAGGATAAAAGTTTATTAATAATATATTTTCTTATTTACTCTTTTATTTAATTTGAGAAGTTAAAAACTGAGTTAATTTAATATTTTCTGAGAGACTGAATTAAAGCTGCCTGCTACAAATAAATGTAATAAATAGTGCAAGTTTCTTTATACCCGAATTACAAGTGTTGTTACTTTTTGATGGTTGATTTTTAGTTTACATTTTATCAGTCAGTTATATACCAACTTTGTCATTTGTGTCAAGACATGTAATAATTGATTTGCCTGCCTGATGCGCATATTACAAATGTTACATGACATTTTTACTTGAAGATTTTTCTCTGATTACATTTAAAAAGCCCACATATTATTGCAGCTCACATGAGTTATAATAATTTAGGGCATAAGCTCAAGGAAAAAGTGATATCTGCGGAAAATATTTACCGAAATAAAATGTGACATATGTCAGTGTCTATACATTATTATTACTGTGATAATTGTGCCTAAAGAAGTGTTAAAGTGATAACATTGTTACGAGCTTGCGGCCCCTGTGGGCTGGGGCTGAGAGCGCTCATGAGCAATAGCCAAAATTAAGTAGCGAAGGTTAGGTAACTTTAACTGGATTCATTGAAAGCCATCTCTGAGACACTGGTAGTAGTATGTTCTAGATGCTTATAGCATATCGCGTTTTCTACATTATTCTAGATTGCCGCCGAGAAGGTTGTAGTCTATGCTGGATAATTCTAGAGACTATTTGTAGAGTATATATAAGCCGAATGCAAACACGCGGAAGAAGAAGTCTTTAATGGATTGAAGGTTAGAAAATACGACTTGGTAAATAGTGAAGTCAGAAACATTGTTAGAAGTTATATTAGCCAGTAAAAGTGTATTTTAGTTAATTAAAGTATTGCGAAGTTTTTCAGTAAGCTATTAAATAATAATAATAATCTCATGTTGTAATTTTTAGAATCCACGGATTCAGAAGGGTGGTTTCCTAGGGGTAGAAACACGCAACAATACTTTCCTAGACATTAGATTTACTGCTAATAATGAAATTTAACTGGTGCAGTAATCCCACAGAAGTACATTTCATTGGCTTCCATGTTAATGAGTGATATAATAAAAGAAATCAAATTTGTTTCTTACTTTTTCCGTGCTATAGATCCATTCGTGTGAACATATTTGACAAGACTAATTTCTTGAGACAGGTTTTTCATTTATTTTCTTATGTAAGTTAATTTAACTACCCATGGAACATCTCGGCCGCCACTGATTAAGAGTTCTTTGAGTTGAAACTACAAGCAACTTTATATTGCATTGCGGTAATTAAAATATATTTCAGAAGCAATATCGTGTGCCCTAGAAAATCTACGACGTATATTTTTAATTATAATGGAAATTGATGCCATGCTATTCACAGAGGTGGCGTTCGCTGTGCCTAATATACCTATTACTTGAAAGAATTACTAATGTGCTTCAAACTTTGAAGTATTAAACTATTCATAACTTTTGAAATATCTTTTTTAGAGAATAGTAGTTCAACGCTAAGAGTAAATAAGCAAACTAGGTAAAAGGAACATTATCGTGAATTTACTTGCCCCTATTTGTGTCATGAAAAATTGGATGCATAAAACTTTAGTTTCCTTAACGTTTATAAACTGCTTAATAGTTACTTCAGAATTATGTAAATGGGACACTGCCACTATTTTACGTCAACTACGACAAATTAAGTAAATAAATTAAAGCTTCTTTAAAATGCAAAGCGGAAACCAGAAAATGGCATCATTTGTTCAACTTCGTTAGGAATAACTTGAAACAACACTGTTGATTTAAAAATGTCTTTTAGTACTTTTTCCAACGAATAAGATTCATTAAAATTTTAATTAATTAGCTAACCTAAATATATTTCTGTTTTTAGCTAATTTGGAGAGTTTGTAATTAGGCCAGGCAAATGAAGGGAAAACAGATAGAATTTTTAGACAAAATAGTAGCCGCAATGTTTCTGCAGAATGGTTTCCCGAGAGATAATGGGGAGGTCAAAAAATTTTATTAGCATAATTGTTCTTTATCAACAATTAGAGTGGGTAATCAGTTTTCTTAAAATATTGGAAAAACTATCGGTCGTGGAGGAAAGTGAACAATGGGTGATTTGTGCGAAATTAAAGACCCTACATTATGAGATTATCCGAATTAATATCGCTCCTGCGCTAAAAGAGTTATTGCAACAAAATATAGTATTTTTAAATTATTAACATACCTTTATAATTTGTTGTTAACATTTTTTAAAACATTTTTAAATAAGTGTGATTTATAGTGCTTTCCCAATCAACAAAGTTGCTCTATAAATTTAAGATGATAGTACAATTTTATTTTATTATTGTTGCATTCCTGCTATGCAAAATTGTTTTGGTTTATTAAATCTGTCAAAGTGATTATTTAGTTTTCACAACAAATCGTTATATAAATAAGTGCTAAGAATGTTCTTACAGCTAAATTATAAAACATTTTGCATAATTTGTTTCTCGCTGTTTTGTAAATGTTTATACAGCAATTATTAGAGGATGTTTTAGCTCACGAAGCAAAATTGATTTATAACAGATTTATAGTAATGGCCTCCGACATTTTTTGGTCAATTTGCAATCATCTATAAAACTATTCTTTAAAAGTTTAGCTAAGCATTAATGAAACAATTTTATTATGACTCTTCGTAACACAATATTATTGCTAGGAACATATTGTATTTGGCCGCAAAAGCTAAATAATTGTTATATAAACGAAGCACACATTGCTCTTATAAAACATTTATAAAATAATTAGGAAGCTAAAAATTGTCTTTAAAGACTATAATATGTTCTGTACCATTTTTATAAAACATAGGTAAGTAGGTGTTACGTTAAAAAAGTTCTATTCTGTAATTTTATTTTTAACTTTTTAATCTATAGCTTTGCACAATTTGTACCAACCAGATTGTGAAAAGTTGTGTGGCACATATCGTATTCTACTCGTCAAACCCTTTCACTTGATAGCCATATCCAGGGGGTTCTCAAGAGAAAGGTAATCTGCCATCTTGAGGCGTCCGCCATGTTAGATTTAGAATGACGTCACACAATTTATCGTATTCTACATGTGTGCAATATTTCAAAGCTTTGGCTTAAATAGAACTAATCGATATTTTGATTGCAAGATTTGTTTACATTGTTACAAGTGAAGCTAAATATGAAAATATAGAGGACTATATTATTTAATTACTACTTGCATTTTATTTATTTCATACTGACCGTTGTTTTTTGACGGGAACTCCTCGTAGTTGATTAAAAGGCAATATCGGGCAAAATTATTCGGAACGAAATAATTAATGGAAACTACCTTTGCTTTTTGCAATGCGCCCCTGTCTAGTTACAATAAAATAAAATTGAAATATAACAATTCTTCTGAAATATATATTTGTTCTACAAGTGTTTTCATAGTTATGAATATGATTTATAGGATGGACGCCATAATGTTGGTATTTGAAGTATTCGTATAGCGGCCATTTTGGACTTTAAAGTAAAAATAGTTGAAAAATAAGAATTATTGTGATATGAACATTTTAGCAAAAATCTATTATTGTGAAATATGTTATCTGCGAAACACAATTGGTGAATATCGAATACAAACATTTTATTTTCTCTTTATATTTTGAATTTTGATAAATATTATATTTTCAGAGCGCTTAAAAATCGCGTTGTATATGTACCACATATTTCACAGAAAAATTTCGTTCGCAGCCCAAAATTGCTTTGCTGTTGGCGAAACGAAGTCCTGGTCAGTTAACATTTATCTCATATTACACCAAACATATTGTTAGTTACGCCGCCATGTCCCATTGAATCTATATAACTTTGTAATATTTTGAAACTATTTTGTGAATTATTATTGTCTGCAAATACATTTAAAAAATAAATGACTTATGTTATTGTTGCTGCACATAACAAAAACGTATCAAAGGAAATAATAACACAATGCCTATAAAAATGCTTTGTCGTATTTCGAATAATTTTATAACTATCGTCTACTAATTTTTTTAATCCTATCTAAACGTTTATACAATTATTTTATAACACCCGTGACAGCCATTATAAAATAAATTAAAGAACTACTTTGTTTTATAAACTGTGTCCTTTTTGCGTCTATAAGCGTTGTATAAATGTTTTGAAAATGTTTGTATCAACAATTTTGTTTTATAAAAAATGTTCTGTAAACATTATTTCAGCTTCTACAAAACATCAAATTGTTAGATGGGTTGTGTCAAAAGATGGGTGCTGTCGCACAGTGGGCTAGAATCCATAATTTCTGACCAAAATGTATTTATTGTGAATAGGTTATTAAGGAAAAAATAGTAAAGAAAATTGACACCCGCTGGGGGTGAAATAGGGGTTGAAAGTATAAACAACCTTCGATATTTTTGAAACTCAGTTTACGTACTTTTGACAATTAAATTTCTATGAGAAAAATAAGAAAAAAAATTATCAACCCTGGCGGTGAGTTATGAGGGTTGAAAATATAAATACTGCAGGAATTTTTCAAACTTGGCGGACGTGTTGATTAGGTATTTATGAGGAAAACATTTTAAAAGTACCTTGTCGTCCTGCTTTTTCTGGCGTGTATGAGTTGGGCTTATTCATTTCATGATAATCCACCCTTTCCCCTGAATTTGAAATATATTTTACGAAAAATTGAGACACTTTGTATATAATTTCTTCCACTGGTCATTAGTTTACACCAGGTATATACATTCTCCCCCTTGGATGGGACTTACTGTTGCATCGGGAATGAATACCTGCTGTGACGCAGAATTAGAATGGCTCCATTTTTGAAAATTTCACTGAAATAAGCAGTTTCCAGCTGCTAATTTTTATGAATTTCTTATTCCACAAATATTTCCCACATGCTAAGTTGTGAATTAGAGTAAATGCTCTAGTACATACAAACTATTTTCATACTTTTGTTTTGCTACCTTAACATGCTTTTGTATTACAAGCGTATAGTTAACATTTATGTTCCATAATAAGAAATAGAAAATATTGAATTTCAATGCATAGATAATATTTTACATAAATTTTTCTTTTAATTTTCGCTTAATTTTTGGCCGCGTCCCATGGGCTTTAAAAGGGCCAAATTTTCAAGGTCATGTATTGTTTTCGTTATAGCGTCAAAAAGTTAGGAATCAATGTATACAGTAACCAAAATAATATGAAAGGAATAAAAGAATTTTTATCCGCGCCCCAGGGCCCTTAAAACATATAAAAGCAGCTCTTCGTTTGAGTAAGTGATAGGCTGTCTAATATTATTGTATTGATTGTCTTTATTTAATATAATATACATACTTTATCAATTATTCAACCCAGAACTCACCGCTAGGAGGTGACTGCTTACCAAGTTCCTCCCACCCCTTCCTCCCTTTTTCGACTACTTGTACTTATTCTAATCGTAGATCTAACTTACTTGTTTCTCAGTTTTGCTTTTTTTGGATCTATAGTGTAGTATAGATTTTTGTTTTCAAAAGATGGCAGGTCACTCCTCGCACCAAATTTTACGCGAATGTACCCGTCTCTTGAGTCACGACTACAAAATTTGCCTGAAGCTTCAGTGGTGATCTTTAAACATTACTCCACAGCTTGAGTGTGGCATGGAAATGGTTTAATAGTGATGGCAGATTTGCTCTGAAGTGCTGTCATTAAATCATCGGTAGAAATGGTCATTGTAAGAGGCGGTTCGTTACAGTACATTTGTTCCAGTCAATTAAATCGATATAGTCCTTAGCATTCTAGTTGAAAGCAGATATTTTAAACACTCTTACATTTTTTGAATCTCTCGAATTCCTAGCCCTCAAAATGCGATATATCCCAAGTTCTCTTACATGACTCCGAAAATCTGTGCTCGTGGTTAACAAAATGTTTTCGGGGTGTCCAAAATAAGCGTTTGTGCTAATAACACTGTCAATAATCTTCTTTATTTCATTTGGAAATTCTCTGGATAGACTTATCGATTTCCATAAATGTAGCCGCTCCATAGTGGCATAATGACGAGCAAACTTTCATAATAAAATTTGTCAGTACACCCAAGGTTTCAGAAGGCTCACTTAACGTGAAACTAAATAAACACATTATTATACTTGCATTGTACAACATACATACAGGTCGACACTCGTAACTACGACGCAATAGGCAGTTATTACCAGGACCGGGCTAAGTGTGGATGAAGCGTAAAAAATGGTTGGGGCGCGGCTAAATATTAAGATAAAATTATGAAATTTGATTGGTGATTTAGACCAATTATTTAAAAAGTATTTACGGCTATACCATATCCAGAATAGTAATTTTACAAAAATTTTATTTTAAGGCCATTGGGGCGCGGAAAAAAATTCATTTAATACTTTTCATAAAAATACAGGACATTTTTAAAGTTATTTTACAACTTTTTTTTGCTATACCAAATCAAATAAAAAAAAAAAAAATTTTTTTCAAACGTTTTCGGCCCGCCCTAATACGCACGTTAAGTATTTCGGAACCGATTCTCGTACCGTTCAACACTTGAATATGGACAAGATCCGACTAAGGTACAACGGCAGGTAGAAAACCTAGGTCGATGTCCTTCCAGTCTTACACGCAGGGAACCCTGCTTTACAAAATTATGTGAATCAAAACAGAATATAACGAACTTGGTTTTTCGATTTTCGGCCAGGATTTTGGGATTCTAGCCCACTGTGTTGTCGGTGCAATAATTTTTGCACAGTTCTATTTGTTTTTGTCACCGAAGGAAAAATGGACCACTTTAACCTCCCGGGGAGCTCGCAATTTTCAACTATAATTGATTCACAAAATATTATCGTAATATCCAAGATCTAACTAACCTTTTTGCAAAAAAGAGTAACCAATTATTGCAAATCATGGCAGTAAATTGTTACCTTAAAAATGGCTTGATTTTCGCTAATATACAAAAGGCATAGTGCTTTTATTTTATAAGCTGGATTCTTGCCAATTAAACCAATAAGAACTTAGTTAAAACATGCACATTTTAAAAATAAGTAATGAGGCTGACAGTATGACAGATGCATACGGCTTTTTATAGTTCTGAGTTTAAGCTCCAAATTGAGCCTCATATAGCTCATATAGCTCCAGCATTGATCCGGTTGACGTGGAATGTCTTAGTTTTATAAAAATAAATCATTATAACATGTTACACCCAATAGACTAAAAAATAAACAACTAAATAATATAGTATTAACAGTTATCGTAACATTAAATATAAAAGAATCAAAGAGAGTTAAAAATGAATTAAAATCTGTAAATAATATCTGATAACATCTGAACTAGTTAATGGAAATGAAAAGTGGGATTAATTGAAAATTGAGAGTGCACTAGGTGTAGCAAATTTATTTTTGGGTGTGCCACCCCAATGGCTCTCATCCACTAAATGGCCCACTGCATGGTCTAGCTCGAGCTGGGGTCGATTTCCTTGGGCCTGGTTTCCGCGGAGAGGGTCTTGGTTCACACAACATCCACACATAATTAAAACTCGAGTTACTAACTACTAATATTTATTATAATGTGCAATGAGGCAGTAAATAATTAATTTATATACAAAAATGGGGAAATGTATATGATGTATCTACATACATTTAATAAAACAATGATATCACGCAGATAATAGGGCAGACCTAAACTGTCCCTACTTAAAAAAAAAATTGTAACCGCAATTACAAATAAATAACCAATTATATAAGACTTGGATGCATGCTAATGTGGAAATAAGGCAGCGCACGGCACTAGCCTACACAATATAATAAAATATAACGGGAGTATACCCCCTGAGATAAGTACAATAAATATTATATATTAAAATATTATATAAAAAACAGTACCATGAGCTATTACTTATCTATATAGGTGGCATCGAAACGCTGTAGCTTCCTCCACGACGATTACTTTTACATATAAGTCCTTCAATTGCCTGAGGGGGTGGCAGATTGATCCGGGGCTTCCTGACTATAATAGAACCCGGAACAATAGAACATATAGCCGGAAGATGCAGCAAGGGGTAGGTGGCCAGAGAATAGATGCCCACAATATGAGGTAATAAGAATAGGATGAAAAAAAGGAAGAAGAAGAACCCTGTAAGTAGACAAAGAAAATCTCTATAAAACGTGTTAGAAAAATATGTACAACACTTACACATAAACTACGGTTCTCCTGTTTTATTCCAAAAATCCAGCCTTCGGCAATCTCTCGAGCTCCAGCAAATGACGTACACTATAGGGAAAACTTATGTAAGGCATGAAATGAAATTGGAGAACACGTGGACTTACCAGCAGCGGCTCGATTTAAACCACAAATTCGACAACACAGTCGACAAGGTGATCCGCATAAACAACACTAGACGCACGCAACTTAAAAAACCCCGAAGTGCAGATCCCAAGAAAATATTTGGAAGTTTCATATAAGACAACGTTTTCCCTTGGAGGCGACTAGGCTTAAATTGACCTACTGAAATGGCCCACGGGTCTTCCAGAGCCCAAATCGAAGTTCTAGAAGCAAGAAAAAAAACAGGAAATTAAACCAGCTGGTATAAAAAAAATGCCTCCTGAGACAACCCATGTAACAACTAACATTGCTCTACCATATCCTACATATATATTATTTAATCTATGAGTTTCGTTGGGTAATAATTGAGCGGTTGTGCATAGCCCTCTCTCTCTTTGGGTAGGTGCCGGCGCAGTCATATTTTACAGAGCGCTCTAGAGTTACACTGTGACGTTTTGTGATAATAATCTATTCGCGAGGCAGATTGTAAGCAGTTTAATTTTATGCTTGCCTACAGACACCAAATTCTCAGGTTGTTTAATTCTGTGATATTTTGAACCGCAATAAACAATAAAATTATAAAAAAATATTTTTAAGAAAAAGCTTTTATTTGAAAAACTGAACTAAGAAGTAAAAATATTTTTTAGTTACTGTGCTGAATTGACCGACCCCAAAGATTTTGGTTTTCAGGTGCATGAATTTAAAAAAATTATTTTACTTTTTTGTACAGTTCTTTCAAATAAGAGCTTTTCCTTAAATATTTTTTATATAATTTTATTTTTACTCTTTAGTCTATTTATTTCACAGACAAACAGACGGACAAAAGCCTTTCATGTGATACCTGTCGCAAGGGAGTCGCGAAGAAAAAGATAATTTGCCATCCTAGGACGTCCGCAATATTTGACTTAGAATGACGTTACATAGTTTATCGTATTTTACTCATCAAACCCTTTCATTTGATACCCATATCAAGGGAGTTGTGAAGAAAAAGATGATCCGCCATCTTAGGACGTCCGCTATATTGGATTTAGACTGATAATGGCTATCCTATGTTGTATTGTCACCGAACTTATACACGTGTGCCAAATTTCAAAGCTCTAGATTGATTCGAACTAGTCGAAATTCAGCATGCAAGATTTGACCCAAACAAACTAACAAATATTGCAAGTTAAATAAAAGCTGTTGTGTACAAGTCAAAACTTGTTGCTAGAAAGGTCAATAATACATTAAAAGTGCCTCACAAAATACTTTCATAGAATTTGTAAATTGTGGTAGAAAATATATTCGTAAACATTCAGTCGGTAGCGGACGTTTAAAAATCGTGGACAATGTATTTTAAATGAAATTAATTTGGAGCTATAAGGTGACATAAAAGATGATTCACAAAATAACACGATTCATGGACGTAGAGGACGAGTTATAAGTATGTTTTTGAAGACACTGGAGGCTGCCTTGCTGTATACATAAACAAGAGCTCGGGATAAATTGTAAACAATAAATATAATATTTTTCAGAAGTGTTACTGAGTCAACAGGAGGGATTATGTCTTTGCGCATATGAAGGTCACAGCTCATGAGGTTTTAAAACACCTCTAACAGGATAAGCATGGTCTGGCTATCACCGTGTTTTATTCAAGGATATTTTGGGGCCTCTTGGTAGGTACATACATATAAAATCCATATATATGTATAAAATACATATATAAAATAAAAAAAAAATATAAAAAAAAATAAAAAAAAATAAAATCATTAGTTTTTGTTAAAAAAAAACATTTTTTAAATTAGAAATTTTTTTTTCTTAATTGACTGAGCCAATTGGTTTGTCAAAAAAGCATAATTTAACTCAAGTCATTTGTACCCGTGGGATCCTCTAAAAATTTTGTATCATGACTTTCTTTAGTAAAGATATTCTGCGAGCACAACTCTTTCTGTGTCATCTTTAATGATTTTTCTGAGACACATTTTTTTGCCAAGTAATTGAATAAGTACGCCGTAGTAAAAGGAAATAAAACCAATTATTTTAATTTTTTTTCCAATTTAACAACATAACAACGGATCGTTGAGAGTATTCATACAAGAGCAAACTCTTGTATGAATACGGAGCAAACTCTTGTATAAATACTCTCAACGATCAGTTGTTATGTTGTTAAATTGGAAAAAATAATTAAAATAATTGGTTTAATTTTTTTTCACCACTTATTCACTGAAGAAAATAACTGCATAATTACATCAGGGATATAATAAAAAAATCTCAATGAGCTTTGAAGAAAGCAACTTTTCATTTATTAATTATTATCAAATAATTCACTGTGGTACAGAATATTAAGGATATTCTAAAAAGTATATTTGAATACATCCCTACAATTTTGTCCACGTTCTATGCTTTTTCATACTTCTTAGATGTTCAGAGTAAAGAAGTTACGCCCCTTTTTATCGCATTCTTATTTTTTCTACCATCACCATTAACTCTAACTTCTGATACCCGCGCCTTCGCCATTACTACAAAATTAAAATTCTTTGCATCTATTCGAAAATTACAAAAACCAGACCGCGATAAAAAGAGACAGCTAAAAACTATTACTTTAAATTAATAATTGGTATCTTACCTTAGGAAGATTTTCGTTATTTTTCATTGAGATCCACTCTTGTGAAATGAGAAGAGAACCTTAAAACATTTAACGAACTTCAGACACGCCCATGTTTATTAATTGCTATATTCTTTTTATCGAACGAGTTCGTTGCTGCTTATTCACAATGTCTTTGCAGGCGATTTGTGATCCATGCATTATTCATTGTCTCCTTGTTGTTTGGCACGTCTAACGGTATCAAGCCATCCATCGTAAAATCGGAGGCGTCATCATATCTCTTTGGCACCGATTATATTACCTTTATTTAAAACAAATAAGTCGGAAGATAAAAATCTCTACTATCTGTTGAACTTGCCTTTTGCCTGGGCCATTCGCAAAAGTTAAATTTAAAATTAGGGTGATATGTATATACCTTTTAGTGTCATTATTAGTGAAGTGGCTGAACAGGCAAGAAACTATTTTCACGAGACGTTATAGCTCCTGTAGTTTCCCAATTTCCAGACTTTAGAAATTGAGATTTTGATAGTATCATCCGTTGAACAGTATAGTTTCAAGTGCAAACTCATCAACAGCGGCTCGCAATAAACTCGTCATTAAATAAATTTAGGACTGGCCATGAGGATTCTTCATAGAGACACAATTCATAATTTCAAATTTTAATATCAAAAATAAAGAAAAGATCCCCTTTATTGTCTATGCTGACGTTGAGAGCGTTCTTGTACCGCTTAACTCCAACAACAGGTACCAACGTCATGTGCCTTATGCCATCGGTTATTATGTAAAGTACTCCTATGACGATACCCTATCATTTTACAAATCATATCAATGTGAGGACTGGCTTGTTACCGAACATAAACAATTTGCCGAAGATGTCGAAACCGCTTCTCTATGTCCACATGATATGAAAATGACAGCTGAACAATAGCTTAAATTTGATAAAGCCACACACTACCACATCTGTGAACAATGCTTCAGTCCAGATGACCTTAAGATTAACTATAAGGATGAGGTGATTGTATCGGTTATAGTGGTTTCTCCACTATAAGGTTAGATATACAGTATAACACAAATACAACGAACATGATGTTATCACTTTGAAAGTTCAAGGGAAACTAAGAAAATTGTCTTTGTAACTCCTATTTAAACACTATCAGGGCGATCTGTGTGGGTGAGATATAATTAGTAAATAAAGTATTATTACTATTAATAGTATTATTATTTATGAACCTAACCCACAATCCTAAACCTTCTAATATTTACTCAAACTCTATCACCGTGCATAGAGCATAAGTGACATCATAAGGGTCTATGGAGCTAATAATATAGTTTCTTCAAAACGGGTCTGTAAAATGAGGATAATTAAGGCCAAAACGAGGGTAGTTAAGGGTGAAGTGAGAGTAATTAAGGGTAAAATGAGAATAAGTGAGGACATAACGAGGGGTATTAACGGGTAAATGAGATCTTCAATTAGTTGATATGGATATAACAATATCATAGTTCTTTTATCTGTATACGCTAATATAGTATAATACTTAAATACGTCTTTTATTTAAAGAAATATCTTCAAATAATATCCCGCCATCAAAATTTTAATAATATTTGATAAAAGCGGAATATGAAGTTTACAGCTCATTTTTTATGATATTGAACGCCCCCCTGTATATAACAGATAATGGATGCTTAACTACAAAGTTCAGCAATGAAATCTGTTGACTCAGCCGCCTTAAAAGAATATATTTATGCAGCTGTGTATCAGTCATCAGTTTAACCTTGAAAATGACTCGAACCGGATGTTTATTTCTATATTTCTTAGTAAAAGATTACATCATCCTGCAGCATCTACTTTATTTCTCACGCAATAAATTAGATTTCTTTAGTCTATAAATCTGCCGCTTTATAAGAAATATCAGGCGCAGGTGTTGATGAGTCATACATTTAACCTTTAAAATGGCACGTACCGGATATTTATTTCTTAGTAAAAAGATTACATCACCTCATGACATCACTCTTTTTGCTTTTTCACCCAATGATATTGAAACTTTCATATCAGGTAGTAGACTACCAGGAACGACAAGGGGGAGATTTCTCGCTTTATTTTTTCGATATTTACTCTTCTTCATGAGATATAAGGGCTTTCTGGTTTGTGATGCAGATTTCCTCACCACTGCGCATGCTATTCTCTCAGATCTCATTCTCACATCACCTTCACCACCATCCAGCAGCCTCTTCACTCATTTCTCTAGACACTTCTTCGCCCACCTCTCTGGTTACTTCTTCAGCAGCAACTGGTCACTTCTTCACCCACCCATCAGGCCACCACCCCTCTGGTTACTTCTTCAGCAGCCTCTGGTCATTTCTTCAGCAGCTCCCACCCTGTCTTCAGCAGCCTCTTGGTATCTCCCGATGGACACATGCCATCGAGGTCTAAACCCCATAAGAAAAGTGGGCCAACAGTCCCATAGCTATACTACTGATATCATTAGTTCTAATATCCGGGGAACAAAAATCTGGGCATATGTAGTTTTAGGCAGACTAGACAATTATGGAGTAAGTAAATTCATTAAGCATTAACTGGTTGTGCTTTATTTATCATACCATATTGACAGGATATTCCTATATCCACGAATAAAAAAAAGGAAAGGAAATACACAGTGTAGATCTTTAAAGGGCAAGAGAGAAGAATGTCATAAGAAAAGTAAGTATTTGGATTGTTAGTAGAAGGTATGATATAAATAGGAAAAATAGTAGCCTTATACAGATTAAAATATAGATAAGTTGACAAATGTTAGGATAAACAGTTGAATAAACAGTTATGGTATTCCATAACTAGTTGCGTTTTATTTATTATAATAAATAAAACACAACTGGTTAATGCTTAATTAGTGAACTTACTCCATATTTGTCTACCCTACCTAAAAATACAAATGCCTGAATTCTTGTTCCCGGATATTATAAGTAATGAAATCCGCCGGTCTGTGGTTGTAGTTTTTATCCCCCCTTCCCCCAACAGAGGTGATTTTCAACCTTATTAATATTGGGTGGATGCCGTACCATATTCATAAATTTGTCACAATGAGCTACAAATATATGACCTCTTCCGAATATCAATAGCACTTATACGTATAATTTAAGCACAAACCACCTTTAAGGGTGGTATCTAGCCCCGTGTGGTTGGATCGAATACACTCCATATTTGTCCACCCTGCCTAAAATACAATAGCCTGATTTTTTCCTCGTTTTGAAACTTATGGGATTCCTTCGTCGTGGCGGTGGGGGATAGTTTTAACCCTCCATAGGAGTAAGTCGCAACCCTTTGAGAGCATTGGACGGTTGTCGCACCGGTGTCAGATACTTTGCACTAAGAGATACAAAATTTGGCCTTTGTACATGTTATTCACACTCACTTGCGTCTTTTGAGTATAGGAGTAGTTTTCACCACCTACTACAAAACATGTACCATTCTTCACGTCTCATTAAGAGTTACTACATTATTTTTATAATTTTACACCACCATTTTCAGGGATGTTTTTGATTTAAAAAAAATGACAAGATAGATCCTTTCTTGGAGTACGGATTCGGACTCATCGTCGAAAAATGCAGCAAAACCATATATTTTGGTTTGCTGCCCAGACTGTTTTTTTTTGTATGGCTGTATATTCATTCAGACAATATATTCAAATTTAAATTTAAAATCAGATATACAAATTAAAATGCATTTTCTCAAGTTGCTAAACAGACGGGTCTGTATTAAAGAAATAACTGAATTACGCAAGATATCTTTATATTTATTTTTATAAATACTGTCATTGTTAATGCACCGATCTGAATCTGTGGTAGGTTTCTTGCGAAACATTGAAAATATTGATTTTTATTTTAAGAAAACACAGTTTTTAGATGTTTTGTAACGATATATTTAGAATACTCTACATATGCTTCAGGTTACTAAGTCTAAGAACATTACAAGATTAATACTAAAGTTATAAGAAATTTATTCTAATATCTATAGCTAAATTTTATGACAATTCCTAAAATTCCATTAATTTACAGGTCATATAAAACCTGATCACAATTTAACAAGGAATTCTTAACACTTTATCTATTATAGGTGTACTTAACGCATTTTATTGGTCATTAGGCTCGTTAGTGATAGAGGTGTTTTAAAATCTCATGAACTGTGACCTTCATATGCGCAGAGACATAATCCCTCCCGTCGCGTCAGTTACACTTCTTAAACATATTATTATTATTGTTTACAATTTATCCCGAGGTCTTGTTTATGTATACAACAAGGTAACCGCCAGTGTCTTCAAAAAGATTCTTATAACGCAGAATAAACTTTGCCTTTTGCGCATTTCGCGTTTCATAAGACTCTGAAACACCTCTACAAGGATTGCTCTTAATAAATTATTGATTATAGCTGTTCAAAACGGTTCAAAAGTTTATCTTTATTATCTGCATGGATTAAGGTTATTTTTCTGTATCTACAAAATGGTTATTCTCAATCTAATGTGTTGATCTTACTGTATTGTGCTGTTATTTTGAATTAAACTTTATAATTATTAACCCTGTTGTCTATAGTTCTACCACTTTGTCCAATATCGACAGCATTATGATCCTTGCATTTAATTTCATATGTAGCAGATTGTTTTTCATTATTATAAACCAGTAATCTTTTAAAATTTGCTGTATTAACTTGTTGCAGAAATATTTAGCGTTTTCAATTGTTTTGAAATTTTGTTGCGTATTCCAAAAAAAAAACAAAACCATATTTTGTAGATTTGTTAGATGCGTAAAAGATCCCTTCTGAAGCATTTCTTCCTTGTTCACTATTAGTTTTTGATCATATTATCTATTAACGACTGTTTGTGTTCACTATTTATTGAAATATAATTAATTATAACAAAGGATCACGCGCGTTTCTTACGAAAATTCGTAGTCGGTCAAAATATACAAAATTCTAGTATGTTGCAGTTTTTACCTTCCTTGCCTTTTCACGTAGCCTTTCATTATTCAAATTACTTCATTTTCTGTAAAAATTCAAGAGATGTTATTCGCTCTATGTTTGCAATTTACTGGCTCCTGCACAGCAAATGCTTAAAATTGGTGAGAACTGAAATAAAACAAAAAATTTCCATAACTAGACGAAACGAAGACTTCCGAAGACACTGTAGCCTATCGGTGGGCATTTCGTGATTTACGCCTATGAAGACTTATTCGGGAAGTTGAAAACTGCAACATACTAGAATTTGGGACATTTTGAACGACAACCAATTTCCATAAGAGACGTGCGGAATCCTTTGATAATAATAGAACTATTTTCATCTAAAGTTCGTAAGTCTATTCTAAGGAGGGGTGAAAGTCAATATGCCAAGATTCTTGTGTAATTTTAAAATTAAAATTTTCTAAATTTGAAATTAACATCTTTGATAATATAGGAGACACAGGTGAGTTCATTGATAAGCCGTTTTTTTGTCAATAAAATTATTATTAAACTGGAAACACTTCCATTAAATGTAGACTTTAAATTGATTTCTTAATTCTGTTTAACCACATCTACCGATTTGTGAATTATCTGTTGAATTAATTGAACGTTATTTCTGGGAGTAAAGTAAATACACTTTTAACATCAAAGAAAAAAATGGGCTGCTAGCCAATGATAATGAAGATTTCTATTCACAAAAAAATAATTAAATACATGTATTTCTTGTTTTTAAAGAAAATATGATTCCAATTTAAAACGGAGATTTTTGTAGGAAATAAATTTTATATAAATTCTACTATAAAAATGTTGACAATATTCAAAACCTACTTTCTAAATTAGTTGAAATACGGTCAAGTTTTTTCACATTTAGAAATTATAATGACAATTTAAAAACGAAAGGCTTACTTAATACAATAGCTCTAATGTGCACACATATAACAATATATATACAGCCCTATTTGAATATCAAAAGATGACTTATTCGTAGTTAGATTAAAAGGGAAATGACCAGTGTAGATAGGGGCAGTCTTGGCCCTCGTAACACATACAAAATTTTCACATTCCAAAGATATGACTTACTTTTTATGTAATTGAAGATAATGTACTTTAATGTGATATAATATTTATTACAAATTCACTGTAAAGTAATTAAAAAGAAAAGTATGTGAGTACGCGAGGGCCGCTTCGAGTAGCTCGAGGAAGCTCCTCCAAGTTTGAATTCAATACAAATTTCCGTCGGCAATTTTGTATCTACTCATTGTATGTTTGCCCGCTACAAAAATTTTCATTGTATATAACTGAAAGAACTGATTTATATTTCGATCACCGTAGGTCGCAATTGGAGAACATGAGAGTATTCAATACTGAAAATATATCTATAAAAAATCTCCGGTTTTAGGATATATGCACTATATTTCTGTTGATTGTGAATTTTAATGAAAAATTTATTAATATTAAAAGTAGATGCCCTCGGCATTAAATTGCACGTTATTTCATGTGTCAAAGTTAATTACTCATCATTTGTGATAATTTTGAAATCAATACTTAATAAATTATAATATACATGAAAGTTATGAAAAATTTCAAGTCAACTCATTTTCTGTTGAACACTTGAACAATTTTTATTACCATGATGCCGACATCATGTTACCATGATGTCGACATCATGTCGACATCATGTCATATTTCGAAATATGACATATGAAGATCCCAAAACCGATGGAGCTTATTACATTTCAATAATGTAATAAAGTAGACTCTAAAGCAGAGAAAGAAAATTGCATCTGTTTTTCAATATACGAAACAAATGCTGTGGTTAAAATATATATTATTATATAGTAATAACAGCTGCACTTTTTTTTATATTTTGGCCCCACTAGGTCTACAAAAGTGGAAGTTTTTATACCGAAATGCAAGCAAAGGACATTCGAGCCTTGGCTCCGGACGCCATAAGTTTGATTCTTATTCTACGCGAGAACTCTTAGGTGTGACTTTTTTTGGAATGGCGTTCTCTTTGTAGAATTTTGTACCCTTTAATTTTAATGTCTACGATAACTTTTGTTTTTTTGCATTTTAAGAGATCTTTAAAAAAAACCAGTTTGACGCCATTTTGATTTATGTTCCTCCACGATAGTCTTCATAACTTTTTATAATACTTTTCTATTACTAAGAACCTACAAAGAAATCAGAAGTTATCATGGATTTTTTTTCCCAGCTTCTGCCACTATTTGTGCCCTGGGAACTGGGCTATTCCTAAACTAAAATCACTAATAAGGTTAATATTTCATTATGCGATAAGACCTCCAGAACCTGTAAAAAATATAATCACACCCATACAGCGAGGGACGAAAAATAACCTATTTCCTAGACTCGTCTCTTTTCGTTTATAAATTGCTCTTTATATCACACATAATATTACTAAATTTCAAATTTCTGTTATTAAAACAATAATAGGACAATTATAACCACCAAATCCGCTGTCACCCAATATAAAGAAACAAAATGTCCTAGCAAATTAAAATTATATATGCACATAACACAGGCCGATAAAAAGAAATTGATGTTTTTTTAATCAAACCTACTGTTATGTTATGTATTTTGACTACTGAAACTGAATTTAATAATAATAAAAATTTTACTTTGTTAGTTTTTCTCCACAACCTCGTTTAACCTTCTGGAGGGGTGCAATATTTTCCGAAAAAAAAATATAATAGGCGGGTTCGGTCAAAAAAGAAAAAAACATTTTTATTGGCAGATGTGAAGTTAAATAGTCAACAAAACACGCATGTGCAAAAAGAAATGAGAAAAAAAATTGCAGCGCCTGCAATTGCCAAATTAAAGTTCGGTGATAATGGTGGACCCCACAACGGAATTGACGTCAGTGGCCTGATATAAGCTCCGGCTCCACCCTACGCGCACATATCCCGCATAGCGCAAGCAGCGAATCACTATAATATTTAAGTTTTGTGACATTTATCGGTGGTGTTTTTTAAAGCCCTAGTCGTACAATGTAACCGGGGTACCAGAAAGCCGATTCCCGAAACACACCACATTTAAATGTGCAGATGGTATTTGATTTTTTGACAAGCAATGCGACCCTAAATCAAGCTCAAAGCAGTGGCGCTAAATACTGTAAGTACCATACTTGTGGCATATTTTTTATTTGTATTGTATTTGTAGTTATTATTTAGTGAAGTTTCGGTAAAGTTTAAACAAACTAACATTTGAATACGTATATAAAACAGGCAATCTGCTAGACAAGTAACTTTTCACCGTTTGTCTGTAAACTATTTTGTTTCCTGGCAATAAATTATTATTTTATATTTATTTATTTATTTATATCTGTTAGAATGGAAATAGGCAGAGGTATAAGTAACTGACAAATATACGTCGACGCTTTCAGGCTCCGACGTTTAAGAATTATAATTAATATGTATTTATATAAGTTTACCTTGTATTTACTACATATAAAAATAAAAAATGTCGAATGTACAAAGCAGATTTAATGGAACCGCCGGCATCGCAGGGACATTAATGGGAATTTTTTATGTGACAAGTAAATATGAGGTAAACTATACCGATTTGTGTATATTAAAAACTACTTAATAAAATTTTGAAGATAAACTTATATGAAAAGCATTAATTGCTAACAGTAGGTATATTATATATTATATAGTGTGAGCTTCCAAAGACCTTTGAATAATTGCAAATAAATTTACACTACGTACCTACCCACTTTTTACAGATCAGGAAGAGAAGATTATGGAGACCGCTGAGCGCTGTCGGGCCACTGACGTCACCGCAGTAGCCTCACGCATAGGTACGTTTCTAGCCTCGCGGCGACGGGAAGATTTTCAACTATCAATAAAACCTTTATTTTTGGACATTTAATTTTTAAATTTTATACGGTTGTTTTTTTCCATGGTTTCTATCGATTTAAGCAAAAATTGAAAATTACCGAACCCACCTATTATGTATACAGATACAGGGCTTCTTGAATATGCTGAGAACAAATCTGAAGTTAAAACTGAATTTTGACTTAATAACAGCTGTCAACAAACTGTCAAAACTCCCGAAAAAGTGCAATAATTGAAATTTAGTGTACATTCTTAAGTTTCTAGGGACGCTGAACACAAATTCGAAGTCAAAATAGAAATTTGACATAATGACAACTGTCACTCAGCCATCAAAATTCCTGATAAAGCAAAAAAGAGATAATCAAAATAATTCAGAGTACAGAGCTCAGAGTAGGTACCATTAAAGAATTGATAATTAATAATACAGAATTACTAGAAACACCAGTTTCTAAAATATATACAAAAATACACCAAACACATGAAAATATAACGAAAGTTATATAAATAATAATAAATGTAAAAAAAAATATTTGTCTTTTTGAAGAGACCCACCATTTCTAATAGGTTTTGCTGCGCTGAAACTGAATTTTTCATAAAAAAGGTTCTACTGTGTAGAGTTTACATCGTGTATTATTATAAAAGAAATTGAAAACCACCTCTCAGAGGATTAAACGGGGCTGTGGAGAAAAACTGATACGATAAAATACATAAAAATAGAAGGTTTGGCCAAAAAAACATAATTTCTTTTTATCGACCTGTGTAATTTATAACAATAGCAGTTGATATGCAGATTAATTTTTAAGCTACTGGTTATTTATAATTTAATATAATATCCACATCGCTTTCAAATATGGAGCGTTGCAGTTACATCTCACTTGGATCCACCAGATACACCTTGAAGAAATGTAAAATATGAATAGGCACCTTTCAATATCTGTAAAAATATTTAGAATTAATTTACTAATAGAAGCATTTTTGAAATAAGTTATTTTTCGTTGGTATATGGGACGTAAATCTATCGATTTCGCAGATTATCATTCTCCTTAAAAAAATATGTCAGAGCAGTCCTATGTAAAATAAAATGAGACGGCTGTTCTTGCTCTACGTGAATCGATATAAATATTTGAAAATAAATTAAATTTGTCTATTCCAAGAGGACATATTATTTTTAGATAGAAATTGGTCTCGGTCCTCAAACAGATTTCCATTGTATCTGCCATTAAGCTCCATTCTGATGAAGTGACTTGAAAATCATTAATGCAACACTCACGCAGAAACTTTTTAAAGTTAGCCACAAGTGAACCAAAATTTTCATTCCAGTTACTACAGTCAGTTCCAAAAGCATCCAAATCTAGTCCAAAATTTAGATACACATCCTTCAAGGAATCAGAATCTTATTATGCCAGTCGATTGTTACAATCCTTACGATATTGATCGAGATGTCTTTCTAGAGTACCTTTGTTTGGAATATTATTTATAAAATTTAAAAATGTCGCCTCAAATTCGAAAACAAATCTATGCCAAATTCTAGGGGTAAGAAGCTTTAGGGATATTCCACCTCTCGCCTCCTAGATAAGATGCAACAAAAGCCACGTTTCTGTCAGGGATACTTGCTTACTTTGTATACTGACCAAATTTTATCGTAGTTCTCACTGTAGTTTAGATGCTATGAACAAGAATTCACAGCTATCTTTAGCGTTATTTGGAACAAATTGTACGCTCCCATAGTATACTTCATACTTCTGGCATACTCTGTATATTGTCACGTATTTTTACCCCTAGGAAACACCCTTCAAAAATCCGTGGGTTCCAAAATTATAACAAGAGATGAACACTAACACTCTACTTAATAACGTACTGAAAACTTCACTTCACTTTTATTAACTAATGTACACTTTTACTGACTAAAATAACCTTTAACAATGTTTATTACTTGATAATTACACTCTACTGTTTACTTTGTATAGCTCGGACTTCTAACCTTTCTTTTCGCTATAAAGCCTCACTTGTCATTGAAACTTTCACATTCTGACGTGGATCTCGCCTTATATATCCAACTAAAGACGTCTAAAAGCATTCTAGGAAACTTCCATACATTTATAGTATTGCTAGTAAAGCCTGGGACCATCTTACATTAGTACCTCAGAGATGGCGTGCACACGTGCACAGGTAGGAAGTATATTACAGACATGTAGTATCCTATCACAATTGCTACCTAATTTCCAGCGTTCACTCATGAGCTACCAGCTCTATGGCCTAGGGGGATTAAATTCGGAACACTACCCCCTCCTTAAGCCTGATCGACACAGTTAGGCAATTCAAAACCCAGAATGTATCTCGCCAGTCAATCCAAATTCACGATCTTCATCTTGGACTTCTTGTTTCGTTGAATCTGATAGACAACATTATTAGTTCGCGTAATAACAGTATGCGGCCCCTTACAAGGTGGTTGAAGTTTCGGTGACTTTCCATTCTTACGCTGTGGGTTCTATAACCAAATCAGATCTCCCATCTTGAACCCTTCTGAACTACCCTCACGGTCATATCGAGTCTTCATTCGGCTCCGCTATATCGTTAGCCAATCTCTTGAAAGGAGCTCCGGCATTGAACTGCTTCATTTCACCCTTACTTCCAGTCTGTGGTCACTTACTGGCTGCACAAATCTTGCATTTGCAACACCAGGCCTCCACATTCTTACGACTTTTTATCCAATAAAATCGTTCTCGTGTTTTCCCGAGTCTTGTTAACGCTGAAATGTCCACCGGATGTTCCTGAAACACCTTCGCTACTCGACACCTAGGAATCACTAGACGCATAACCACCGGCTTTCCATCCAGCTTTCCCATGCTCTCTTCAAGAGCCCTCATGATTTTCAGTGAGTCTCACTGCAACCACAATGTCTTCAGTCCTGCTCCTTTGTTTGAAACATCCTTCCATTTCGGATGGGTTTCCCCTTCTTTGGCTTGCAATATAGGCCCAATTTCCCCATCGTTCAGTTGCTCTTGTCTGAGCGCCTCATTTGTCCTGTCATCCGGAACCTCCACATTAACTGCTTCCGTGACCTGCAGTTTCTCCTGGTAGCAGTAGTTGCAATAAACCTTGCACCTTCTTCCGGATACAATGATTTTATTCCCATATCCTTGTAATGGTAGATTTCTCGGAGCGCTTCGAAGTTGGGAAACTTTGATTTCTCTTGGGGCACCGAATTCTCTATCTGGAATAGCCTCACTGGTATCGGCTTCCTCTGGTTTTCCTTTCGGGTTCACAGTATCTCCAGCCTTTACTCTTGCAAAGTTCCTCCGTGGACATTCTAGTTGGATATGTCCTACTTTTACGCACTTATAACATTTCATACGTCGCGCGTCGTCCACTTGGCCTTGAGTCTCTTCAATGTTTCCAGCATTCACTTTCCTCGAGCTCTGCTGTCAACAGTCTCGTTTGATATGCCCTATTTTGCCACAGTTGAAGCATTTAATACCTCCGCTTGTTTTGTTGGGAAAACTCTCCTTGGAGAATTCGACTTAGCCTGTAATTGACTAATCGTATTATGCATATCGATCAACATACTGTCCCTTCTTTTCAGGCTGTGATTCTTCGAGAGTCATAGCCCTCACTCTCGACCTTGGAGTATAGGGGGCTTCTGCCTCAAGTGCGCGCACTATGGCTACGCTGCTATTGTTATATCGTGATATTTTGAGGACTGGCTCGGCCTATCTCCTCGTCTCTTATCCCATCTAGAAATGCCCCCACTGCCAAGTACACTTTAAATTCTCTTGGCGCATTAGGATACGCCAAGTATTCCAGTATTTCCATCACCGCTTCAAATTCTTGCAGAATTCTTCCAGACTTTTGAACACGCAATTTCAGCTGGATGTACTTGGGCAAGGTGTTGATAGCAATATCGGAAGTGTAAGGCAGCTTCTAAAATTCTGAAGTTCCGTTATTGTCTACCGGAATTGTCTGGAGCAACTACAATGCTTGGCCTCTTAAAGCCGTAGCCTTATCTTCATCATACCAGTTGTTCGCACACGTTGCTGCCTTAAACTGTCTCTTGTACGTTGTTCAGGAACTTTTGCCGTCAAACAGTGAGAAGAATTTAATCGTTGGCCTGATGATAATACCTGCTGTCTTCCTCTATCCCTCAAATATCGTTTAAGCAGGTCTATTTCTTCTTTGACTTCTTCCTCGAACTTATTTACTTTTTCCTTGACCTCACATACTTCTTCTTTGGCTTGACTTACATCTGCCTCGACCTTGCTTACTGGTCCTTTGACTTTATTATACTTACATCTTACACTGACCATATATTTTTTAATCTCATTTTTTATTTCTTCGATGACTGTAACCAAGGCATTCTGTTGCGCCTCTATAGCTCTCCTTAATCCGTCATTTTCCTTTTGACTATTTTGTTCTTTTTCTTATCGTTTTCTTTCCCGTACGTCTTTCTCTTCCAGGCATTTTCTTTCGTGTCCCTCGTTCTCTTGTGAACGTTTCCTCTCTTAGTCCTCTTTCTCTTCTTGGCGTTTTCTTTCCTGTTCCTCTTTCTTTTAATGGCGTTTTCTTTCTTATTCTTCTTTCTCTTCCTGGCGTTTTCTTTCCTGTTCTTTTTCTCTTCCTCGCGTTTCTCTTCTTGGTCCATCATCATTTTTTGTATTTGTACCATAAAGTCCTGCACTTGTTTTCCGGATGTCATGTTTCTGGTTGTTATAGGCATATGATTATTAAAATCAACTTAATTTAACAATCACGTCAATATAGGCAATGGAAGGATCCAGAAAAGTCTCGAAACATGATGAAAAACTTTTATCTTTGTCACTTAACCACTAATGTCCATATAGAAAAGTTTTAGAAATTTCACGAAAATGCACTTAGCAACACGAAATAGTCTTTTTCAGTGTCTTTATCACTTCACTCAGTTCAAAGAATTTAATAATTAGAAAAGAAATGTCTCAAAAATGCACTATCTTCCTGTGCGAAAATAGTGCTCCAACAATGTCTAGTAAATTAGTCCTTCGTGTTAGCACTACTTCCAGAGATTACTTCCCAACTTTCTCGAACACTTCAGGATTCCTCTAGTTATAAAACTCCTCTTCCTGACACCAATTTGTTACGTGCTCCCATCCCTAGGAAACGAAACATCCTTTATTCAATAACTTACTGAACATTTCACAATACTTTTATTAACTAAATACACCTTTACCGACTAAAATAACCTATAGCAAGATTTGTTACTTGCCAATTACACTTTACTGTTTACTTCGTATCACATCGGACTTTTGACCTTACTTTTCGCTACTACCTAATTTCTAGCTTCTACTCATGAGCTACCAGCTTCAGTTCCTAGGGGGCGTAAACTCGGAACAATATGTATACGTTTCGAATATAATGTTCAGAATAGTTGAAGAGAGTCTTTGTTCTGAAAAAGTTCGTGAAGACAAATTTGGTAGAAAATAATGTAACATATTGTTCAATATTTCGTATTATAAATCAGTCTATGTAAATTATTTGTTACCTATTCATTTCTAATTCGGTTCCGTCCATATTACAACTAATTAGTGATTAAGATGTTCTGTACCGTTAATGCCAACTGTAGAGAAATTTCGCCAAAAGGTCCAACGGTAAGGGCTAATGGCCTTTGGGCACGAAGCATCATAATTCGTATGGAACTCTTTGTGCTGCCGTTAAAAGTAAACCATTCCATTTCATATAAAGCGTCAGATAAGGCTGCACTCTAAAACAAAAAATAGCAGCGTCATAATTAAAACTAGTAGACAGTTAACTGTTCGTATATTCTATTTCAGAATATAATAGAATAGAAAGGAATAAATTGGAATGGAATGGAATGGAACGGAACGGAAAGAAACGGAACGGAACGTAATGGATTCAAATATATTAGTAATTAGAAATATTGAAAATAAGTTGGAATTTGATATATACAGAAAAGGCACCAGCAATACAAGGTATATTCCTAATGAGTCTAGAACAAAATGGCCGATTTCAATTCCCTGACTCGTCGACTTTTAAGTTTCCTCTAAATAAATAGAGGTTGCAGAAAATCTTTAATTCAGGATTTAGCTAAGAACAGTAAACGCTTTGTCAGTTTAGTAGATACATTAATTAGGAAAAAAATACAAAAGGTCCAGCGCATGGATGGGTGAGTTCTCGTTCAGGTACGTCAGTCCATGTCATGAGCTGAGTAGCCTTGTCTGGACTGAGATGGCTTGGCGAGAAAATAGAAACGAAGGGCTGATAATTTCACCAAGGGGCTCCTTATCAACAGACTCAAAGTCTTGTAAGCACCATGTCTGGATAAGAAGCTCTAAGGTACAAAGACGGAATACTATAATAGATTTCTACTGGTCGCAGTAGGCAAGGCCAATCGCCAGCTCCTCCAGCTAAAATCTGATCTAAAATCTCTACATCAATTTCATATTAGTATAAGTTGCAAAATTGCAAAATGTAAAAATAGTATGAGTAGCGGAAAGTGCTATATCTCAAATAGCTCGCTTTATTAGGTCACGGTTTGCCGAACCGAGGCAGAGTATAACGGTTTTTTTCGTTCAGCTTTCTTCCCTGACAGCAATCAAAATTAAACAAATTGTTGTGTTCGAGTTTCTTGCTTACTGTTTTAATTTTAATTATTTTTAACCTGCTTCGCAGTGTAATAGACCCACTTACCCTGTTTACATTACTTTGGGGGTTATTATGTTTATTGATTATAACGGTGAAAACTAATGTACCCCTTTCAAATGCCATCAATTTTATACTATACAGATTCAGAAAGTATTCGTTTTGGTATGGCAATAATTGGCAATAAGTGGAAGCGAGAGCGAAGCAACTAGGCTATTCTTTTCTATCGTATGTATAACACATCGTACAAAGCGCCACCTGCTATCTCCACCACATATGTGTGGACATCCCTAGAGTTTAAATTTGTTTCCGTCTTACACACGTCAGTTCTCGTTTTGCCCTATACGATAGAAAAGAATAACCTAGTTGCTTAGCTCTCGCTTGCTCTTATTGCCAAATATTACCATGCCAAAACGAACACTTTCTGAATTTGTATATGGCTACAAAGGAATACTTATTCATCGCCCAGCGGGTCTTTCTCTGAGGTTATACTCACAGTCCCTCTGTTTAAGGGGGCCACATATATATCTCAATGCATGAATCTCGTCTATACGTGGTCCTTTCACAGAGATATGTGTGTACGCTTAAAAAAATATAGTTCAAACTTACCCCAATTTTCTTTGTTACGCCTGCTAGTTCACCACGATAATATAACTTTGATGACTATAGTTTCCACTATTTCCGCAATTAAATAAAACACGAAAATCTAACCACACTTAATCTATTTATATACAAAAGAAACACGAAAATAATCGGTTTGAAAAATATAACAATAATTAACACTTCAATTAGAAGAAAAGAAAATACACTTAAAGTTACACAAATAAGAAAATAGGCCAATTGGACAAGTCCCTTCTTACGTGGAAAGTGACTTTGCTAATGTAAAAACCGTTTATCAGGAAACACAAACTGATTGCCGGAAGGGCCGAAAATACAATAACATTAACGAGCATGACTCTAAATTAATTTTGAAGACTATAATTTATAAACTCGTGAAGAAAACGCCAGTTGCCAGCAACAATTCGAATGAGGTGATGTTTAATTTGAACTCTAATGACGATAAGTTACTATTTAGTACAAAAACTTGAATACATACGTAAACCCGGTGACACAAAAAAGATTACCACTGCGTAGAAAATAGGACACGTCTACCATACTCGAAAGCCGAACAAAAAGTGTTTTTCTTAAATTGACCGCTTCTCTTCGTCAGTTTTTTGGGCGAAATAGGGCGTAGTACTTTGGGGTTATCTTAACCAATGGAATGCGAACCGCCCCTATCTATTACTTATTCGCCTTCTGGAATTTGGCGGACTCTACTGGCAAAAATGAGGTACCTATAATAAATATGGCCAAAATGATGATTTTACCCTAATTATACAACATTATTCTAACAACTTAAACTATTTTATACCTAGGCTAGCTAAATTGTTCCAACGAGATGAAAAAACCCTTTTTGTATTTAGATTCTTTTATCATATTCATAAAATAAAGGGAAAAATCTCGTCGTTCCTATCTAGTGTACAATTCGGGGAATTTTGGCATCATTTATCCCATTTATTGTTTGATTCGCGTCCTGATGAATTTAAATATACCTCTCGTTTAATTTCCCGCGTGTTTGTTACATTTCTAATAAAAAGCAATTTATCGATGACGTTAATTGTAACGGATTTTCTCAGGCCGAGCTTTATGAGTTTATAGAAGACCCTTAAACGGTAATAAACTATTTCAAATTTAGGAAATGTGCTACAATATACTTTATAATGTGGAAGAAAAGTTCTTTTGTATCTAGCATGAAACTGTTGTTAGACACTATAAACTTTTTACAATCTTGTTTTTTCAATCCTCTAATATTACATTAAGCCGCCTTGTTCATCTTTTATAGTCTGGGAACGAATGTCTTAACTTTCTACACATATCGTGTTATTTTATGTCAAGTCATTTTTATATAATTACCCCTTTTATTGCATTTGTTACAGCAGGCATGTGTTAATCAAACTATTAATTTTAAGCCGCTCATAGCGGCAGGAATTTTAAATTTTTTAATTATTTTTAATTACCTGATTTGCCCAAAGCAGCGTCGCGCGTTTTGGTGTATATGGCCACGACGTTTCGCGCCGTGGTTGTCTAATTGACTCTGAATCGCGATCCGGTGAGGCAGTGTGTTGTATTTTAAATGTTGAATAAAGTTGTGATGAGGCTAAGTTTAGGTAGAAATGATGGGTTGAATGCGATTAGTCGTGATGTTATTTTAATATAAACATAGACACATTTTTTGTTGTACTTTAGTTTCAATCATATCCCGATGAGGTTAGAATGGTAGGCGAAAAATGCATCGAATAAAGGTATTCAAGCGTTTTGTTTTTTTTACAAAGTACTTTAGAGGCAGCGTCATATCGAAACTTCCAGTCCCCTCCAAAGTTAGAAAAAAATAGCATATTAGTATCATGATCTTTATATTTTTATATAGGTGACACGTGTCTCATTTATAATATAATTAATTCTAGAAGACTGAAAAATACATTTATTGCTTATTTGGACCTTAAAGATATACTTTTGAAAATTTAAAATAATTTTTCACATAGATGGTCAAATATTAATACGATCGGATTTTTGTATTTTATGGTGTTGTTTTACAAGCAACGTCAAAGGCATGCAGTGGGCGGGCAGAAGGACAGATTAACTGCTGGCATCTTTCAGTGCTTATTTAGTTAAGGCCTACATTTTGAGAGAATGTTGAGGAAGGCAGCTTTAAAGATTTAACCTGGTAGCGGTATCGGCGGGAGGTAGAACACCCCAAAGTTGCAATTATCACCTAGTCAAGGCTGTAACTTTTTATATTGTTTTCCTGTTACCTTATAAATGTTGCTATAACGTTAGCAGATCGATTGGCCGGTATTAAAGGGATGACACATCCTCTCATTATTTAGTCAAGCTTCAATTTTTGATGTTATTGTGTCAAATGTATTAAGTGTACATTTAAATTTGCAGTACAAAATATCGGTTGTCATCCCCTCGCAGAACGATTTGAACATACCATGTGCGTGCCTTGATTTTGTGTCGTTTGCCATGACACGAATGCTTCATGAATGCTTCAAACCTGAACAATGATTTCATTAATTTTTGCAACCTTTTTAAAGACAAGAAGCGGCATTGTTCTTCTCTGTAATTCATATTTTAGCACATATTGCAATATTAAAAACGAACTTCCATAAATCATTAACACATTATGTGCTTTGTTTTTCAAAAATAAAGCATACATAGCACTTCATATTTTCGACGTCGCGTCGTGCACGAGTACCTCCAGTAAACGTAAAAAAAACGTCCAGTTCTTCAGGGATAGTACAATCTCCAGATAAAATATCTTCCGCTGTCACGTTTTCGGGCAATGTTTTTTTTTTCGATACGTAACACCTGTTCTCTAAGAAAAATCCCTGTTTTTTTTCTATATCGCTTTTCTTCATTGTTGCAAAAAGTTCATCATCATTTATTATTCCAGATTTAGGTGCTATAACTTTCTTTTTGTGTACGATAATGAACTGAATAATTAAATATCCTCACTAAGTACATACTTCCTCAAAATTTGAATTAATTGTATGCAAAGTTGCAGGAATCGATGATGTTTCCGTGTGCTTTTTGCATGCATTTAGCAGAGTGGTATATGAAGAAAAGACAGAAAAGCACAACGGATATTTTTTATTACATTTTCATCAATGTAGAGGCAAACTTGTTGGAAAGCTTGTTGATGACACTCTCTAATTCCATGTCAAGCTGTGGGTGTACGATTATCCAGAACAGTTCTATAATATTTGAGGTGCAATAGAGATAGAGTATAGGTGTAGATCATTCGTTAGAAGGAAAGAAAAAGCAGATACGTGATAAAAGTTGCATCACTTCGCCATCTTGTTACTACTATTTCATCAAATAGCAACATTTTGTTATCCATGCGATTTACAGAAATGATTCCCGACGCTTTTTTTACTTTTAGAAAATATTCACTGAATACTAGTGTCATGTGCTAAAAGAAGTCGAGGGGACGTCTTAAGATCATGTTGACAAGAAATTAGTCGTTTATTATTAAAAAAAAAAAAAAAAAAAGTCGTTTATTATTATTTATTATTATTATTAACGTAAATAGCATTTGATAGGTTAATGTAAACAACGAGCAAATAGAATTGTATTAGTTTCTAGAGGTCAATAAATATGTATTTTTGGTACCCTATTTTGCTTATTTAAAGTACGCATCAGAGTGTTTAAATCGAAGTTTAAAAAACGCGTGTGTTTTAAAGTTACCATGGCAACAACTACAACCCGAGTCAAAATGTCAACTTTTTAATTATTGATCTGACAGCGGTATTAACCGCGAATCTTTTCTATTTAAGTAATCAATGTTAGAACTCATTTTAAAGTAATATACAATCAGTAACAACTGTAGTGACAATAATTAATCCTATGTGACAGATTGCAAATTAATTTTTGTATTCCTCATTTGACACTGACAGGTATCCTGATGTCACATCACGAATTCAACCATTTTACATTCTTAATTCTTATTTCCATTTTTCGTAGTAATAATACCAGTATTTATGATTTCAAAGTGTACCAATAAAAAAATATAGCGTAAAGTATTCGTTGATAACTGGTATTTAAAAGACTTGCTCTATTTCGAGCACTCCGGCTGCGCCGTCGTGCTCGAAAAATCGCGCGTGTTTTAAAGAGCTTATATCCACTTATACTTTAATATACTATTATATGCTTTATTAGACTATGGATTTTCTTCTCCTTACCATTTAACTCGATGGTATAGACTCTAGAGTGTAGATCTTTCGCGTCCGTACCTGTGGATTATTATTCAGTACTTTGGTGTATGTAAGTAAGGTCAGTTGGGGTGTCTGGGCCCAGGGGGTAACTTGGCCTTGACTTTTTTCCGTAAAACTTGTGGGGGTAATTTCACTTCAAGCAGTTGGCAGCACTGAAGGACAATGCCATCTCACTGTAACAATTAGTCTCATGTTTCTGGGTGTTGTTGCTTTCATGTAGCAATTTTTTAAATTTTGTAGTGCAAAATTTTAATAGCAACTTGATGTAATCTTGATATTTATGAATTATCTACAGGTTTACTGTATATATTATCAACGTCACAGTTAATTTAGCATAAATTAGAAGCATAATATATCCCTAAAATATTATTGCACGTGTTCTCCGTTAGGTGAAAAGCTTGAGTGGGTGGCCCAGTTGCCCCCATAATATTTCAAAAATGGGGTAAGTGGGCCAGTTAATTGGGGCATCTGGGCACGCCTGGGACCAAGTTACCCCAAGCACATTAAGTATGCTGTTATTGTCTTTATTCATTAGGTAGATGTAGATCACTGTTTTTGTGCAACTGTACACAGTCAAACAAAAAAAACGTGATCTGAACCAGGGATCCGACATAGTAATCCTTATGTATTTTGACGTGTTGAATGCGAATCCGATGTCCGTTTAGCTCCGTCACCCACCAATTTTTTGTAAATCGCGAAAATAGCCTAAGCAACACCTTTTCTTTAGATAATTTTTGCTATTTACTAAAAGTTGGTGGGTAATGGAGCTAAACGGACATTGGATTCGTGTTCAGCACGTCAAAATACATAGGATTACTATGTCGGGTCCCGGGTACACATCACTTTTTTTTGTGAACCTGTGTTATTTATGCTTACTTGAAATTGGATGTTTTTTACGTTTAATGTTGGCTTTTGTACCTTAACAGAAGTTGTGTTATTCCTAAATTTGAATAAATTTCACACCTAATTGTTATGTAGTTCTCTTACATCGTGGACAACTCGATTATGGTGTGGTTTAAAAAACTTGTGGTAATTTTTGTACGAAGTTTACATCTTTACCAACAGATCCACTTACCCCAGTTCAAATAACAATCGATTGTATGAAACCGAGACCCGTATGGTCCAGTTGCCCCAATTTCTAGGGGTAACTGGGCTCATCAGATATTCTGTTATTTAATTATTATTATAAAGAAAATTAAATTTGACTCGGGATTTGAGTATTATATATTTAAAGACTGTATATTGTATTATATATAAAAAAATATTTTAGATATTAACATAACTTATTAGTGGTTCTCAGGTAAGTTCAAAGTATAATATACTCGCTCAGGTTGTAAAATCATGGCCCAAATACCCCAAGTGACCTTAGATGTTCCAAATTTCACAACGTTTGCTGAGTTAGTAATAATAATAATAATGATAATAATAAGATGACAATCAAGGTGATAAACCAAGGCGCGCACTTGGAATTTTCAAGTCGTTCTGAAATAACATATCAAAAATTGAACCTTAACTAAATAATAAAAATTTCGTCGCCTTGAGGGGATTTTTAATACCGGCCAATCGATTTGCCAATGCTATAGTAACATTTACAAGGTAACAGGCAAAAAACATAAAAAGTTACAGCCTTAACTAAATGATAACTGTGTTCACTATTTCTTGCAACTTTGGAGTGTTCTGTCTCCCTCCGATACCGCTACCAGGGTAAATCGTTAAAGATGACACTTATACATGCCTGCCTCAACATTCTCTCAAAAAAAAGAATTAACTAAATCATCACTGAAAATGTCACCAGCTCTCCTACTGGATGATTAACACAAACATATTTATTTACAGGCGATATTTACTGTTTTAGAAAAGTACCTGACGAATACAAACACTTCTCATATCCACAAAGAGTAATAATAATGTAATTTTATAAACATGAAATGGGTAGTTTACAATACCTATTATATTCCAGCACACTGTTTCCTGTAAATACTCACGTTTATTCCTATCTCATTAGCATGCCAGCAAAAGATCATTAACTGCGCCACTATTATCAAGACTTGTGTTGATGCAAAAGCCATTACTCTTAATGATTCATTCTAAAAGAAAAGCCGATTTATTATTATTACTATTCTAGTTATTACAAATGACAGGCCGACAAAAAATATTGATGTTTTTTTAACCAAACCTACTGCATTCTATGTATTTTACGTGTTAAAACTGAACTTAATAATAAAAAAATAAAACATTATTAAATGCAAATGCAAATTCCCTACAATGTAAGAGTAATCTAAAATAGAATTGAAGAAATGGATATGTTACTATAATTATTTCAAACTCTTACTAAAGACTTATCATAGATAAGTACAGAAACATATATCTTTCTAAACAAAACACTTTGCTGGCTATATGCCACGAACAACATTGAATTAAAAGAAAGAAATATGCTCATTACGTACGGCGTAACTGTCATAATAATGTTAATTTTAATTTAAAAATATTCAGTTCAACAAAACCTTTCTTTGGTTGTCTTTTGGGTTTGGAGGAGCCATGGGCACGTCACACACTTTTATTTTTGGCCACTGTAGTGGCCAGGTCACGTGAGAGAATATGAGAGCCTGCACCGCAGTATTAACATAGCAATTTTTTAATTCAGTTCATTCAAAATAAAACATTTAAAGTTTTTTTTATGTGTTGTGGGCCCCTTTGTGGTGCGGGCTCATAGGCTGCAGCAGGCTATCTAGCCTGCTGGTAATGCTTTAAAGTGCTGAAATACGTTAATGTGTCGTGTGAAATTAATTTTTATATATTTGTAATTTATTTATTAATTATTTTAATAATCTTTTTTATACTAACGTTAACAAATATAATAATGACGAATGAAACAATTAGTATAGTTTAGCTTATTGAAATGTATTGTATGTAATTAATCTGTAACAAGTTACAGAAAAATTCCTTGTTCCATACAACCTAGGACCCATTAAGGGCATGTAGAAACTAAAATCTATCAAATATAACAAGATAATACTAACAAAATTACACGGCTGGCACATCAAAATAAAAAAATATATGTAAAAATTATATCCGATATAACTCATCAAATTAGTCAAAATAATTAATTGACATTATTTACAGCACATTTTTAGATATTAAAATTAATATTTAGGTCACTGTTGACTAGTCCACGTTTAAGATGCTTTTTAAATATAATTGGTTTAAGGTACGTAATCTCTAGTGGCAATAAATTTAAAACTTTGCATACAACATATGAAAAAGACTTTTGATATGAAGAAGTGTGGTGAAATGGGATTGTTTTGACATATCTTTTCGACGTATATTTATATGGTTCTGTTCTAAAATTTATTTTGTCATACAAATATGATGGAGATATATTCGCAATAATTTTTGTAAATAGAGCACTACTGTGTAGAAATCTTGTTCTGTAGATGGGTAACCAGCTTAACTCTGTCATTTTCTGGGACACCGCCTGATGCCTTCTTAGTCCGAAAATGAGACGAGTACATGAATTTTGTACTCGTTGCAAATGCTGACAGTTATGTTTAGTTAGACATGGGCCATATACTACGTCACAGTAGTTTAAATGTGAGAATACTAAGCTTCCACATAATACTGTTTTTACTTTCTTGTTAAGTATCTTTGATACAAATTAATCTAAGATTCGAATATGTAGTCTTTAGTAGATGATTCACGTAACTACGCAGATTATGGTCCATTTAAAGACCCAGATTTTTAGAAATACCAGTTAGTACAAGAATGTCGTTACCTACCCTAAAAGAATTACGTTAGATTTTATAGGATTAATGGACAAACAGTACTTCAATGAGTAATCAAACTAGTTATATAAGTAATCATTTACTATATCATTAGCTCTAATTACATCATATTCATTGTATGAGAAATATGTCTGAGTATCATCTGCATAGAAGTGACATTGGCAACGTGTTATGCTGGATATTGTCTGTAATTGTTTATTTGTGGCATATTCAGATTTTCTTACTTTTTATTGGGTATTTTGCCACTGAAAAATATTTAAAAATTTTAATGAAAAAACCTTCATGACAAAGAACTGTCATGGTTGACGGCCAAAAAAAGTTTTGAGAACGGAAGTAGATTCTCTTCCGAAACGTTAACTTCCTATAGCTTTGATTTTGAGTTTTTAGTTTATAACATTGTTCTAGTTTATATATTTTTAGGTGTGAGACTTTTTGAAACAGTCAAGTACTCAAGAACCAACCTCTGTCTGATCCGTTTGGCGCAGAGGTTTTTTCATTAAAATTTTTAAATATTTTTCAGTGGCAAAATAACCAATAAAAAGTAAGAAAAAGTGTTATGCTGGATTTGAAAGTTGATATAACTGAAAATCGGCGTAAGTTGTACATATATAAATACTACAGGATAATTGAAGAATATTTTTGACTTATATTTGCTTATTAGGGAGATCTCCTTTCATTTAGCACATTAATCCCCTGCCCCTTCCCCTCTGATCTTAAACCTTGCTCACTCTTAATTTTTAACTTTTGCTATTCCACCGCTCAGCCAGGATACCTATATCAATACAACAACCATTCCCTGCGATATTGCCATGTGAGATGAGACTCAAAGTCAGGAAAGGTAACAGAGACTAGATATGTGCCACCCAGCAGTGGTCTAGCCCACTGCTACTGTCTCTAACACATGTCATGAAAACGCCACTAAATATCCATACCCTGGCTAGGATTTGACCTTGGGACTCTGTGGTTGAAAACCAAATACCGTAGCATTGCGCCACTTAGCTCACAATGTTATTAACTTGACTTTAAGAACACTGATAAAGAAAATTGTCGATTCGACACATGCAGGACGTTTCAAAAGAAAATACATTAAATTCAATTGTAGAATGAGGCGTCCCAGAGATGAATATTTTTCTAATAAAATTTCTTCATACCGTGCCTCATAACCGAGTTACAGCCCCTTTTTTCCTAATAATCTTCAAGCTGATTGATGTGCGATGATTAAATTGTGGATCCGGTTCTTTGCGCCAACATTTTTAACTAAAGATGACGGTCTCGGTTGATTAGGGGTCGAGCTTGAGCTCTTTGCCCCAATCATCGCTGTAACTGATACGTAAGATGTGTCCTATACAGGATGGTCCGGTAAAGTTCAAGGTCATTATTATAACAAATAGGAATTGTATTAACAAAAAAATTACACAAAATAATTAAACATTAACTTTAACATAATTAGAGATAAGAGAGATTTAAAAGTTATCAGAGAATAAACTGCTCAAATTATTCTTCCCCCGTTCTATACAAAGGTTAAGCCGTTTAAGCAAATTAAACCTTATTTTTGGAAAAAAATTGTGCTCATTTCTGATTGTGTTTGCGGCATCTAAAATTGAGTGCCGCAACTGGTCAATATTGTCACGACCGCTGGTCTATGACTGTTACAATAAGGGGCCACTTGGCCTGCGAGAGGTTTTCTTAGTTGGAAATTATTAAACGCAAATTAAACAGTAAATAATATTTATTAATCAAACAATAAAAACGGTTTTAGTCAAACAAGGTCAGAAATACACAAATATAAAAATAAACAGCAAATAATGTTTTCTTACCAAAGGCACATGTGATAGATGGGTGCCCAGATGGACTCCCAGAATGGACTGCCCGAATGGATTGTCACTGTCCATTCATTCTGGGCTATTTATATGTTTGATAAATGCCTGATCAGCATATTCCCTACATACGTAAAGCGCTTGGAAACTAATGACCTTAATTAGTAATTGCAATCTGATACTACTCCACGTCCTTTAATATGTTATAAATACTTTAATATTTCATATTTTATAGATTGGAAAATAAATGATATTGAATTAAGTTTATGTAAATTAGGAAATTTATTAAATTTATTAAATTAGGAAATTCTGTTATTTAGGTTTTCTATTTTTGTATTTATTTATAGGGACTATGCTAATAATATATTCTGCCATTTGCATACAAAAGTAGCTATTAATTTTGACATGTGACAATATTGTTAATGGGAACTGAATATACAAGTTCTTTCATACGGCCTCCAAAAGAAAAAGTCCAGTGGAGTGATATCTGGAGTTCTGGGTGGCCATCGTACAGGAAAATGATGTGCTCTTCCGATCCATCTTTCGAGAAATATCCTATCCAAATAATTTCTTATCGAAATTACACCATACATGAACCACATGCCTCTTCGGGTCGCGTGTGGTATATCATATAGGAGCTCAGACAAATTTTCTTCCAAAAAATGTTGGTATTGCTCTCCATTGACTCTACCAACTAAAAAAGTGATCCAATCAAGTTGTCAGGCAAAATTCCTGCCCAAACATTTGCAGAAAATCTTTTTTGGCATCCAAATGTTTCGAAGTTAAATGGATTATCTTCAGCCGATGTATGACGATTGTGGGTTTTGAATACACCATTTTGAGTGAATGTGGCTTCGTCTGTTCAAAGAATCTTCACTAATAAAGTGTTGTCACGACGATGTTTTAACACTGGAAATGTTAGTGTTCGCGTATAGAGTAAAGGGCAAAAGTTACGAGTTTTTTCCAACACCGATATGAAAGTAATAAGGTCAGATGATGTAATACTGAGCGAGAGCATGTTACTATGTGGGAAGCGATGGTGCGGTGTAGTCGGTCAGCACCAATCGATATTTTACCACCTGTCCGACAAAGGGCGGTACGGAGAGAGCAAATATTGTAGCACTGAGCCGGGATTCATTAGTGCTGCTGCGGCGGACGAATAAAGAAGCGTGATATCAATTGTCTCACTATTTATTCCTTGCACTAGTGTTCATCTTCAGCTGTACGGCTGGCGCATAGGTAATGCATTTCGCTTACTGTGTGAGAGGTCCCGGGTTCAAACTCCTATGTTTGCTGAATTTTTTTCTTTAATTTTGTGACTATTAATATATTTTTTTACAAATTCCTTTTCATGATTTCTTTAGGTTAGGTTAGTAGGCCTTTATTCTGATATCTAATTGTTAACAATTATCATTAGCACGAGTAGAGAATATATGACGTAATACTGAGCAAGTGTGCACAGTATGAGCATGCGTGGAGAACATGAAGTTATAACGCGGTCAGCGCCAATCGTAGTGGCCATGGATTCACAAACTTTGACAAATAGCGAATAGTTATTTTTGTACCTAAAATCATGTTTTTTGGGATGGATCGTAGCTGTTTCTGGACGAGACGAAGCCGAGTCCGGAATAAGTTTATGCTTTATGTGTGGTGTTATCATTTCCATTGTCCCGATGGTTGCAAGGATTGCAAAATCTATGAATTTTTGTATTAACCATTGGATAAACTCTACTCTTGGTTGGAAGTCTCTGAGTAATAATTATTGCACTCTAGTCCCAGTTGTAGACCCAACCTTCGAGTACTAATTTCGGGGACTTCCTCAACTGCCTCCAGTATCGCCTCATCAACCTGCGGGGTTCAGATATTCCTTGGCCTTTCTAGTCTAGGCGTCGTTATTTTGTCCGGTTTTACGTAACCTTCTTTCAACTCCAAGAAAAGTTCTTAAATTTGGGACTCGACGGTTGAGCTATCGTCTACGATACTCCCTTACTGCACCTGCTACATTCCCTTGGCATAGTGTCAAGGTAAAATGCATATCATTATATTCTTCGGCGGTATAACGCATCATTTTCAGATTATTAACACTCAAGAAATTGCACTACTCTGATTATTCAACTCAAAATCTGACAGCGCAGAGTCTGACAAAAGCTGTCTTTGTTTTTGAATAAAATTGTCAATAAAATTGCTTCAGCATGCCTCTGTTTTTTTGCGATTTGCCCGAGACCGGTCTGACTGGATTAAAAATCACAAAATCAAAAAATGTTTCTAAATTTAATAATTAATTAAAATCCTCAATTTGACAAAACATAAAAAATACTTGAGGTGAGGGATAAAGACTTTTCGCTTTATCTGGAAATGACCTATTTTTGTTCAAAAAACCTAAAAAATCAAATTCACTTATTTTTGTCAAAAACTGAAGGGGGCTGAAAACCATCCTTAGGGACCCTCCTCCTTTGATGAAGTTGTAACACTCACGCTTTGAAACACACTATAAGTTAATTTGTAAATTTCAATTGTGTGCCAATACGATAAAGCACGCAATTACTCTATTTATTATTTAAATTTAAATTATAAGATACTGGTCCTAGCATTATACGAATTTAAATTGTATCGGTTTGAATGACAAATGCTTGACAATAGCGTGGGAGCTTGTACGGTCAAGTTTAGCCAATAGTAGACGAGCATAAGCATACGCCAGCTCTGAAACGGAGAGACGCTGAAAAAATGACGTAGCTGGCGGTTTGGCCGTGTAGGCTGGAAGAATTAAAACCGCCATATATTTGTAAATATCTGTATATAGTGATTAATAACTGTTAATAGAATCAGTAATGTAGTTATGTTATGTTATATGTATGTGTTTATTGTGTACCATTGCCCATAGCTACAGTAAGGCAATGTCTTCGTCAAATCAACTGTAAGTACAAACTGCTCTAGTATGTACGCCTCTCGTGATGCAAATGTTGCTGTTTGGAGCCGCTTACAACCATGCAGAATTATTGATGGCTTCATTTCTTCATTCCACGTTTGGCCAGTAATATTCTCTATTGTATCCAGTGTTATCGTCCGATTAAGATTTCTCGTACCCCATGAGATGACTACAGTGCGTGAATAATTTCGTTTGAACGTTATGGTAGCGTAGTAGTTATACCGTCCCGTTTTTTAGACATCTCCCGTGTGTTCTGGGCATAAAAACACAATATTCAACTAACAACAAGTTTATGCCGAAATTACTAATTGTCGGACCATTTTTGTCATTAATTTTACATACCGTTTGTATTATTTTCCTTTTGTGTGCCTCCATGTAATTTAGTTAAGCTTATTTATGTTAACGTAAGAATTATTTGTTTTTAGGTACCGCTCTGGCGAGATTGCGTTTAGTTTAGTTTAAATTTTGACTGCATATGGATTCCTATCATGTACCATTTTGCTTTGCATTTTGCTATCTGTCATATGGACTTTTAATGATTTTTTACATTATTATTCTGACGAAAGTTTTTGTATAGTTTACGTGCACCCTAATGTCACATGCTCTATTATTGTTTGTGTCTATTTCTGTAAATTATTAAAGTAGTTAAATTAAATTGATTCGTTTTATTTCAACTTAAAAAAATATAGAAGATTTCAAAGATATGAAAGATATGAAATTCTGTTAACATAAGGTACTTTTGGTGTAACTGACACCGAATCTGTAAGACATGATAGATTAGTAGTGGTTGATGATATCTAATAATAAACTGGGGACTCACATTGAAAAACATATTTTCTAAAATTGCCAAATTTCCAATAATTGTAAGTTGGGACAGGAATTTTCATATTTGGCTCGAAATGTATCATTTATTAATCGTCATCGCCAGTCACAACGTTTTCGCAATTACATTGAAAATACATGGTGAATGGAATATTTAATTTGGCCCCCGTGGAGCCAGCGCCTATCGTAATTACTTCTTAAATATATATATTACTAAAAAGAAACTTACCGAGATTAATACAAACAACGCTAAAGCAATTTGGCCAGAATACAGAACAAATTCCAGGATCATGAAATGGCGAATTTTATCGTTTAATATCTTGGCATACCTAAAATATTACAACAAATTGTTTAAAATGAAAATAATAACAATTTCTTATCTTAAAAAAGTAATTGTTTTGAAGAAATTGAGAGTAATAATTGCCACCAACTCCCTAAATGCTACAGATTTCTTACAGAGACAAGATTTCTATGATATGAAAACAGGGAATCCGTCAAGAAATTGGAGAAGGAAAGTTAGACTAAGCATAATATTTAATGTTTAATGCGATTACGAAATGCGCGATTGGCGTGTTTCTGGTCATTTTCCATCAACAAGATTCTGAGCAAAAACAGTGTAGTTCTATTTGGGATATCTTGTATATAAATAAAGGTTTGCGATGACAGTTCTTACCTTATAATCCTGATGTGTTCAAAAAGACAAAATCTGATCAGTATCTCAGCAGCTTCCTCATTTTCATCGGCAATTTGATCCTCAATATATTTTTCAATATATTGCTCAGCATTTCGCAAATAATTCATGATTACTTGTAATCTGAAGCTAATAAAAAGCAATAAAATTATGAGAATCAGTTGTGAATAAAAATAATACAATACACATATAAGAGAAAAATAAATGTTAATAAGTAAACCCATTATGTAATGGTTATTTTCATTAAAAGGCAGCCAAAAGTAAAAAGGTAGATGTCTTTCCACAGCCGTGTTGTTTGCATTTTTATTCCACAATGTAACATAGTTGACCACAACAGGAGCGAATACGGCAACAAGACTTGCAGAGATACTTAATATGTAGTATATTTGGATAAATCTGCCTTGTAGCACAAACGATTTAAATATCTTCAAGATGTTTTTATCTTTAGCAGCCTTCACTTTATTCTCCATAGAGACCATTTCATTTATCAAGTATTCAAAGCTGGCTGTCTTGCAAACAAATATTTTGATAATCAAAACTATGTAGATAATTGCTACATTTACAGCTTCAGTAAGTTTGCTCGTATCATTCCAAAAATCTAAAATTTCAACGCTTAAAGAAAATACCAGTAAGGCATATGAGAACTGTATGGTGTATCCGTAAATCATGTACAGAGTTTTATTAAATGTAACCATATTAAGAGGTACAACTCCACTTAAAATCATTGAATATTCAACATAATACAGGAAAGTAAGGTCCATTTCCTAAAAAAATAAATATTGATTGATTGAGGCACACAAAAAAAGTTGTCGATTACACGGACCAGACCAATCATCTCCGGTGTATTTTAGCTTGCTGAATCCGAAGCTGGTGTCAGCTTTGCCCCACCAAGTCGCAATTTTTTTTCTCAAAAAACAATTAGAGAAGTGCAATTTTTGTATTTTTCTAACTGTGTTATGAGGATAAAAAATTTGTGATATCGTGGAGCAATTTTTTTGTGTTCCCGTGATTAGTAAGAGTAGTAAAAGGTTAAGTTCCTGCAGCTGCAAATTCTTATATTTTATAAGCAAGGTTCAGATCAGTTTCTGTTCAAATACAATTAAATGCTCTGTATATTTCTAGCTCATGTCCAATGTCTCTAACCTTTATAACTTTTATCTATTAATTTAGGAAATTCCAAGAAAAAGGCGACATCCGTATTTTACTTCCACATCCACGTAGTGGATCGGAAATATAGTTATCGTAAAAAAAATACCAATTTTTTAAATCTTGAAATAAGCTTAGAATGTCGCAGACCGTCGAGATGTTAAATTTGAGCGAAAAAATTTTTCTATCTGCCTGTCGGTCTTTCTGTCGCTGGGTTTGTCGGTTTGTGTGTAACTTTTTTGTCCGCAGGTTTTCTCCGGAACGGTTTAAGATATTGACTTTAAATTTTGTACACGTATATATTATAACGGGATCTGGAAATGGATTGTTTTTTGAACATATCCGGTGAAGGGTTGGGGAGTAAATAGGGGAAAATAAGTAAAGTAAGCCGATAAGAGTACAGAAACTTGAAATTTGGCGTATGTGCTAGAAGCCAAGATCTCAAAATATTTCATAATATTTTCCATCCCCTCACCACCACCCCTCCATTACTGAAGGTGTTGATAAAATAAAATTGAGATATTCACTTGAAATTTGGTATAATTATATATTATAATGACATCTGGAACTAGATTATATTTTGGAATCATTCCGCTGAAGAGTTGGGGGTTAAATAGGGGTAAATAGGGGAAAAATAAGTAAAGCAAGCTGGTAAGAGTACAGAAACTTGGGATTTGGTGTATGTACTAGAAACCAAGGCATCAGATTTATTTCTAATATATCCCCCACCCCCACCACCTCCACTCCATTATTAAAGGGATTGATAAATATAAAATTGAGATATTCACTTGAAAGTTAGAACACGTATGTATTGTAATGACGTCTGATTGAGACGATTCCTTTGAAGGGGTGGTAGGTGGTAGGTTATGAATAGTAGAGCAAGCTAGAAACTTCATTTTTAACATATATGGTAGAAACCAACTCCTCAAATTTTTCTATGACATCTGCCAAAATAATATTAAAATTCTCTGACCAATAATTTCCACATACTAGAGTGCTAATGCAGTCAAAAGGTTCCTTTAAAATGGCTTAGATGAAAAATTTGGATGTGGAAGTAGTGATTCCTTAGGCAGCGGTTTTTTATTTATCTTTTAAGTTCTAAGAAATAAAAATAATAATGCGTACGCAGGCATCTCATGACGTTATGGCCCTCAGTGTCCTCATTGGCTGTCACTGTGGCCGATAAAGTAGATACTGCGGACTGTTTAAGTACTCGGCCCTACTTAGCCGATATATTCAAGAGACGGCTTTTGCTCATAGTAAACATAAACATGTGATGTTTATAAACAATATAATAATGACGGAATATTAACTGCCTGCGGAAGTTATTCAGCTTGTCGTTTGTTATGGAATAAGTGGATACTGTGAACAACGGTACCAAATAATAACGTATTGTTTCAATTGTTTGTTAATACTGTTAGGTTAAACGAATGTTCTGCGATTGTTGATGATATGGACGTAATTTTGACTGCGGCGTAACACTCTGCATCCGCAAAAAAGACCAAGAGCATGTTGGGCATGCGCAGGATAGGTTTCCGTAGCCATACTCACTAACGTCTTCTTGAGCTTTATACTATATCAGGGCCGGATAAACTCAGAGGCAACGAGGCACCGCCTAGGAACCCCCACCAAATTGGGATCTTCGCCAATAGGACTCTCGAAATTTTCGAAGAATGACGTATGTGATTTTTTAAATTCTTGATTGAGAAACTTGTATTCACTTGAAAAAAAAGTGAAGGTTCTAAGTCATTTGTATGTGTTATATAGAGATAATTGACACATTTACAAAAAATGGTATACCGGGTGTCTAGTTAGTGTTCCCTCGAAAGATTGTGTAAGACGGCTGATTTTACAAAAAAACCTTCTTAACAAAACTTTCAATGTCTCCCCTCTACTACAACGTAAAATTATTTTCAAATACAAGATGTCACAAAAATGAGTTACACAAGAAATTACTATTTTTTTAAATAGAACACCCTGTATTTTCGTAGCTCCAGTTAAGTCTGCAAGGGTCCTGTAATACGCTATAAAATATTTTGACAATCGGATGCAGCGTTACCAAGTTATGATTTTTCCCCTGTCTTTTTTGGCAATTACAAACATATTTTTGATTGCCATATCTCTGCGATTTATGAACTGTTATTTCTAGAAATGCAGGATGTTATTTAACAATGATGTATTTCCTGAAAATTGTTTTTTAAATAAATTATTATTGTACCGGGTATCCAAAATAATTGTTTATATTTCTTGGTACTTAGTTATTATTTTTATCAATTTCTTTAAATGGAATGCCTATAATTCTTTTACTTGGATAAATAAAGCGTACAACTCCACATTTAAATACCATGCATTTTTTTTAACATATCTGGTGAAGGGTTGTGGGGTACATAGGAGTAAATAGTGGGAAATAAGTAAAGCAAGCCGGTAAGAGTACAGAAACTTGAAATTTGTGTATGTACTAGAAGCCAAGGCCTCAAAATTTTTTGTAATATTTTCCATCCCCCACCACCCCACCTCCATTATTAAAGGGGTTGATAAAGAAATTGAGATATTCACTTGATATTTTGTATACATATATACTATATTGACATCAGGAACTAGATTATATTTTGAGATTATTCCGTTGAAGGGTTGCGGGTTAAATTAGCGGTAAATAGGGGAAAATAAATAAAGTAAGCTGGTAAGAGTACAGAAACTTGAAATTCGGTGTATATACCAGAAGCCAAGGCATCAGATTTTTTTAGTAATATTTTTCAACTCCCCATCACCCTACTTCATTATTAAAGGGGTTGATAAAATAAAATTGAGAATTGAAATTCGATACACGTATGTATTATAACGACATCTGGCACTAGATTATATTTCAAGATGATACCGTTGAAGGGTTGGGGGTTAAACAGGAGTAAATAGGGGAAAATAAGTACAGCAAGCTGGTAAGAGTATAGAAATATGGGATTTGGTGTATATACTAGAAGCGAAGGTCTCAGAATTTTTTAAATAATATTTTCCATCCCCCCACCACCCCCCCTTCCTTATTAAAAGGTACGATAAAATTAAATTAAGATTTTCACTTGAAATTTGGTACACGTATGTATTATAACGACATCTCATACCAGATTAAATTTTGACATGATTCCATTCAAGGAGTGGGAGTAAATAGGGAAAAATAAATAAAGCAAGCTGTAGAAGTACAGAAACTTGGGATTTGGTGTATAATTTAAAAATAAAGGCTTCAGATTTCTTTCTAATATTTTTCAACCCCTCCACCTACCCCCACCACCCCCCTCCCTAATTAATAGGATTAATAACATAAAACTGAGATATTCACTTGAAAGTTAGTATACATATGTATTGTAATGACATTTCATTGAGATGATTCCGTTCAAGGGGTGGGTGACGGTAGGTTGTGAATAGGGGAAAATAAGTAGAGCAAGCTAGAAACTTCATTTTTAACATATATAATGGAAACCAACGCCACAAATTTTTCTATGACATCTCCTTCAAATATTATTAAAATTCTATGACCAATAATTTCCACATACTAAAGTGCAAATATAGTCAAGATGTTTCATTTAAAGTGCCTTGGATGAAAAATCTGGATGTGGAATTAGTGATTCCTTAGGCAGCGGTTTTATCGTTTTTGTGTTTCTCTTTAATGTCCTGACCATGTCTTGATGTATTTTTTTACGAACTTGTTTATGGCATTCATGAGGCCGGTTAACTATCTCGTTTAAATACACAATTTTACGTGTTCTATTTAGTATATTCAACTATATATATATATTTTATTATTGGAAATTTAAAAAGTATGTTATCTTTCGACGGTATATTTGCAAGTACAGAGTAATTGGATAATAATCAGTTAGATTTTCTTTAATGCTTACAGGGGTATAATTGTCAATATCTTGGGGAAATTAATGATCAATACATAGGCATCAGTGACTATTACCCTATGTACTATTGAAGTTTCATGTCATGCATAGTGTTACAAAGTTGCAAAGTAATAATTTTATATGTATTGAAGAAACACTTTGTAACTCTAACTGTTCGCGAGCTACGATGCATCAAAATAAAGCATTTTCAAACGTTTTCTGAGTCTGTTACTGATACCAAATTGAAAGAGGATAAGCTTCTATTTAACGCTGTAATAATAATGTTCTTGTCGTAACGGGTTATAAAATACGCCCAATTTATTTATTTTCTTATCTGTAAAATTGTACATTTACAATTTATTGCCCCTGATCGTATGTAATCGTGACCAAAATATGAATTAAGGTACACTGAACTTACTGCAAAAAGGGGTCAATTTATTGTAAAAAAGGGGTCTAATGAATATATCGCAACAGCAAAGCTTTTGAAATTGCGTAGCTTGGATATATCTACGGATGAACGTTAATTTTTTACGGCTTTTCTCAAATATATTCTTTCATATTTAGCCGATTTTCATTAAAAGGGAGTTTCTCAATTCAACCCGTATGTATGTTCTTTTTATAACTCTTTTATGAACTCACTTTCTATGTCCGGCATCTCTGTCCCGGATTTTCTGTCCAGGAAAAATCTTGTAATCAAAATTTCGATTAGTAATTAATCGAGAAGTTTAAAATTTGCACACGAGTAAGTCCAGTGATAAAGCAATATAATATATCTAATATCGTGCTAAATGCAATATAGCGGATGGTCCAAGATCAGATGCCCCAAGATCAAGCATTACTTTTTTCTTCACAATTCCCTGATCTAAAAAACTAAAGAGTTTGACAGCAAAATACGATAAACTATAGGCCAGTAGAATTAGCTCATGGGAAGGCTAATCTTGGATGAAATTCCTTACAGGTAACCATATGGTATATTCGATGTATTCATTGATAAGGAACATACCTGTGAATTTCCTCCATTTTAGAGTGGGGGAACATTTTTTAATTAACGTCTTTTTGTGCAAAAATCACGAAAAATCGAGTTCTTTAAGCATAGCTCTAAGCCAATTGACAATAGCCACATTTGATGTTATACGTTTCGTAGGTGATATAAAGACAGTTCATTTGCCACCCGAATAATTTAAATCGGTTAATAGTTTTTTTAAATAATCGAAAAGAACTGTCGAAAAAATCGAAAATTTCAATAATTTTTAATTCCGTGAAAAATTTTCTTATATCCCAAGAACTTGGTGAAAACATGTCTTATGTAACCCTGAAGCTACCATAAAATTTTCATCAAAAAATATTTATAACTTTTCGAGAAAATTCATTTGTTTATAAAAAAGGTCTGAAATGTTTAATTCAATCTGACCCAGTTCCCGTCATCAAAAATGACCGGAAGCTAATTTTTTTCTTTGTGACGTCTCGTTTACGAATACATTATTGGCATAATGATTTTTTAATATTTTCATCAACAAAATGGCGTTTGAAAAAGTACGACTTTTTCGGGCAGAGTTTTTTGCGAATATCTTAATAATAAATTAATGAACTGGCATAAAACTTTCATATTCTGGTAGCTCGTATTTTTACACGAATTTGAAAAAAAAACTATTGTTGTAAGATGTTTAGAAGCCGAGATAATTTTTTTAGTTGTTAATTACGCCATTTGTTTATTTATTAACATAAACATTTGAAATTTACATAGTAACTAGTTGAAGACTTGATTTTGTAACTCAGTGAACTGTCACGTATAATGTTATGTATTACGGCACGTAATGTCAATTTTTGACGTTTCTGTTTTGGTGAAAATTTTTGCACGTATTGATACTCTTCGTACTGCTCATTACTGATTTAACTAGTAGATGAAAGTAGCAACGTGGTATCTGTGTGAGAATGTACTAACTGTCTTTTCCGATTTGATCAGTTAAACTTCAATTTTCAAATATACTGATTAACAAAGTGGTGTGCTCGAATTAGGGCTTGTTAAATTCTCGCGATTTTATCCAAATAGCTATGACCTCAAGAATTTCCAGAGGGGAAGAGAACATAGATGATATTTCGATGGAAATTGTGACAGTAGATACCGTTTACCAGATTTTAACTCAGACAGTCTAGTCATTTTACTGAGTTAAAAAATTCCTGTTTATCCCTAAAGGAGGCAGAGACTTAAAACATATCGTCCATTCTGTTTATAATATTTCATGCTGCCTCAAGTCAACACCACATGCACAACTTTCATATATTTATTTGCTTCTATAAATGTATAATAGTCCAGGGATTGAGCATAAAATCTAGGTGAAATAAAATTAATTAATTATCCGTACATCAACTCCGACAAGATACCACGTGGCCGAGCTAAATTTTCACACAAATGCACCGAAATTAAATTTTGCCATCTCTTCACACATATATGCTGACCGCTCCTATAATCATGATTTTACTGTAAATAATTGCTTGCTATTGCTTGGTATTTGCATACCGTTTTCTTTGCTTCCTACTTATTGCTGTTTTTACCGATTTATTTATTTCTTTGCTCCTTACTTGTTCTATCAATTAAAATGTTGATACCAATGTACCTGACACATTTAAGGTCTGGTTATTCCGTTATTTATTTGGTTTTCTCTTCCATTGTATTATTGAATTTTATATGTTAATAAACTTTGTTATCTACCAACACGTATTTTTTACTGCTGAATGTGAGTGAAAGTCTAATTTGCCATCCAGGACCCCTGGGCATAACCGTTTCTCCACTGTAGCTATCCCAGCCCTACTGCAACAGGCGCTCGAGATAACCGAAATCACGCTCAGCGTCAAAGTAACGCTTCCACGTCACAATATATTATTTAATAATTTTCTTACTTTTTACTGGGTATTTTGCCACTGAAAAATATTAAAAAATTTTAATGAAAAAAGCTCTGCGCCAAACGGATCAGACAGAGCTTTCATTTTCAGTTTCTAGTTTATTACATTGTTCTAGTTTATATATTTTTAGGTGTGAGACTTTTTGAAACAGTCAAGTATTCAAAAACCAACCTCTGTCTGATCCGTTTGGCGCAGAGGTTTTTTCATTAAAATTTTTAAGTATTTTTTCAATGGCAAAATACCCAATAAAAAGTAAGAAAATCTGAATATGCCACAAATAGACAAATTACAGACAATATTTAATAATTTATTTGAACATCAATCATGCATACACCTTCCCCTTTTGTATATCCGCATAAACCCAGTAAAAGGTACGTCAATACAAATCAAATTTATACAGTGTAGTATATGGACTAAGGTAAAAGTATTTTTAAACGTATACTATGAACCACAATCATGCTCTTTCATTAGTTTGTTATTAAGTACTCATTCGGCACTCCGCTCCTCGAATAGATGGCAAAAAAATGTTTTATTTAAATTGTTTATAACAAATTTATTAACAATATTTCAACAATGTTAATACGGTAGTTAATATTTCATCGTGGGACCCTAAATTAAAAAAAAAAAAAACGTCGAAATGGCATCATAAATGAAGCAGACACATCGATTTTTTTTTTGTCGGAATTTGAAGTCGCTTGACCGAAAACGTTAACGTGGACACCTGAGGGCGGGACACGAAGACTCATTCAGACTGTAGTGTACAAAAATTGACCTTACGACCCCTAATACATATTATACGTGACAGTTCGCTGAATTACAAAAATCAAGTCTTCAACTAGTTACTATGTAAATTTCAAATGTTTATGTTAATAAATAAACAAATGGCGTAATTAACAACTAAAAAAATTATCTCGGCTTCTAAACATCTTACAACAATAATTTTTTTTTTTTTTCAAATTCGTGTAAAAATACGAGCTACCAGAATATGAAAGTTTTATGCCAGTACATTAATTTGTTATTAAGATATTCGCAAAAAACTCTGCCCGAAAAAGTCGTACTTTTTCAAACGCCATTTTGTTGACGAAAATATTAAAAAATCATTATGCCAACGATGTATTCGTAAACTAGACGTCACAACGAAATAAATGAGCTCCGGATGAGTCATTTTTGATGACGGGAACTGGGTCAGATTGAATTAAGCATTTCAGACCTTTTTTATAAACAAATCAAACTTGTTTTCCTCGTTAATATCCTTAAAAAAAACCGAAAAAAAACCGAAAAAAAAAACCGAAAAAAAAACAAAATACAAAAACCTCAATAAAAAAAAAACAAAAGAAATATTAAAACATACGATTTTAATAAAAAGAAAAAAAATGAAAAGTAGAAAAAATGAAAAAGTGTAATTTATAAATATAAATAATGTATGAATGAATAATTAAATATCAGAAATAAGTTAGCATACAAATTGTGGTAGGTTAGAGTAAATCTTTTTAACATTATGTACTTACCGACCTTATAGACATACTCCTCTCCGAAACATCGGTGTTGTGCGAATGGCTTTGCAGCCACAGCCATAGATTACAAGTATAGATAGATAGATATAAACAAATGAATTTTCTCGAAAAGATATAAATATTTTTTGATTAAAATTTTATGGTAGCTTCAGGGTTACATAAGACATATTTTCACCAAGTTCTAAGGATATAAGAAATTTTTTCACGGAATGAAAAATTATTGAAATTTTCGATTTTTTCGACAGTTCTTTTCGATTATTTAAAAAAATTATTAACCGATTTAAATTACTCGGGTGGCAAACGAACTGTCTTTATATCACCTACGAAGCGCATAACATCAAATATGGCTATTGTCAATTGGCTTAGAGCTATGCTTAAAAAACTCGATTTTTCGTGATTTTTGCGCAAAAAGATGTTAATTAAAAAATGTTCCCCCACTCTAAAATGGGAGGAAATTCACAGGTATGTTCCTTATCAATGAATACATCGAATATACCATGTGGTTACCTGTAAGGAATTTCATCCAGCGGTTTTTCTAATTCTACTGGCCTACTATGAGACGTCATTGTAAACCCAATATGCTTAACGCCCCAAGATGGCGGATTATCTTTTCTTCACATGAACGGGTTGGACGAGCAAATAAAAACTAAAAAGAGTTTATTACAACATATATAATGATATTTTTAAATACAATTATTTCATAAATGATTTAAATAAAAAAAATAATTTTATTTTGATCTTATAAAATTTTTAACGCGTTGAGCGCGAAATGTTGTAAATTTTAAGAAATATGTTATTACATATATAATATTCGAGATAATTAATACTTAACATATAAGATACAGGGTGATTCATAGTGGATGGAGTATTAGAAGTATATGGAGAACGGGTGAACATATCCTTTTGAAAATTTAAAATTTTGGGGGTTATACCGGAAGTCGATACCAACTTGCTTATTTTAAATAGAACACTCTATACATTTTTAACTTTTTGAAATAGCCATAGTCAAGGCATGTAGCACATCCTATATCTAAACTCAGCAGGTTCGGAAATATTTGACATTTTATAAAAAAATTGACAGGTGCAACGGTTTGCAAGAATCGTTATAACTATTTTCATGTAGAAGATCATCATTTGCTCTTTGGCGTATAGTAAGAACATAAGGCGAGCTTCAACCTACATTGAAAATAAATTCCATAATAGTACACCAAGTGTTCCGTTTTTCACGTTACAATTTGTCAAATTCAAGCCTGAAAAACTTTTTTATTTCAAATGAAACACCCTGTAGTATTTTGCAATGTGTCATGTAAAATTAAATCCCTTCTCTAGTATAAGCATTATAGAAGTTAGAGTTAAAACCTTTTGAGATATTCGCCATTGTTTTAAATATTCTAGAATTTTTAGTAAAAATTGTCAACTTAGCCATGATTAAAAACAATCATCAATGTCAGTCATTCTATTGTGTCAAAAAACGCCAACACGTTTAAATTACACCCACGGGAATTTTTTAAATTTGTTTATTATTTATAGGAATGTGATAAAGTAATATCAAGAACATATAACACATTTACTTTTCGATACCGACAAAAACAGAAACCATCACCAAATACTGTAAAACGCATATTGGATAATTAATAATAATCTGTTTAGGCAGAAATACAACGGAGGAAGCCTATTATTGACAAAGAAGCAGTTTATTAATGTAAATAAAATACATCCAAAATCCGATTTGCATAAACTAAAATAGCAAAGAGAAAATGAATTAAAAATATGTTTTCATTTTAATTCAATAAATGTCCAAAATTTAGCCCTCGAACCTCCAGACATTTTTCGCATCTTCGGACTAGTTTTTCATGGCTGCGCCGTCGTGCTCGAAAAACCGCGCGTGTATTAAAGACCTTAATATCCACTTATACTTTAATATACTATTTCGTCTTTAGTACATTATTTATAAAATCACTGTTTTAAAGAATTTGAAATATATTTTTCAATGTATTTGCAAACATTTCTATGAAATGACTTAACCGATTTCTAAGCAAATTATTTGTAAACTGGCATGGATCGGCGGTGGTTATATATTAGTTTCATGAAGCTGTGTTTAGTATTAGGTGAGTATGTGTATCAACGCATGCGTAGAAGGTATGTAACTTTAAGCAGGGTTTACATAGCCAATATACCATCCTTCGGAGGGGATGTAAAGTGATCGATCCCCTACCTATTAAATGTTAGGCAAGAAAGAATTCCAACTCTTCGATAGAGAAGAGGTTCGGCACAATTTCCAGGTTGGGGGTAACTCATCTCCTGGCGTCGGAGATTGGCTCTAGTATCGGAAATAGGCTGACGTTAAGTAAGCGAATAAGAAAAAGATAAGTGAATGTTGTTAATGTTATTTGAAAGATAAATTAACACAATTTCTTCTAAAATATTAGCTTGCAACATTTTACTTGCTTAAAAATGATTGCTTATAACACATTTGGACTAAACATTTTTTTCACAAAAAAAATTCGTAGATCACGAATTATTTTATTGAAAATCATATATGCCACTTGATTAATATTTTTAAAGGTTACAGGGTTAAAAAAAGTTATTTGTGGGAATGCAAATTAAAATAACAAAATGAACAATTTCGAGGTTTGGTAATGCTTTATGTTTACAAAAAATTAGACAAGTTGTGGTGTAATGTGCGTGCTTTATTTTGAAATGAAATGGCAGACTTGAATCACATTCAAACCTCGTAAGCAACAATCCCCTGTGCTTACTTTTATGGAATGTCTTTTGAAAGGCGGTTCAATGATTTTAAAATTTATTTTTGACCCTTATCAGTGTCAATTTCATGTCTGCGAAGTTATGCAATTATGGCAATCCTGTTAGATTCATCACTTTGAATATTTAACTTTTGATACCCGCGCCTTCGCCACAACTACAAAATTATATTCGAAAATTAGAAAATTAAGAATATGATAAAAAAGGGGCATAACTTCTTTACCCTGGACATATTAACACTATGTAAATGCATGCAATATGGTAACAAATTATAGGGGCGCATTCAAGTGTACTTTTTACAGTATCTTCAATTTTCTGTGCAGTGTATTATTTAATAACACAGGCAATGTCAGGACTTTTCTATGATCTCCCTCTAAATTAAGATTTTCACAGATTTTTACCTATTTCTTGGGATTAGGGAAAAATTCTAACGCGATGGAGCAATTCTGATAACGGCATCGGATTCAGCGCTGAAAATACAAGGCTCAAATGTACATGAAATGTGTTTTTTTGTGCTGGAGCGCACGGGCACACGTACACACAAAAAGGATCATATACTTTTGAACAAAGCATAATATCCATACCTATACATATATCGAGCCGCCTAGCCCGACTTATTTTTAGCAATTTTTGGAGGTCAGGGAGAAATTCTGACATAGGCGAGTAATTCTAACAGAGGCACGGGATTCAGCGCCTAAAAATACAGGGGGTATCATTCTCTGCTCAAAAGTACATGTTCCTTTTTATATAAACTTAATGTGATTTGTTGATTATAAATATGATGTAATTATGCAGTTATTTTTTCTGAAAAATATATTATTTTTACCACGGCCGGTGTACCTCTTTAATCACTTGAACGAAGTAATATGTTATGGAAAGACTCTTAAAGATGAAATAGACAAAGTTTAGTAGTTTGACTTGCAGAATACCTTTATTAAAAAAATACATGATAACGGGATCTCGTCGCTGCAAATAACTGACATTATTCAAAGAATTATTTTTAATTAGACTTAAACCATACTTTCTGGCAAACATATTCTTTAAGGAGGTTTAAGGAGAAAAAATTTAAAAGAATTTTTTTTATCAAAAAGTAATGAATGAAGAAATTATCAAAGAATTTGTGTTTTGTATGTACAAACTTTCATTGAAAAAATCACGGGGCACCTAGTATATGCTTAACCTGCCAGGTCCCTTCGCAATATTTCCTAATTATCAACCGCATTTGATAACCATAATTTAGTTAGAACCATAATGTCAAAACTAAGTATAGATGCGAGGTTGTGAGGAGCCTCGAATGTTTTATGAAAGCATTTACATTTCTGAAAATAGTGTTATACACGGTGGCTTTAACTAAGAAAGCTTACCCATTTAAATTAACAATCGACATAACTAATCTTGTTATATTTTTTATGTATCTAATTTATTTAAACATAAATAAAATTTAGACAGATGTTAGAAAATGTATTCTAATATCAGTTAACTTAAAAATAACAAAGAGATTAAAACATGTACCTACTCAAAACAAAAAGTACAGTGCAAACTACACACAGTGAATAACGTAGAGCAAAAAAACCTGCAAAATCTGTAGTACTATTGCCTATATTTTAAATATAAATGTTATGAGATACATCGCTAGTTATTAATTTTGCAATATTTATAATTCAGATTTTGACAAAAGTTATAGTTTAGTGTTAAATCCTTTAATATATGTGCCTATGTGTGCTTTTTAGTACTGAAATTTTTTCTACCTTAAAAAAGTTCAAACGGCTCTCCACATCCAGTGCAGATAATCGAATAGCAAAACCGATACACATTTAATAGCTCTCGGATATAATTATTATCTACAATGCGGATGCGCGTTGTTAATGAATTCAGTAGGTCTTACAAGCAAATTAAAGAAATTATATTCTTAAATAATTTAGTAGTGTGATGATATTAAGAAAAGTCAATTTTTTTATTTAAAACTTTATCTACTTTGATGACATTACTTTTGTGAATGTAAGATGGCGCAAAGATATAATATCTCACAAGAGCCAAAACAAATTTATTGAAAATGGGTTCAGATATATGCTAAAATTTTTGCGACATGCGACATGCGACATGCGACATGCGACTTAACGGCTCAGATGGAGTGTATAATATTCATGTTTATTTTTTAAATATGCCTGTATTATCGTATATTAAAAATTGCTTCCTAAGGAATCACTACTAATAATAGCTCATAGAATTTTAGTAATATATTTGAAATCGTTGGCGCCGAGTTAGCTATAAGGGTGGCTGATGTCCAAAAATATTTTGAGAACATTTGTTCTTATGCACACACCAAAACATACTTTTATTTTGATAACTCCTCTAATAATTGAGTAGGGATATTAAAGGAGTGGTGGTGGGGATAACAGATGTCTTATATAACACTAACGGCGCACGATGCCGGACGCGTCATGTGTGAAGTGTCTAAAAGCGATAAAAACAAATGCTTATAAAGTTCAATGTGTAAAATGTAACAATTGGTACCACAGAGATTGTGCAAATCTAACAATAGAACAAGTGCATGAGTTCAACAAAGGAAAACATTTAGAAACAGGGAAACGTTGGGTATGTTCTACCTGCAGTAGCCTCGCCCCAACTTTAAATATGGATAAAATAAACTCAGAAGAAAATAAATCACCAACTTAATCCAACACATATTCACTTAAGGTAGAAAACCATTACCTAAAACAACTTATCCAAGAATTGCGAGAAAATAATATACTGCTAAAACAAAACAAACAATTATTGGAAGAAAAAGTGTCCACTCTGGAAAAGAAACTACAGAACCAAAAAAACCTAGTAAGTAATGAAGTAAATACGGAATATTCTAATACAAGGAGAAAAACTAACTTAAAAATATCGAATTCAGCTTCTGACCACCAGATACCAGTACATTCAGCTCCTCTACCAAATGACGCAAATAAAAATAAATTCGCCTTTGATTTCCAAGTTGACCAACAGGCTACCCTACCCATCACCAGAACGCACGCAACCAACAAAACACCAAATACAAACAGCACACCTTCTACATCCTGGGCTCAGATAGCAGCCGGTGGTCCGTCAGTTGCACCACAAGTAAATAAAAATAATAATGCTACCAGACCAAGAAGAAATATTTTCATAGGAACCGGTGAAACAACGGAAAGTGAAAGTTTTGTTGGCAGAGACGATAAAAATAAAAAAGTATGGTTATTTATCTCCAGAGTACCTGATAAAATAGACGAGGCTATTGTTAGGAACTATATCAAAAGTAAATCCAAGATAACCAGTGACGAAGACCTCATAGTTAAACATATCCCCACTAAAATCGAACAAACCAGAGCCGACAGTAAGTGCTTCCAAGTCGGAGTTAGTTACGATTTGCTGGACACAGTATATCAGCAAAATTTCTGGCCACGTAATGTCGCTTTTCATCGATATAAATTCAGGCGACATACCAAGCAAGATCTTAAAAACTCTGAAGAGACCGAGAATGATTTTTTAGGGACATAACCCAATCAGAGAGTAACAAATTGTACAAATCTCAAAGGCCTATGTATAATTTTAGAATATTGCATCTTAATATACAAAGTATTCGAAGTAAAACAGATGAGTTGGAAATTTTTCTAGAAGGGAAAAGCTACAACTTTTTGCTAATAAATGAACATTGGTGTATGAGTGATGAACTGAATTATGTAAGTATTAAAAATTACAATCTAATCTCTAAATTTTGTAGATCCAACTCGGCACATGGTGGTGTAGCTGTGTATGCACTTGATAGTTACGCAAACTGCATAGATTTGGAACAGATAAATAAACTATCGGTTGAACTCCATTGTGAGTTAGCTGCTACTGAATTTGACAGTAGTAGATTAATGACTGTGTACAGACCTCCTAACGGTGATTATGATTTATTCCTAGAAATACTTAATCTCGCATTAGACATTTTCTCTAAGGGTGATAAAATAATGTTTGTATCTGGTGACTTTAATGTATATTTCCATAAAGAGAAAGATAAACGTACATTATTACTAATAAACACATTTAAATCATTTGGGTTTACTTTAAGCTATACTGGATATACCAGAAATAATCATTGTTTGGATAATATTTTTACTAACATCAACATTAACAACTTGCGCACTGTATCAGTAGATACCAAACTGTCAGATCATCTGGGCATACATTTAGAGACCAATATTGAATCTACATTATTTTCTAAGAGAATAACATACAGACCCATACATGATCGTGGTCTCTCAGATCTAAACAGCCATATACGGAGATTAAACTTCAGTTTTATTTTAGATTCTAACATAGATATAAATGATCGTGTTGTTAAATTTATTAATCTCATTTCCGATTCAGTAAATATATATTTTCCATTAAAAACCCGTATTGTCAATAACTCCAAAAAAATTAAAATTCATTGGTTTAACGATAATCTTCGACGCATGCGTGAACACCTAAATTTTCTTTATGAATATTATAGGAGAAGCCCCACAAATAATAATAAGGTTATATTAAATAACTTCCGATCGGATTATCGTCGAGAAATAAACATGGCAAAAAAAGCATCTTATGACAACTATCTAAAAAGCCATAATAATAAACAACACGCAATATGGAAAATTACTAATAGCCACAAAACAGTCTCAAACAATGTATGCAGTAATATCACTAGTGAGCAATTCAATGATTATTTTGCCAATATAACAGAAAAAATAATAAAAGAACTACCACCTCATAATACACATTACTTGGATTATTTGGACGAATTTAGCCAGCCTAACCAGTTTGACTTTATTCAGGTATCGTATCAAGAAGTTGCCCAAATAATTACTAATCTAAAAAATAAAAAAAGTAAAGACGCTTATGACATCTCAATAGGAATTATAAAAAGTATAATGCATTCTATCCTAATTCCTCTTACCATACTAATCAACATATGCATATCTAAAAATATATTTCCCGATTCATTAAATATAGCCAAAGTCGTGCCTGTTTATAAAAAAAATAATATAAATGATCCATCAAATCATAGGCCAATATCTGTCATACCGTGTCTGGCTAAAATATATGAGGTTATCCTAAAAAATCAGTTAACAATTTATCTAGAAATTAATAACCTTCTCAATACCAATCAATACGGCTTCCGAAATAAATTTTCTACTACACTCGCTATCGACAAATTAACATCTGTCATTAACAGTGGATTTGAGGACGGAAAATATATCTCCTCTCAATTTTTAGATCTCACCAAGGCGTTTGATTGTGTATCTCATGATATACTCATCCATAAATTAAGTTTTTATGGTTTCACTGACGAAAGCAGATCTCTTATAAGGTCTTATTTAAATAATAGGAAACAATTTGTTGTACACGACGGTGTAAAATCACAACCTCTAAAACTGAAACATGGTGTTCCACAAGGATCCGTCCTCGGGCCTATACTTTTCCTCATCTATATAAACGACTTCCCCATGGCACTTAGAAACAATATCCTAGCCATATTATTTGCTGATGACACCAGTTTAACTATCTCCAACAGTGATATTATGAATTTGCTACATGAAATACCTAACAATGAGCTAGAGGCCCAAAACTGGTTTGCCTCAAACAATTTATGTTTAAATGCATCCAAGACAGAGATCATGATATTTAGCTTGCGCACCCTACGAGATATTAACAACCCAGATTCCACAAAATTTCTTGGGGTCCATTTAGACCCTAAATTATCATGGGAAAATCACACCGCTTATGTCTGTAATAAAATATCGAAGTACTCTTATCTGCTTCGAAATCTTGTTGGAAAAGTATCTCAAAGTACCCTAACAACTGCATACCACAGCCTCATACACTCCACAATATCATATGCCATCCTAGTCTGGGGGCATGCTACAACATCTACAGACGTGTTTTCTGCCCAGCGAAAAGCAATACGTATAATTTCGGGTCTAAAATTTAGAGATGATTGTAGACAACAGTTTATTATATTAAAGATAATGACAGTACCGTGTACATACATATTTCAGTGTCTCCTACACGTAAAAAATAATGAAAAATCGTTTTTCCCTAGAAGTCAAATTAATTCCTACAACACCAGAACCAAAGATAATTTAAATAATAATTTCTTACGTCTTACTAGAACCAGAAACGGCACTGGCTACTTAGGAATTCAATTCTTCAATATGTTACCACCCGATGTAAGATCTCTTAATATAAAAAAGTTCAAGGTGAAAGTAAAGCAATACTTGCTTGACAAAGCTTTTTACAGTATACGAGAATTCACAGATTCTCATCATCACTTCTAAATAAAGTGCTTTGTATGTACTGATGCATTATTCTCGAAATTTAACTACAACTCATTAGTTTTCTCTATATATAAATTTGTGATCTAATACTCCTAACGTTTATATCTCCACTGTTATTTATTTAAGTTTGTCCAAATTGTCAGTCCTTTTGTCTACGTATTTTACACTTAAATGTTATTTTATTCCACATCTTACCTTATTAATGTCTACTTAATTTTAACCACACCATATATCTTTGTTTTTAACTATTGACTTAAATTGTAGGGCTTAGTTTTATTAGGCCAGTAGAATTAGAAAAACCGCTGGATGAAATTCCTTACAGGTAACCACTTGGTATATTCGATGTATTCATTGATAAGGAAGATACCTGTGAATTTCCTCCCATTTTAGAGTGGGGGAACATTTTTTAATTAACGTCTTTTTGTGCAAAAATCACGAAAAATCGAGTTTTTTAAGCATAGCTCTAAGCCAATTAACAATAGCCATATTTGATATTATACGTTTCGTAGGTGATATAAAGACAGTTCATTTGCCACCCGAATAATTTAAATCGGTTAATAGTTTTTTTAAATAATCGAAAAAAACTGTCGAAAAAATCGAAAATTTCAATAATTTTTAATTCCGTGAAAAATTTTCTTATATCCTTAGAACTTGGTGAAAACATGTTTTATGTAACCCTGAAGCTACCATAAAATTTTCATTAAAAAATGTTTATAACTTTTCGAGAAAATTAATTTGTTTTTAAAAAAGGTCTGAAATGTTTAATTCAATCTGACCCAGTTCCCGTCATCAGAAATGACTCATCCGGAGCTCTTTTTTTTCGTTGTGACGTCTAGTTTACGAATACATCGTTGGCATAATGATTTTTTAATATTTTCATCAACAAAATGGCGTTTGAAAAAGTACGACTTTTTCGGGCAGAGTTTTTTGCGAATATCTTAATAACAAATTAATGTACTGGCATAAAGCTTTCATATTCTGGTAGCTCGTATTTTTACATGAATTTGAAAAAAAAAAATTATTGTTGTAAGATGTTTAGAAGCCGAGATAATTTTTTTAGTTGTTAAATACGCCATTTGTTTATTTAATAACATAAACATTTGAAATTTACATAGTAACTAGTTGAAGACTTGATTTTTGTAATTCAGCGAACTGTCACGTATAATATGTATTAAGGGTCGTAAGGTCAATTTTTGTACACTACAGTCTGAATGAGTGTTCGTGCCCCGCCCTCACGTTTTCGGTCAAGCGACTTCAATTTCCGACAAAAAAAAAATCGATGTGTCTGCTTCATTTATGATGCCATTTCGACTTCTTTTTTTTAATTTGGGGTCACACGATGAAATATTAACTACCGTATTAACATTGTTGAAATATTGTTAATAAATTTGTTATAAACAATTTAAATAAAACATTTTTTTTGTCTTCTATTCGAGGAGCGGAGTGCCGAATGAGTACTTAATAACAAACTAATGAAAGAGCATGATTGTGGTTTATAGTATACGTTTAAAAATACTTTTACCTTAGTCCATATACTACACTGTATAAATTTGATTTGTATTGTACGTACCTTTTACTGGGTTTATGCAGATATACAAAAGGGGAAGGTGTATGCATGATTGATGTTCAAATAAATTATTAAATATTGTCTGTAATTGTCTATTTGTGGCATATTCAGATTTTCTTACTTTTTATTGGGTATTTTGCCATTGAAAAATACTTAAAAATTTTAATGAAAAAACCTCTGCGCCAAACGGATCAGACAGAGGTTGGTTTTTGAATACTTGACTGTTTCAAAAAGTCTTACACCTAAAAATATATAAACTAGAACAATGTAATAAACTAGAAACTGAAAATGAAAGCTATCGTCAAGTATTCAAGAACCAACCTCTGTCTGATCCGTTTGGCGCAGAGGTTTTTTCATTAAAATTTTTAAATATTTTTCAGTGGCAAAATACCCAATAAAAAGTAAGAAAATTATTAAATAATGTATTGTGACGTCCTTTCTTCCGTCCGCCCATAAACAAGTGGAAGCGTTACTTTGACGCTGAGCGTGATTTCGGTTATCTCGAGCGCCTCTTGCAATAGGGCTGGGATAGCTACAGTGGAGAAACGGTTATGCCCAGGGGTCCTGGATGGCAAATTAGACTTTCACTCACATTCAGTAGTAAAAAACACGTGTTGGTAGATAACAAAGTTTATTAACATATAAAATTCAATAATACAATGGAAGAGAAAACCAAATAAATAAATAACGGAATAACCAGAGCTTAAATGTGTCAGGTACATTGGTATCAACATTTTAATTGATAGCAAAAGTAAGAAGCAAAGAAATAAATAAATCGGTAAAAACAGCAGAAAGTAGTAAGCAAAGAAAACAGTGTGCAAATACCAAGCAATAGCAAGCAATTATTTACAGTAAAATCATGCTTATAGGAGCGGTCAGCATATATGTGTGAAGAGTTGGCAAAATTTAATTTCGGTGCATTTGTGTGAAAATTTTCCTCGGCCACGTGGTATCTTGTCGGAGTTGATGCGGAAAATTTTATAAGTATCAAAATGTACGGATAATTAATTAATTTTATTTCACCTAAATTTTATGCTCAATCCCTGGACTATTATACATTTATAGAAGCAAATAAATATATGCAAGTTGTGCGTGTGGTTTTGACTTGAGGCAGCATGAAATATTATAAACAAAATGGACGATATGTTTTAAGTCTCTGCCTCCTTTAGGGATAAACAGGAATTTTTTAACTCAGTAAAATGACTAGACTGTCTGAGTTAATATCTGGTAAACGTTATCTACTGTCACAATTTCCATCGAAATATCATCTATGTCCCCTTCCCCTCTGGAAATTCTTGAGGTCATAGCTATTTGGATAAAATCGCGAGAATTTAACAAGCCCTAATTCGAGCACACCACTTTGTTAATCAGCATATTTGAAAATTGAAGTTTAACTGATCAAATCGGAAAAGAGAGTTAGTACATTCTCACATAGATACCACGTTGCTGCTTTCATCTACTAGTTAAAATAGTAATAAACAGTACGAAGAGTATCAATACGTGCAAAAATTTTCACCAAAACAGAAACGCCAAAAATTGACATTACGTGCCTTAATACATAACATTATACATGACAGCTCACTAGGTTACAAAAATCAAGTCTTCATCTAGTTACTGTGTAAATTTCAAATGTTTATGTTAATAAATAAACAAATGGCGTAATTAACAACTAAAAAAATTATCTCGGCTTCTAAACATCTTACAACAATAATTTTTTTTTTCAAATTCGTGTAAAAATACGAGCTACCAGAATATGAAAGTTTTATGCCAGTACATTAATTTGTTATTAAGATATTCGCAAAAAACTCTGCCCGAAAAAGTCGTACTTTTTCAAACGCCATTTTGTTGATGAAAATATTAAAAAATCATTATGCCAACAATGTATTCGTAAACGAGACGTCATAGCGAAAAAAATGAGCTCGGGATGAGTCATTTTTGATGACGGGAACTGGGTCAGATTGAATTAAACATTTCAGACCTTATTTTATAAACAAATGAATTTTCTCGAAAAGTCATAAATATTTTTTGATGAAAATTTTACGGTAGCTTCAGGGCTACATAAGACAGGTTTTCGCCAATTTCTAAGGATATAAGAAAATTTTTCACGGAATTAAAAATTATTGAAATTTTCGATTTTTTCAACAGTTTTTTTCAATTATTTAAAAAAACTATTAACCGATTTAAATTATTCGGGTGGCAAATGAACTGTCTTTATATCACATATGAAACGTATAACATCAAATATGGCTATTGTTAATTGGCTTAGAGCTATGCTTAAAAACTCGATTTTTCGTGATTTTTGCACAAAAAGACGTTAATTAAAAAATGTTCCCCCACTCTAAAATGGGAGGAAATTCACAGGTATGTTCCTTATCAATTAATACATCGAATATACCATGTGGTTACCTGTAAGGAATTTCATCCAAGATTAGCCTTCCCATGAGCTAATTCTACTGGCCTATATATATTTTATGGTTATTTACTTTACTTTATTAGCTTATTTTAGTCAACCTTTGCCTTTTTATTGACGTGTGTAAGCACTTTTGTGAATATTAACACCAATAAAGTATCTATCTATCTTAAAGAACATTTATACCTTGTGTTCTAAACACCAACTCCGAAGTTTCTGGATTCCTACTGGCCTGATTCACTTATTTACACCCCATTTGCGCTCCCAACTCTTCAACGGAATATGCTCAAAATATAATCTAGTTTAAGATCCCGTTATAATACATACGCGTACCAAGTCTTAAGTAAATGTATTAGTATTATTTTGTTAAGTCCTTTATTAATAGAGTAGGTTGGTGGTGGGAGTGGTATATGTCATAAAAAATTTGAGACTCTGGCCTCTAGTATAAACACCAAATTCCATGTATCTGGACTCTCATTAGCTTGGTTTATTTATTTTTCCCTATTTATCTCTATTTGCCACTACTTACCCCCCAATCCCTCAACGGAATCAACTAAGAAATAATCTTTTTCCAGTTGTGGTTCTAATACATCCGTCTACCAAATTAAAGTGAATATCTTAATTTTATGTTTAACCGAGGGTCAATACAGGTTGATGCTCAACAAATTAGATACAAGCTGAAATTTGGCATAGTCCTTAGTTTCAAAGTGCTAAATATACCTTAAAGCCCCAGCGGTGAGTCGTTGAGCGCGTCCTCTCAAAACAACCCGCCAAAGGGGCAAAATCGGCATTTTCTACTTTCTCTTTTTAATGCTCGAAAACGAAGCATTTTAGGAAAAATTTCCTAGTGGGTAAAGTTAAAGAGCAGAAAATTTCCAATCAAATAAGTCTACATTGAAAAGATTTGAGTTAGCAGTGGCGGAGAAATGCATTTATAAATTTAGTGTAATTTTTAAATATTCCGAAAATGTACTAATGCGATTTTGTCTAGGTTAGTTCAGTTATACTACATATAAATAAATTTTAAGCAAATATATGATAATGCAGTACAGAACCATAAAGTTGTAAATTTTTAAGGGTGGTGGTTATAATAACAAGGTATTGTCTAAATGTTATTTGTGGCATTATCTTAATTTTTTTCCTTCTTCAATTCTTTGGGAAATTCACTGCCACATGTATGTTTTCTTTCTAAGCGGTGCTAGGGGAATCTACAAAATATATCACAATTAACCAGTATGTTACTGGTAAAAAAACCTCTACGCCCGTGACGTTTACGTCAAAGGATCAGTTAAAGGTTGGTTTTGACAAATAAACAACACAAATAAGTATAAAAACTTGAAATTAAATATTTCGCCGACGTTTCGGAAATCTAATCTGTTTCCTTTCTCAAGGCTTTTTTTGAAAAATCTTTTTTGCTGTGTATGACAAATACACAGCTCTAAGAATGTTTGTTACATTCAATATCCATAGATACTTACTATTTACATAGAACTGTTGATATAGTTAACAGTTTTTTAGTTTCTATACAATGTTAAGTTTGTGAAGTTCTTCTTTTAACATTGGCAGCCAAGTTGTACAGACATCTACGGAACAATTCGACACGCAATTATCCTCATTCAATAATATTATCGCGGATTCTTTTATTTTTCTTTTTTTGCTATCTGCCTCTTTTGTTAAAATTTTTGCCGAGTCCCAGTTTATTCTATGTCCGTTCTCCCACGCGTGTTCGCAGATCTTGGACCTCTGAATTTCATTTTTTCTGATATAATTTTGATGTTCGCCCAATCTTACACTAAAAGGTCTGGATGACTCACCCACGTATTGTTTGTTGCACTCACACGGAATACTATAAATGCAATAGATCTTAAAGTGTTGCTTGTTTGAAATACCGTCCTAATATCAAATCTATCACCGATGCGGCGCAACTTTTCGGATAATCCGCATACATAAGGAATTAACGCTGTGTAACGTTTTTCAGGTTTTTGTCGTACCTGATTGTTATTTTCAATATTTATGAAGGTTTTATCGACAAAACCCCCAGGGTATTGGTTATTAATAAGAACTTCCTTTATAAACCGCTTCTCATTGTTTAGTATCTCATCATTAGAAGAAATGATTTTGGCCCTATCATACAAACATTTTACAACACCCCTCTTAACGTGCATCGACTGATTTGAGTTGAAATTTAAATAACAAGGTGTAAATAAACCAAAACGTTTTAATATTAAAATATGACTAAACAATAATAAAAGTAACTCCTATAAAGATCTTCGTCTATATCCAAATTTATAGCCCGGTTTAGACAAGTAATTCCGATGGATTGGCTCGTACCATTAGTGTACTTCAGGCACATTTGTTCGCATGCACTGATGAATAACTACAAACAAATTTTTCTAGAACCCATGTAGGGGCAATGCATTTGTCGGAGTAAATTAGCTACAACTCTTGGTTTTTTAGAGTCCAATCCCAATCTTGTGGTGGTAAATGGTTATTTAGCCAGGTTTGTACCTAAAAGTTGAAAAAAATATGACTTAATGTTTTGAGGTAGGTTGTAACGTGACCCAGTTTAAATTGGTACTAGGTTTCGTTTACCTACGTACTATTGATAAAGAATATATCTAACACTATCCAAATCTGTTTCTGTCGAGTTTCTAACATATACTTCTATATAAAATTGCATTGTGACTGATTCTAATATCTCCATTGTAATACACTGAACTGAACTTGTGGTAGGTACCTTGTGAAACATCTTGAAAATAATTGTTAATAAATTAAACACTGCTTTTAGATGAATCAATCAATATATTATAAATACTCTACATATGTTTCGGCTTATCAGGCCTTTATCGAGAGTATTACATAGTGAATACCACTCTCGATAAAGGCCTAATAAGCCGAAACATATGTAGAGTATTTATAATATATTGATTGATTCATCTAAAAGCAGTGTTTAATTTATTAACAATTATTATCTCCTTTGTAGTCTGAGGGTTATAAAATTCTTTCAGCACGTTAAATAAATTTCTTCTCTGTGGTATTTACTAGATTATTCTTCCCTCTATTGAATAATGCAGACGTTGTGTCACAACCGGATATGGCGAGCATACTAAGAATAACATCTTTTAGGTCTCCCAGTTTTTGTTGTAATGTTGGTATGCCTGTTATTTTAATTGGCTTTGATCATTTTCCTGGAAGGCCATAAACAATCTTTTCTGGCAATAATGAATTAGTAACACCATGACGTCTGCATCGTTGCCAACTACTGCTACAGCATCTTCAGAGGAATTGTCACTAATTGCTGTCATTATAATAAGGAGAGTATCGGCATCACCGTCTGAGTGTTTTACATTCATTCCATTCCCACACAACATTTTTCAGCGGGCACGTATAAAATTACTTTTGTTGGTGCTATTTGACAAGAAATCTGCTCTTGGTATCCTCACAGCAGATAAATTCGAAAAAGATATAATGGGTACAATTCTTTTGCCCGTAGATCTGCGATTTTGTTCGAAAATTTTGATCTGCATTTTTTCATACCCATAAAAAAGTATTGTGATATTTTGCTACCATTATGTACTTGTAGTTTTGAGAAAATATATTTGAAAATATTGCATGACTATTCCAGACAACTTTATGAAGTAAGAGACCTCCACCTATTACGCAATGTGTTATGAAACATGGATTTTGAAGTAACGGCGGGCATAACTTGTCAAATATTTGATATCATGCTGATTTAGAAGTTTTCTGTAATGATCCGTTATCAAACAAACTAAGAGAGTGTGCATCACTGTAATATTTTTGGATAATACTGATTTATCTGATGATTATTTCATACTTACTACATTAACCATAACTATGAAACATTTATATTAAACAAAAAAAAACACCAAATTTATATATCTATAACTGTTAGTTAAAACATTTTCAAAGTAAAATTTTCCAAAGGGAAATTTTCCGTTCTTTAATTTTTTCCTCTTGGAATTTCTTCCTACAATGCTTCCTTTTCGAGTTAAATAGAAAAAAGCAAAATAGCTCGATTTTACCCCCTTTGGGGGATGTTTTGGGGGCACGGGCTCAACGTCTCACCGCTAGGGTTTCTGGGTATACTTAACACTTCAAAACAAAGCACTACACCGAATCTCAGCTTGTCACTAATTTGTTGAGCATCACCCACATAACATGAGGAATTGACCACGGGTTATTTGCTATCCCCTTTAATAATGAAGTGAGGGTGGTGGCGGAAGGTGGCAGCGGTTTAAAAAACTAGAGGGCTTCTAGTATATACACCAAATCTCAAGTTTCTGGACTCTAGCTCGCTTTACTATTTTTCCCCTGTTTACCCCTATTTATCTCTATTACCGACATAAGCTCAAAATATAATGTAGTTCGTAGTCTCGCTAATTATAATGATTAAAGCATTGACTTGAAATTTGGTACACGTATATATTAACATCCATGTCCAAATTTCTAGTCAAAATCTTACTTTTAGTTTGTTAACAACTTTAATAATAAACTTGGGGAGGTAGTGAGGGTATCAGACGTTATAAAAACGTTCAGATCCTCTCTTCTAGTATACGGGGTGTAATTAGTTTCATGTCATTAAAAAAAAACTGGTGGTAGGGAATGACAAGACAAACAAAAAAACCTTATATAACATGGGGTCTAAAGCTCATAGTTTTGGAGAAAAAAAATTAACGAAAATTTCGCAAATTTTCAATAAAATTTTTTGAGAACTGCTGGAATATTGAGGTAGGTTTAGATCTAGATCCGATCTGAAGAAAACTATACTCTAACTCTCCCTTGTGCAGTATTTTAGTTCCTGTCGGTGTTCCGTTATGTACACACGTCCAACCAGCCGTTCGTTGTTTTTGTTATTTTTGAATTTCGCGTCATTGTGTATTTATAGTTAAGATTTATTTTGTTGACTTCAAGTTGTCAAATTCTTGCTTACGTACAGACACAACTTACTTGTTCGTTATTTTTGTATTCCTTTTTGGCTTTTGTACCAAGTTTTTATTTTATTTTTCTTTACTGACAACGTTAGTTGATAGTTTAGTGTTTAGTGTTGAACGAAGTGATATGTACTGCTGAATAGAGAATCGAAACCTCCCTCGATATTTAAATTTACAAATGTTGTTCAAAATGACCACCGTTTTTATAAATAAACAATCTAATCCTTATAGTAAATTATTGGCAGCTCTCCTAATTTTTAGCAGGATTATTTCGTATTTCCTCATGGGCATTTATTCTTTCGAGCAATTGCATCTCGCTGTTAATTTCTTCAGCATAAACCATTGCATGCAAGTCTCCCCACATGCAAATGATCTACCCCATTGAAACAAGAACTTCTCCGTGGTCATGGAATAGGCCCACCGCGGTCCATCTACCTGTTGATATTGATTGAGAAAATTTCTCATAATTAATGTGAAATGTAGGGGAGCTCCATGGCATCGTGTTGAAAAAATATTTTCTCAGTATATTCGTTTTCTAACAAGATCGGCAACACATCCTAGATAAAATCCAGGTAAATCTCATTGGGAAGAATGCGTGGTTCAATTAAACGGCCTTTGAAAACACCACACCAATGATTTATACAAAATTTTTGCTGTGGCCTGTCTCACAGAAGGTTATTTTCTATCCAAACGTGTGAGTTTCTGGAGTTAAACACACCAATCCTTTATATTAATTGTTTTAAGTTGTTCTTCTCCATATCTGTTTAATCTTATACATAAGCCTCGTCTCGTTCAGCCTTTCAATTGCCATGAAGCCTTGCAGCGAGGACACCTGGTTAAAGATTAAAAAAATGTTTGTGCGAATGTAATTTAAAATAATTAAATTGACAATTTCGGTGTTTAGTAATATTTTATTTAAAAAAAATTAGGAACGTTGTGGCCTAATGTGTGTTAGATAATTTGCATAATTTAATTATTGAAGTTTCTTCTGCAATCAGACAACAAATCCTCCAGAAAGGTTACGTATTTATAGCATGGCGCAAATGTTTCGTGCAAGATTATTTTAGAGTGGTGCGCTGTTTCAAATGCTCTAGATTTGGTCATACAAAAACTGACTGCAAATTTTTAACTATTGTTTGCCCAGAATGCAGTGATCCACATGAATTTAAAGACTGACAGGCACAGGCAAAGAAGTGTATCAACTGTGCAAATTATAATTTCCGTCATAAAAGTGAAATATCGACAAATCACTCTGCTAGACATCCCAGCTGTCATGTCTACAAGCATTTCTTACAACAAACTATGCCCAAGACTGATTATGGCTCCTAACAAAAATATCGAATTTAAAATCGGAAATTTTAATGTACGTTCATTGTTCCCAAATTCTTTAGAATTTTGTAATTTAATTGTCGAAAATAATTTTCAAGTGGTAGGAGTGATAGGAGTGACTGAAACCTGGCTGGGGGGAAAACATCCCATCAAATGTTGTCAATATACAAGGATTTGACGTGAAAAAACATTTATTCTCAGAATATTTGCTTTCCACTTTTGATGCACACGCACCATTAAGAACAATTCGCACAACTAAAGCATATTCACCTTGGATCACCGACACCATAAAAATCTTATTCAAAGAGCGAGATAAAGCCTACATTAAATACGAACGATCGAAATCACGTGACGATTGGAATCATTATAAAGAATTGCGTAATTACACATTAGCTGCTATAAGAAGAGAGAAAACTGCATATTTAAATCATTTGCAAGGTTTACAAAATCAAAAATACTTGTGGAATGCTTTAAAATCACTGAATATCCAACAGAATTCGAAAACTGACTTACCGAGCAATATGAATAATCCGGATGGTATTAACGACTACTTTATTTCTGTTTTTGAAAATAATAACTCATGTGAGGAAACAAATTTTTATCGTTCAAGGAAATACAAAAATAATGTGAGTTTTGATTTTAATATGACTTCAACTGAAATAATTAATAAGGTACTTTTTATCTAGAACCTAATGTTTCTGGTTCTGACAAGATTTCCAGTAATTGGTGACTATCTCACTCACATTATAAATTGTTGCCTGGAACAAGGGTACTTCTCTGAACAATGGAAACAGGCACTAGTTATTCCTTTGTCAAAGGTCAATAATCCTCAAAATATATCTGACTTGCATCCTGTATGCATTTTAACGGTTCTGTCAAAAATCCTTGAGAAAACTGTACTCCAGCAATTAAGTGATTATTCCTTTGTTTCAATTAGGTTTCCGAAAAGGTCATAGTGCAACATCTGCCTTAGTAAATGTGACCGATAATATATTTAGAGCCCTAGATAACAAACAAGCTACAGTTTTAGTTCTGCTCGATTTCAGTTTTCGATAAATTGAATCATCAACTTTTATGTGCAAAGTTGCACTATTTCGGTTTTTTCGACATAACTGTAAATTTTATCAAATCTCATCTGACTGGTCGTAGTCAGAGAGTATTTACTGAAAATAATTATTCTCGTAGACAGTTAATATCATCCGGTGTGCCTCAAGGTTCTGTATTGGGACCTCTTCTTTATCTCTTGTACACAGCAGATATGTTTGTAAACATACAGCACTCTTCTGTGCAACCATATGCCGATGATACACAACTTTATTTCTCATTCGATCCTAGCAATTACCGCGCAGCTACAAACTTAATAAATATTGACTTGCAAGAAATTTATAATTTTGCTACAAAACATAATTTAAAAATTAACTCAAACAAATCGACAGTAATGATTTTTAGTTAAAATATGTATCACCAAATGCTATGTGAAAATATGAATATTATATTAGATAATAGTAGACTCCCAACAGCAGCAAACTCAAAAAAATTAGGATTCATATTAGAATCAAAACTCAGATTTATAACACACGTTAACAAATTGGTTCAAAAAACATACGTTGTGCTGAAACTTCTTTATGCCAATATACATACAATTAATTTTAAACTAAGGAAAAAACTGTGTGAATCTTTAGTTTCATCTATTCTTAGTTATGGTATTATTGTGTATTTTTCATGTCTCGACAAGAGCACAATAAATAGGTTACCAAAATTCAAAATACCTGCATTCACTATATGTTTGGATTAAAGAAATTTCAACATGTCTCACAGAAACGTTTGCAACTTGGTTGGCTTAATCTTGAAAATACCTACAAATATCACCTGCTGATGTTTGTTCATAGAGTTCTTACTACTTCAGTGCCGGAGTATCTTAAGCAAAAACTTGTAAGTCGAAGAAGTATCCATAATATTAATATAGGATCTACTGATATTTTGACCATGCCACAACATAGTACTGCCATTTCCTGCGCTCTTTCTCTTACAACGCTATATTAAATTATAATCGGCTTGAAAATTATTTGAAACATTTTTCCATAAGTACATTTAAGTACAAAATTAACATTTTTTTTATTAAACCAACAGTGTACATAATATGTGTAAAACTGTATAAAGTACATGTATTTACTTTCATTTGTTTATTTGACAATTTGTATTGTGTATGTAATTCTTCGTCAATTAATTATTCTTAGTCACAGTTTATAATTATTATTTTGTTTGTTATTTGAATGAATTCTAGTAGTTTTATTATCTACTTAGTGCATGTATCTTGTTATCATGTTTTTAAGGGTATAAGTGGTGGAATAGCTGTTGAGCTAAACTTCACCCTTTAGATTAAGAAATTGTATTTCGTTTTTCTAATAAAGACCATTTTTATTATTATATTATTATTAATTCAACACAAAATTACAAGGACTAGAATCACATCCAAACTTCGTAATCAACAATCCCCTGTGCTTTCTTTCAGAGACTGCATTTTGTAAAATGGTTCGATGTATTTCAAACATTGAGGCACAATTTAATGAATGTACAACTGCAAAGTCATGTAGTGATGGCAGCGCTACTGGATTCACCACTTTGAATATTTAACTCTTGTTACCGGCGCCTTCGCCATAATTACAAAACGATTTATTGCATTCAATGCGACCCAAAAAATGTCGGAAATGATATATGTTTCACACAGGATTGAAAACTATTTTTTGTGTGTGGCTGTGTAATCCTTGTCATGTTCGAGCAATATAGAAACGTAGACATCAACATGCTTGTTGGAGATCATCGAATTGGATATCAAATTTTAAGCAATATCACGATAAAATTAAATTCGTAGCGACTCGACTGTTTAAAAAAAATCATTCAAATCGGCTGAGATTTGATTTGTACGCAGATTTTTGACAAAACATCTGAATTTCTAGAGATCAGTTTCTAAATAGGCGCATTCTTTACTACAGAAAGTTTCTGTAAGTCCACAGACAATTATTTTAGATACAGGAGTGAATTTAGCATGAGATGCAGATGATCAAGTGCTAGAGCTTGTTACGAGAGATCCAACTATCAGTGTACGTTGACTTTATAGCCAACTGGGAATGATGCAGATGACCATTTGGCGAGTTTTAAAATGTGAGGGTTTTCGCCTACATCCTTATCGTAAAGTTTAATGTTTGTTTGATGTAGACTGCCATCTCCGACTACTTTATTTTATGTGCATTCTAAGAAAGTCACGATGTAATTTTAATTTTAGCGGAACAGTTCTCTGGACGGGAGAACCTACGTTTACAAGAAGTGGTGTCATGAGAAAAATCTGCATAGATGCGAAATGGAAACTCAGAAAGTAATACGCACGTCTAACTTTCAATACGAATTTTCTGTTAAGGTTTGAGTTAGACTAACCGATGGCTTATTCATTGGTCCGTTCGTTCTTCCTGAAAAATGTAAAAGGTCTCTTCAACTTCTTACTGAGGAACTGCCACCACTCTTAGAGGATGTTTCACTGATTCTACAACGAGACATGTGGTTTCAATAGAATGGTGCACCACCACATTTCGGAATTGCTGTCTCGAATTTCGTTAACGCCAATTATCCAAGATGGATTGGTCGAAGTGGTCCTGTTACATGGCCTAGATCACCCGACCACAACACCCCAGATTATATCTATTTTTGTTTTTCCTGTCACAAAGATCCATGGGCCTGTAACTTCAAAACCAATAAAAATGGACATAACATAAATATTAAAGAAAAAATATCCAAATATCGAGCCCAGGAGTACTCTTGACGTGGCCCAATATTTAACAAATTTGTATTTATTACACAGCCCCACCAAAATAAAAAACTGTCGCTTCCACCAACGAAACCTAGTACACCTTAGGGTTTTGCAGTCGCTGAATCCGAATCCAGGTTGGTTTGTCGGTATCAGGTCGCGTTAAGGTCATTTCAAGGTCAAATCATTAGATTTCGACAGAAATTTGAAAAAAAAATGTGTATAGGTCGAATGGTGGAAAACCTGATAAAAATATTCACGTGTTATTTTGCACATAAGCAGAGGATGTATAAGATGTATAACATGTATACGATCGCGTAAAAAGCTAGATTTGTGATATATAAATATTGATTTCTAGGATCAGGAGGGGACGGTAGCTCAGTGGTTTAGCGCGTCTAGCTTACATACTGGCATACCTAGCGAAGCAGGTTCAATCCCTGCTCACCGCGAAATAATTTTAATTACAAAATTATCCCCAAGATGTGGTTCGGACTCCACTATAAACTGTAGGGCCTCGTTTCTCTTTACCTTACACAAAATCAATCTGGATTTTCAAGGAGTTACCTCGGTGACTTGAGAAGCGGTTAAGAAAAGAAAAAAAAAAGGTATAACTCTATTTTTTCTTTTCGTAACGCATTCTTTTATTTTCACATGATCGGCGCAATGGTTGACGCTTTTTACGCTTCATTCCTGTAGGCTCATTCTCTCTTTTCAGCGTCCAGCAGTAATCAGACATTATGTTAATGCCCTATGCATCTCGGCATCTCTTCTCCATTTCTTTGGTATCTTGGTGGAAGCGTTCCGTTCGTTCGTCACTAAAATCATCGCAGTTTTTTGGAAACTTGTCAATGTTATTATGCAGAAAATATAATTTATAGCTCATTAGACAACCCATTTTCTCAAAGGTTTTAACAATTTTAGCAACTGTTTCTTTGTAATTGTCACTTATGTGGTTGCCTAAAAGTTCCTTATGACTTGTTTGAAACTAAGCCACGCTGCTTTCTCGATTTTAGTCATGGTTGTTTAAAATTGTGCATCATTCAAAAGTGTTCGTATTTGACTCCCATGGAAAATTCCGTTTTTCAACTTGTCTTGAGATTATTTTGGAAACTCTTTATATATTTGAAACATCGACCTTCTTCATCTAGAGCTTTGACAAATTGTTTTACAGTAGGTTTATTCTTATTTATCACATCATTTATTTATGAAATTTAAAAATAATGAATTCAAAATGCATTTTAAAAAGTTTACAAAGGAGCGATTTCATAAATAGGAGTAGATCTACCGTAAATATATTTTTATCTTCAAAGGGGTCTCATAAAAGGTATTGCTGAAGCTACGAGAATAGCTGCATATTGAAATCGGACACTGTGTTTCGAACAAATGTCTAGAAAAGCAAAATGGTTCAGGCAGGCAAAAGAATCCATTTTGTAGCATATGAGAATAAAGTGGACAGACATTAGGACTACAACACCCTTAATTACAAGATATGGACACACTCGACAATGTGCATAGCTCGTAAAATTAAATGCGTTTGATTTGAAAAATAGATAGAAGTTCACAACGTGAGAGTAACTTAACGATCTACTAAGGGAGTTGGAAAAATCGCGAAATAACAGGTGAATTAGAATGAATTTTTTTAAGACAAGGTAGATAAATAAATTCATTTTAGGCCTTTTTTCTCATTTTTAACTGAATCTTCATGATCGTAGGGTGTTATGTAGATACTATTTTAATCTCATGGCCGTAGGGGACTGTGTGGATGCTAGTGTTAGAATGAGAATTATCAAATAAGAAATTAGAGAAATTCATTTTAGCAAACAAATAATAATTCATTTTTAAACAGGTGAATATTTTTGTCAGGTTTTTCACCATTTGACCTTAAAATTACCTTAACGCATCCTGATATCGCCAAACCGACCTCGGATTTGAATTCAGCGATCTCAAAAACCTATATACATTTTTTTTCAAATTTCTTTGTCGAGATCTAGTTATTTCACCTTGAAATGACATTAACGCGACCTGATAGCGACAAACCGACCTCGGATTCAGATTCAGCGACCCCAAAAGCCTAGGTTGTACCAGGTTTCGTTGGTGGAAGCGAAGTTTTTTTCTTTGTGTGGCTGTGTTATGAGATACAAATTGAACTCTATTGGTTAAGTACATTTACTTGATTACCAAAGCATGGGGTAAGAGTATATTTGATATTTGCATTCAATGTTAATACATTAAACTGAATTTGTAGACTGTTACTTGAGAATGATCTGGAAAATAATTATTATTGATAACAAAATACTGGTTTTTAATATTTCAAACCATATATTAAGAATACTCTACATATATTTCATACAAAGCGAATACTAAAGTTATAAGGCAGTTACTTTAATATATATATTTAAAACTTATGACTAAATACATAAGATTCCTACAATTTGCGAGCTATAAACCTAACCTGATCATATTGTGCCAAAGAGATTTTTTAATTTCTAATTAATCTAGAAGATTTAAACATTTACCACTACTGTCTGCATGGATTATATGTATATTATCTATGTCTACAAAGTGACTAAGTATCTTCAATGTAACACGCTGATATTCCTGTATTTTATTGTTATTTAAGATAAAGGTTTTGTGTCCGTTAACCTTATTGTTCACAGTTCTTCCACTCTGATTGGCATAAACACCATTACAATACATTTAATTTCCTACGACCAGATTTAATGTTAATTTTTTTATTATTGATCAGTATTCTACCTCAATTTGTTTTATTCACACTTATTGTAGAAATACATAAATTATTCAGTTATTTAGAAACATCGTTATAATTTGGGACATTATTAATAAAACAATAAAATTAATAAAAATGTCATAAGAATCTAAAGAAGCTAACAAAGAGGAAATAAATAAATCTATCGGCAAGCCATCTTTTTATCTAAAAAATTCACCATAAATGGTATTTTAACCATATTTTTTCATTTACACACAAACTATCCATCAAATCTAAAATTAGTCTTAGATCTGTGAGCGGAATTAAGGTCAGCAGATATTTAGCATCAAAGGATGCCTGCTGGTAGAGTAAATGAAAACTTGAGTTTCTATTAAAAGTAAGCAACTAAGACTATAGGTACATATACATATTAATATTATTATATATATTACTGTTACATTATTTAAAAATATCGATTTTTGCATGAAATAATCTTTTGAATAAATGTTATAATGAAACTAACGATAATACATTATGTTCAAGTCTACTGCCTAAATTATATGAAAAATTATTCGAAAATAAAGTAACTAACTTAACATCATTTTTTCGAAATTATCGCACCATTTCAGAAATGATTGCCTACTTATAATAACAGATGTGATGAGTATCTCATGAGGAATTATGTAAAAATAAACGTAAAAATATAAACAGGTTAAAAATCAAAAGAGTGTAACACTTCCAATTAAGTAAGAACTGAAAAGCAAAATATTACTTCTTGTGTCACAAATTACAATGCCAAATTGTAAATTTGTGTTCCTAAAAAGAATCTAGAAATTGGAACTGGTTAAGTGGTGGAATAGCTTTAGCTAAACTTCGCCAGGACGTTAAAATAAATGAGACGTTAAAAAAAAAAATCCACTGCCACCCTGAACAAATAAATACAGTCTAAGCAATTTAAAAGTGCTTAAGTACTAAAAATAACTTATAATGATAATAATATGTGCACTAATTTCTAGACTACTGGTTTTTTATATCCTAAGGATATGTCCATTTTACTTTTACTAAATAAGAGAATTTAGAGTTACGTCTTCACTCGGGTCCTTGATATACACCCTGAAGAAATGTAAAGTACGAATAGGCAACCTTCAATATCTGAAACAAATATTTACAATTAATTAACTAATAGAATTACTTTATTAATTAATTATTTATATATTAGAATATTTCTGTTAGGATGGCGAATCAGTCTCTACCCAAACTCTAACCTGTCCAGCACCCAGCCTGCTACATCGTGGGGTGGAGTGTAAGAATGATTGCAGTTACGAGATGTAAATCTATGGATTTCACAGACGTAGATTTATATCTCTCTTGAAACATGATGTCAGAGCAGTTCTGTGTGAAACAAAATGAAACTGTCGCTCACGCCACGTGATTTGTTCAAATACATGAAATAAAATAAAATTTTAAGTTTATTATTATAAGAGATTTTAAATAAAATATACGATTGGCTAAGGAATCACTACTTCCACATCCAGATTTCCCATCCATGTCTCTTTAAACGAAAGCATCTTTGTATTTAGTGCCAACCGGCAATTCTGGATTAAGCAGTTTCGTGTAGAAAAATACAAGTAGGCTTATGTCATCAGATAGCTGTCATACTTATAAATGTTGATAATCTGAATATGATTTTTGAACAACAGAATTTATTTTCATTCAACAGAACCATACAGTCCACATAACTGAGCCAACCAAAGGAGTCCACCTGATATTACATCAAACAATATCAAAGGACAAGTAACAAGTTTGATACATTGTGAGGAATATCAGGCAAGGACCCCAACATATTTTGGTTTGAACGAGCCGGATAACGAGCAGCGTACTGTACTCACAGTACTTACCTATCAACGAGATTTCACCCGACCAAAGCAAATCGCAGAGGTGAGCGATGGCAACAACGAGCAGAGAGCAGAGGACCGACGCCGCCGCCGTAGAGTATTCATCAACTAGAGTAAGCGGTTTCAAGGAGCTTTGACGGCGCACGGCACCAGGTACTTCACTTACGCAACATTACTTTATACTACAACAGAACTGTTGTGTACATTCTATCTGAGTCTTTAGATATTTTATTTAATATTAGTTATCATTTTGATTTAATATGTCACAAGCACAACTGATTGCTTCACACCGTAAAAGAGGTACCAGAAAGGCAGTATTAACTCGATTTACAAGCCGTCTAAATGATTTTAAAAAGTCAGAACCAGACAAAAGTAAAATTGCCGAATCAGAATTACGTATTTCTAACATAGAGGCTAATTTATTAACACAGTTTAACGATATCCAACTGGAAATTGAAAATCTTGAGGATACAATTTTGATATCTCTGAAACAGGATTTTGAGCAGACACATTTTGCAATTTTATCGGATGCAAAAAATACCTTATCTAATCTCACTAATGATCAGAAAAAAGTTGAAAATACTGATTTCACCCCAAATACCGCACATGAAAACAACCACTTTAATTCAGAAATTAAACTACCTATAATCGAATTACCAAAGTTTGATGGTGTATATCAGCGATGGCTAGAATTTCGTGATATATTTACATCCTTAATTCATGAACGGCAAGACATAAAACCGATGTCTAAATTTCACTATCTAAGATCGGCTTTGGAGGAATGTGCTGCCCATTGCATAAAAACTATAGAGTTTACAGGTGAAAAATATGAACTTGCATGGGAGATTCTGAATGATAGATTTAATAACAAACGGTTGATGGTTCACAATCATATTAAATCAATATTCAGTATTCACGATATAAAATTCGAATCAGCTATAAGTTTACGCAATCTAGTTGATACATTATCAAAAAATCTGCGGTCGCTGAAAACGTTAGGGTTTCCTTCAGAACAGTGGGATATTTTAATTATTTTTATTATAGTAAACAAGCTCGACCAAACGTCTATACAGGAGTGGGAGAAACTTAAGTTAGAATCTGATCTTCCAACTTTGAAGGAGTTCACAACATTCCTAAAAGATAGAGCTGATTTTTTAGAAAAGGTTGATTTGCATAAACCCAAATTTAAAGCTCGTGAACAACAAAAGATATTCACTACAAATTCAGGTTACTTATAGCAATTTCTCGTGTTTCATTTGTAAGAAAAACCATTCTATTTACAATTGCCCTGAATTTAACACCCTACCAGTTAACATTAGGCTGGAAAAAGTTCGCCTTTTAAAATTATGCGTCAATTGCTTGAGAACTAATCATCAATCAAAAGACTGCAAATCTGGTAATTGTCGAAAATGTGGAGATACTTTGTTACATCTTGAACAGCAGAACTGTAGTTTAGAACAAAATGAATCTGATTTAACTCACAGCAAACAAGGGAACGATGACGTGCGTGAAATAACTGATTCGTGTCACGCACGCGCTTCCAGTAGTCAAGTTGTATTACCTACTGCTATGGTCGACGTTGTCGATGCACGCGGCAATCGACATTCTTGTAGAGTAATGCTTGACAGTGGATCAATGAGCAATTTTATATCAGAAAAGCTATTTACTAAATTAGCACTATCCAAAAATAGAATTAATCTCGCAGACGTTGGCATAGCGCCAATAGAATCAAAATTAAAGTCATCATGTGAAGTTGAAGTAAATTCAAAACGTAATGCTTTCAGCACAACTCTGCACTGTTTAATAATTCCAAAAATTACAGAATGTCCACCCAATTCGTATTTCGATCCTAGATGTCTAAATATTCCCCATCATTTGAGGTTAGCTGATCCTAAATATAATGTACCCGGTGATGTTGATCTACTCATCGGTTCAGATACCTTTTGGAATATATTATGCAACAACACTGTACATTTGGGAACAAACAAACCGATTGTGTAGAAAACTATGCTGCGATGGTTAGTATCAGGCCCCTTAAAATTCCCTGAACGTCGAAACTCTAATACTATGTGTAACCTTAGTCAATCGAGCGTTAATATTCAGGATCAGTTAGCCAAATTTTAGGAACTAGAGGAGATTTCCTCAAAACCTCTATTTTCAAAAGAAGAAATGCAAGCCGAGAAGCATTTTATTAAAACATTTAAGCGGAATCATAACGGGCGATTTATAGTATCTATTCTTCTGAAGGAACCCATTACTAAATTGGGTAGTACAAAACATCTAGCATTAAAGCAATTTTATAATCTAGAACGAAAACTCAACTTAAACCCTAAACTGAAACAAATGTACGTTGATTTGATGAGTGAATATGAAAAGCTCTCTCATATGTCAAAATTTGAAATATCTAATGATCAAATTTCATTTTATTCTCCACATCATGGAGTTTTAAAGCAAGATCATGTAAGTACAAAATTTAGAGTAGTATTCAATAGTTCAGTGATATCTGCCTCCGGAGTTTCCTATAATAATTTGCAAATGGTAGGTCCGACCATCCAGGATGATTTTCTATCAATTCTTCTGCGTTTCAGGCAGCACAAATTCGTGGTGTCAGAAGACATTGCCACAATATATCGTCAGATATTAGGTGACGATAAATTCTAATCTTTGCAGCTAATCCTTTGGCGATCAAGTCCCGATCATGAACTGCTAACTTACTCTTTGAACACAGTAACATATGGAACGGCTTCTGCTTCGTTTTTAGCAATACGTTGTCTAAAACAATTAACCGTTGAATATGAACAATCTCGTCCCAAGGCATCAAACGTAATAAGCAGAGATTTTCATGTTGATGACCTGTCTACTGGCGCAGATACAGTTCATGAAACTATATGCTCCCCACATATGGGTGGTATATGGGAAGCAGGTATAAAATCTACACAGCATCATATCAAACGTATAATCTCAAATACTCTTTTACCGTTTGAAAATTTTTATACAATTATAACTCAGATAGAAGGTATACTCAACTTCCGACCTTTGACACCTTTGACAACCGATCCCAATGACTTGGAAGTACTCACCCCTGCGCATTTCCTCATTGGACAGTCCCTCAATTCAGTACCCCATCCCGATTTGCGTAGCATACCAGCTGAACCACTTTCTCTGTTTCAACATCTACAACAACTTAAACAGCATTTTTGTGCAAGGTGGTTCAACAAATATATATCTCAGCTGCAAGAGAACTAAGCAAGAAAATTTGGGCATTGGATCCGTTGTTCTGATTAAGGACGATAACCTACCCCTTTCCAAATGGCACATTGGGCGCATAGTTGAACTTCATCAAAGAAATGATAATATTGTGCGAGCAGTGTCAATAAAAACCGTAAACGGAATCATAAAACGATCTGTAGTAAAGGTGTGTCCACTCCTAGTAGACACAGCCGTGTAGTCACAGAGGACTGTATCATTTATATGTTGAACTTTGAATTTGAATTTTACGTTACTAGTTTAAAAATGTAATTCTTATCCCCTCTGGTATTTGTTGAAAGCCAACCCTTTCAAGGCCGGGGGCATGTTAAGTTTTGAATATTTTTTATTTAGTGCCAACCGGCAATTCTAGATTAAGCAGTTTTGTGTAGAAGAATACAAGTACGCTTATGTCATCAGATAACTGTCATACTTATAAATGTTGATAATCTGAATATAATTTTTGAACAAGAGAATTTATATTTATTCAACACAACCGTACAGTCCACACAACTGAGCCAACCAAAGGAGTCCACCTGATATTACATCAAACAATATCAAAGGACAAGTAGCAAGTTTGATATATTGTGAGGAATATCAGGCAAGGACCCCAACATAGATGTTCATAAAATTTTAATAATTATAATGTTTGCAGGGGTGAGAATGCGTGATCCCAAAATTTTCTTTTCTAGAACTTTTACTCTTGTACAAACTAAATCACAATATTATTTTATTGGCCTCTTTAATAATAGAGTATTGTTGGTCACGGGAATGGCAGATCATTATCATCATCAATCAGCCCAATTGCGTCCACTGCTGAACATAGGCCTCTCGTAGTCCATTTCATCGTCTGCGATCACGTACTGCGGTCATCCAGTTCGTCTCTATCCTATCTATGTATATCATCTGTCCATCTTGTTGGGCGTCTTCGTCCGTCTGTCATTCTTTGTATGTGCTCAGCCCAGTTCTATTTCAACATTGTTATGCGTTCGATTGCATCGGTTACTCCAGACGTTTGGCGGAGCCTTTAATTTGAGATTCTATTCTTAAGGGAAACACCCAACATTGACCTTTCCATAGCTCTTTGTGCAACAGGCATTTTGTTAACAGTCTTCTTTGTTAGTGTGAGCGTTTCTACTCCATAGGTAAGCACAAGAAGTACACATTGATTGAAGACCTTCTTTAAACAAGTTGAAATGTTGGACTTTAAGCGTGTTGCTAAGTTTCCCAAACGCTGCCCAAGTTAAACCAATTCTGCGCCCCATTTTACAGGTCTGGTTGTCTCTTCCCATGCTAATCTCGTGGCCTAGATATTTATATGAGCTTACTTGTTCTACGTGGTTATCACACATGCATATTTTCTCGTCTATTACCAAGTTTGTAATGAATTGTATTTTGCTGGTATTAATCTTTAGAACCACTGCTTCAGAGGCACTGTCTAATCTCTTTAGTATCACTTCTGATTCGTTAATATGGTCAGCCATTATAAAAATATCGTCCGCGACTCTTAGATGGTTTAGTCTCTCGTCGTTGATGTTTACGTCCATGTCTTTAAAATCGATTTTCTTGAACATGTATTTTAAAAGCGTTGTAAAAAGTTTTGGGAATATAACATCACCTTGTCACACGCCTATTTCTATACGGAAGCCTTCGGTATAGTCATGTATTTTTACGCAAGCGATACAGGTTTTTAATTATGTTCATATATCTATAGTCTGTTAGAGCATAAAGCATTTCTTGCTGGTTTATCATGTTGAAAGCGTTTTCGTAATCGACGAATATTAGAACCAGGGGCCTGTTATTTTCCATACATTTCTCGAAGTTTTTACTGCTTGAAGTAGATCATTTGTTCCGAATCTGAATCTAAAACTTCTTTGTGCATATGGTCGGTAATCATTTAATTTGTTGGTTATTCGTTTTGTAATTATTCGCATTAACAGTTTGTATATGTGAGATAGCAGATTGATAGGGCGATAGTTTTTCAGGTTTGTTATATATCCTCTTTTATGCAAAATTGTTATTACAACTCGGTCCAATTGAGAGGGTGTTGTTTGACTTACTATGCATGCGTTGTAAAGCTTACAGATCATTTGGTGTAAAGGAGCTCCTCCATGGTTTCTGCGTCTATGTCAATATCGTTATCGCCGGCTGTTTTATTGTTTTTTATTTCATGCAGAGCTGCTCTGAATTCGTCGAGAGTTATATCTGGAATATCCTCGGATCTCTCGTGTTCGATGTCCTTAGCTGACAGTCAGAAATTTTTCTTTTCTCAAATTTAAAATCTCAACGTTTCATGACATTCTAACCCTATTTGAACAAACAAAATTGCTTTACAATTACCATATTTCCACTCCACTACGTGGCACATTGGTCCCAAGTCGAGTCTTCTGGTTCATAAATGGCTAGAAAGTGCAAATCTTGTCAGACATTTTTTTAAAATTAAACCTTACCGAAATTCCAGCAAATCCTCGCATTCCTAACATTATTATTTTAAGTAAAAGGCCAAAGAAACAATTACAATTTTCAGGAAAAAATGGTTGCTTCGAAGTTTCTAAACAATTAAAGCTAGCTAGAAAATAAAGTAAAACAAAATCAGTTGTCAAATTAGACCAAAAGTGTCAATTGACAACTGCCAAATGGACTATATTGTCTTCGATTAAGATTCATTCTGATGAAATAACTAGAGGAACCTTAAAAATTTAACACGCTTCACGCAGAAACTGATCCACCGCAATTTATAGTTGTGCAATTTTCGATAATGTAATAATTTATACTAAACGTGAAATTTGACATAAATATAAATAAATAAATTATTCAATGATTTTGTCAGATGCTTTATACAATTTATATTCCCTACTTTTTCATTATTATATTTTGTGATATATGCATTATTCTAGTTGACCTGCCATTGTTGATTGTCATGTCTGACGATATCAAGTCATCATGTGTCGTGGCTGCCTGTTAGACGCACGGGCCCACCAAACCTCTTTACCATCGGCTCCTTGTAACATTAGCTTAATGGTTTGCCATCTGGTTCTTTGTGAACTATCAAATGTTCTAAATTGTTTTCCGGTTGATGTGGATGAAAAATGAGAGACTCCGGGAGAATAGGATGTGCTGTGTAAAATATTTTTTACCTATCCATTTCTAATTCGATTATAAGAAGACCTACAGCTAATCAGTAATTAAGGTATTATGTACCTTTAAAGCCAGATCAAGAGAAATTTCTCCAAAAGGACCAATGGTAAGGACTAGTGGTCTCTGCGCACGAATCATCATAATTCGTATAGTACTCTTTGTGCGGTTGTTGAAATCATACCATTCCATATCATATAAAGCCTCAGATATGGCTTCACTCTAAAACAGAAAATATGCAACGCCGTCATTAAATATCACTAGACAATTAACAGTTCATATATTTTATTCATAATGTCATTTGTATCAGTTTGTGTGTGTGTGTGCTTGTAATTTTAACTCTTGTGTCTCCCTATCTCATGGAGATAAATTACCATTACATAACGAAACAAAACATAGCCCTGGACCCTTAACAATTTAATTAAAAACTAAATAATTATCATAAAATATCGGTTTCTTTGATTTTCTTTAAATTATTGACATTGTTGGAAATGTGATAAAACGTTATGGATGTAGAAGGTTATCTTTTGTTCTTTTTTCCGCATAGCAAATGATTTTCGAAGAACTCCAAATAACTAGGAAAAAGAAATTCGTTGAAATATGTGAGTAACATAATTGCAGTATTATGTACGTATGTACAAATACTACTGGTAAATTTATTACGAACTAAGTAGCCATTTTACTTGAGTATAATTCATATATGAAATAAATAATAATGATAGTATCTCTTTATTGCAAAGTAATGATGTATAACAATTAAATGAAATAGGTGTGACATAAAAAAAATATACTTCAATGTATTATTAATAAATGAGTAGTTCTGTCTTTAAAAACATAGAAAAATATTAATTATTCTGTTAAAGTACATACTTATCAGTATTTATTGTAAGTCGCTAGTCAAGGAATTCATTTATACTATATGGTTTTATGTTTACTAGGAGTTCACCCATTAGTTTTTTAGATTTTTCATGTTTCATCATGTTGCAAATAACAGGGTAGTTTACTATACTACTTAATGCAGTTATAATGGGCATTTTTTGTCAATTATTGTAACTATCTTTGCGTAAAATAATTATAATCTGACATCTACTGTCTTCATTCTCATTCTCGCTAAATAATGAAATGTAATGACTTTGAAACTAAATAAGAGACATTCCTGTACATCTACGGCAGTTGTAGTAATTTATTAGCTCTAAACTTATTTCTTATTTTAGAATTAATCTAAAGTTATGTTTCTTTGTTATAGGCACTTTGGTAATACTGGAGAAATTTCCATAGAAAATAAAACCATATTCAATCACGAATTCGAAATTAGCATTATAAACTTAAGTCAACATATTTTGTTAACACTGACTGTATAATATACTAAATACAAATCTTACACATGCGGTATATATGGACAGGCATGCCTAGACATTTTCTGCTCTCCGACAATTTTATTCTGGTTGTATTATTTAAGTTCGTCACTGCAGGGGTGTAAAATTGTGCATTATTTATTTTGAACAATGTAGCATTTTGTTTTATTGGCGTTTTAAAAAATTGAAAAGATGCCCGTTTTCTATCTTCTTGTCGTACACAGATAAAACGTAACCATCTCATACCTTAATAACTAAAAGACATTATGTAAAAGATATTCACTAGATCCAGAAATAATGGTAGTCTTTTATACAAACTTATTTCCGAAAATAAATAAAATGGGAGATTTACCCCTTAAAAGGGGATACCAAATTTTAGTTTTTCTGCAATATCTTCCGAGTGCCATAAAATATGAAATTCATACTTACTCATATGCCATTCGGACAATAGTTTACATGGTATCATTAAAACCCTTCTATCTAAGATGTAGTTTTAGGGAATAACTGTCAGTATTTTCCTCATAACTTTCAAGTTTTTAAAAATTTATAAAAATTATCTTTGGACCACTAGGAAAAAAAGATATTCTTAGTGTACCAAGACGATCTCGAGTAATTTGTGTTTAAGAAACAACGTGCGTTTACAACATTTTATTAAAATATTCTTTTAAACATAAAGAATAATTTGAAATATTACTTTGATATTTCTGTTACTTATTAGACATACATGCAATGAGATTGTTCGATTCCAGAATCCGTATAGCCCAGTCGTCAGGGGTTTAAAGTGTCACTAAATGCTGCACTAAATTTGTTGTAAGTTTTGAACTAATTAATGAAATTGAGCTCAATAAAGCTTAAATAAAAGGAGAAATATGTGGCTATTGGATTATTATATTTTCAGAAATAAAAATTAATGTGTATAGGAATAGTACATATATGAAGTCGGAACATAGAGAGATTTTCGATGAAATCGGTAAACGCTCTACCGTTTCTACAATTTTTAAGATAAAAATCTGAAACTTCCACAAGTTCCTCTTGAAGTAATGTATGAAAAGATACGATGAGTGAAAAAATCTCAAAAATTTATTTTTGAAGATGTACGCTTCCAAAATTTCAAAGTCTTGAGAAAGTGATAAAATTTGATATAACTGTATAACTGACTTTAACCACCTATTACTTTGAGACATTTTAGGACGATTTATCTTAAAAATTGAATTAACCTTCTTTTTTTACGAAAATAAAAGAAACATTTTTCTTTGCTCCAAAATTCGTGAAACTTGGTGTAAAATAAACGTTAATATCTTTTCTCACAAAAATTATTTGGCATGTCTATCAATCGGATCTTTTTATACATTACTTTAAGAGTAATATGTGAAAGTTTCAGATATTTATGTTAAAAATTGGATTGGATTGGAATTAGAAATGGTGGAGCTTTTAGCGTTTTCATCGGAAATCTCTTTATGTTCCGACTTCATATATGTACTATTCCTACATACATTAATTTTTTTATTTGAAAATATCAGAATCCAATAGCCACATATTTGTCGTTTCATTTAATCTTTGTTGAGTTCAATTTCATTAATTAGTTCAAAAGTTATAACAAATTTAGTGTAGTGCGCCCGTGATCGCGCACGCTTCGCGAGCCGTATTAATGTGTCGCCACGTTCCATTCTCGTGCGTTAAAAAACATTTGGAGCCTAGATTTTTGATCGTACAAAAAAATTTCATATACGTTTTCGATGTGAAAATCTCCCCTCTATCGCCTAGTGCTATTAGTTTTTAAATATATATTTTCTATTTTTCGAGTTATTGGCCAAAAATTCAAAAGTATACCTACAAAACTACTTATTCTGAAATATCTAGCCATATAACATTTAGTAACCGGTTTTTATCAATTTCTGTCTCTGACAATTGGGCTATTAAGAAGAAGTGTATATTAAATTTTAAGTAGCATTTATGATATAAACAATTTTGAAAAAATCACTGGGTCCCGAGATATTGAACAAAATATAATTCTTCAAATAGTTAACAAACGTCGCCATAATGTTATAAAATTAAAGTGAACATGAATTATTTAGATAACTTCATCATTACCAAATTGCAGAATTTGATAAAAATTAGAAATAATATATTTTTTTTATTTTAATAAAGATTGCTTTAAAATTTAGCACTTGTGTTATAAGTCCGTTGCTAAATCCAATATGGTGGACGTCCCAAGGTGGCGGATTGTCTTTTTCTTCACAACTCCCTTGATATGGGTATCAAATGAAAGTGTTTGACGAGGATAATAATAGTAATAAAAACTAGTACAATTTAAATATTCTTTTATGGAATAGAAGCTGTGACTGATTAAAGTGGCTCGAACTGTGCTTTTAAAGAGGTGAATGCTATTTATACTTTTTATGTTTTTAGGGAGTTTATTATATAGCTTGATGGACATGACATTGAGACCATTTGCTACTATTGACAGTTTGTGTTGGGGAATCGTCAGATTTTGACTGATCCTTAAATCCTGCTCAGTAAAGTTATCCCTGGGAATATAGTTGTCATAATGTGACTTTACATAGGACACACATTTAAGTATGTAAAGGGATGGTATTGTTAAGATATCGAGTTCTTTGAATAGAGTTCTGCAGGAATGACGTATATTTTTAAAGGTCATAGTACGTAAAATCTTTTTCTGCAATATAAGGATTTCATTCATGCGACTGCAGTTACCCCAGCAGATAACACAATAATTAAGCATCGATTGTACATATGCATAATAATACATTTTTAATATATCTATATTGACAAATTTTCTCATCTGCCATATAAGAAAGCAATGTGTAGATAATTTGGATAGTAACGAGTCAATGTGATCATTCCATGTTAAATGATAGTCGATATATACACCAAGGTACTTTATAGTCTCCTTTCGTATGATGGTTTTATTATTAGCTCTTACTAATAAGTTTATGTCGAGCTGCTTTGTAGAGAATACTATTAGGTTGGTTTTTAAATTATTTAAAGCTAAGCCGTTAGTCGAGCAATAATTCTCCATCAGGGAAACTGTGGTATTTGTTTTTGTAGATAATAGATTGATGTTACTCTCACTGTCAGCGGTAACTGCATCATCTGCGAATAGGGAAATAAATGTGTCATGCAAAGAGGGGACAACATCATGGAAAAATACAATAACTAATAAGAGTAACATACGAGAAACTATGTAACGTCGTTTTAAAGCCAATATGATAGGCTCCCCTAAATGACGGATTACCTTTTTCTTCACACAACCTTGACATGGGTGTGAAATGAAAAGGTTTTGTCTGTCTGACCGTCTATAAAATAAGTAAAGACGAAACAGTAAAAAATAAAATTTTGGTACTGAAAAAAAGTTTTAACTTGAAAGAATGTACTAAAATGGGGCATTTAAAATGTAATTAAAAGTAAAAAGAAACATTTTTAAATCCATACACCTGAAAACTAAAATCTTTGGAGGCGGGCAATTGAACAAAAATATTGGCACCTTTTTCCACAGCAACAATTTACTAAAGCATGTTTGGTTATATTTCATATCATGGTCCAAAGAATGTGGCCTTGAATGTTATCCTATTATTGATGGATCACACTGTATATGATTTTACATGTTTAATTACAATACATGTAAAAAATGCATATTTTTTTAAATTTAAATAATTACTAACTTTTTATTTACTGAACTATATTGTTCCAATGGCAGGACACTTTCTTTAGCTAATACAAGTTTACTCTCCAAATTTCAAAACAATCGGGCCTTTCTTTCTTAAGTTACAAAAAAACGCGACGAACGGATGGACAGACGGATAGACAGACGGACAAAAATACGGACAGACAGACGGACAGACATGACAGAAATGATATTTTAAAAGTTGTTCAGAATTCGATCACCAACACAGTGATATGAAATTTTTTTCACCACGAGCGATATAACCGGTTTTAGAAATGTGCCGATTGAATATAATATAAAAGTATAAAATAATTTCCGATCAAATCAGAAGTTGAAATCATTTTTTTTCAGTACTATCTAAATAAGTCATCTTACTACGAAAAATGTTCCAAAGGACTTATTGTCTCAAATTTATTTTAAAAGAGTTACGGCATTTTTGTTACTTAAAAAAATTATGTCCACATGTCTCGAAAACTAGTGATTTTACGAAAATTGCTTGCTTTATAAAAGTTGCTTAGAGTGCAATATCCCATCACATTTTCAAGGATTCTGGGATCAAAAAATTTCTTTGTATCGCAGCGCCGTCTATTCCTCGACTTGTAGAAAGATCGTTCTTATTCAAAACTGAAGTCATTTACATACTCTAGTGAATACCTTTTACAGAATTCAAGTATCTCTTTAAGTTATCGAGAACATAATCCCAGGAGTTTTAAGTGGAACATCCTGCATACTAGGGGAATTTAATGCAGTATTCTTATTAGCCACAAATAGTTTTTAAATATAGATTAGCCACACTATACTGAGGTAATTTTGAGCAGTTCAAAATAAGGTTAGTGGACATAGTTCTTCATTCTGACCTATAACCTACATTTTCTGTTAATGTGAGCATGAGAGATCGAATTGGTATTTTTTTTAACCCGAGTATTTAAAAAAATATCTTTAATTAACATATACTGACGAAAACTACGGAATTTTTTAACTTAAGAAAGCTAACTGACAAACTAACGTCAGTTCACACAATGAAAGGAACCTAGTTAAATGCGAATATGAAAAAAAAATATACAGTTTATATGCAAATGTTGAAAAAACATAATAATCGAAGTATGCATTATGACTACGTAGTAATAATTAAATGTAAGCATTTTGCCAATTGCTGGTTTGTGAAAGTTTTGGTATAATTGCTGAACATTTTACAGAATACTCTTGGCAGAACTTTTAAGGTATGCTAATTTCTTAGGTAGAATTACTCTTTGTAATATGAGTCATCTCCTGGGGATGTGACGATGCTTACTTAACGAAACACTCGTCACTTATCCTATGCAATATTTTAATTCTTGTAGAAGCTTACCAAATATTCATAGGACCGAACTTTTCCTTTAAGCCTTTATAAACGAAATTTACCATTTTAGAAAAGTATCTAGCGAATAGAATAACTTTGCATATCTACGAAGAGTCTAATAATTCCTTACACAAAATAAGTATCTTTGAATTTTTAATACATTCTAATAGTATTTTAAATACTTACGTTTATTTTAATCTCATTAGCGTACCAGCAAGATATCATTAATTGCATCACTACTAATAAAATATGGATCGATGAAAAAACCAGTAGTCTTACTGATTTACACTAAAAGCAAAAAGGATTTATTATTGCTATTTTTGTAATTATTGTTACACATAATTTTACAAATAATCTTAACACAGAATACGAAAATAAACGAAATAAACTCAAGGACAATTACAATTTTCCTTCTCCTTTCTTCCTCGATAATTCCACGACGGACTACCGCTCTTTCGTTACCCATCGAGGTACAAACAGTATTGATTTAAAAAATGTATATTATTGCATATTACCGAATTTCAAATAAATAGAATTATAGAAAATAACTTTGATTTACATTCGAAATGGCAAAGTTTACTAATCTAATTGATTTTTTTTTTTGATTAAATATTGGACTATATTTATTTATAAAGCTTTAGAAACCAGTAGTTAGTTAAAACTTTAAAACAATGGACTATTTTAATTGTTACTTATTTAAATTATGGTCTATTATACATTAATTAAAGACAAAGGTTCAGACATAAATTTATTATAGGTAATGTGTCTCCTGATTAATATTTAGAGCAGTATGATCTGATCAAATAAATAATTGACTCTTAGGCTATACATTTAACCTTCTGTTAATGTCAATGTACCTCCCAGTTGCAAGGTTCTGCTATATTCTGAAGGAAGAATTTCAAATGCACAATTCGGTGTTTTGCCAGCACCATTGGTAAGGTAGTTGCGGCCTGCCCAGTTGTTGGTTATGGATGGATATTTAATATTTCGAAAGGGCTAAATACCTGTTTATCAAGAAATATCGCAAATATAGTGCTATCACTACGTTACCGTCAATTTATATTCAGATCACTATTTGTAGATCAAAAATTTCACAAATTCTTAGTAAAATGATGATACCAAATAATTTCACGACTATAATTTTTACTGATATAATCAAATTTTGGGTAGCACACTACATTAAACTGTCTATTCATGTAGGTTGATTCTCCATGGAGAAGCGAGAACACATTACTTTAGAGCTGCTACCACCAGCTTTTTATAAATTGAAGTGTCCTTAGAAAGAATTGCGCAAATGTTCTCTTAAAAGAAGGCAATAAGACAGCTCTAGCAACAAGAAGGTAGTGTTGTTACATGTTACCTTCGTTTTTATTTAAAAAATAATATTTGTTAATTTATAAATATATAGCGGAAACCATATAAGGGAAGGCAGCAATGACAATTTACCCCTAGCTCAGAAAATTCGGTAGATGGGTCGTGTGGTAAGTATACTGTTCTGTTTAGTTAAATAAAATACTATGTTTAGGTGATATTGTTTAGAACAGTAACGAGAAAGAGAGATATTTAATATGGGCACCAATCCATTCTATATTATTTCTACACTACGGATATAGGGGTTGATTATAAATGGATAAGATAGTCAACCCTATGCAATTTGAAGTTGTTAACAAATATGGTTGATTTCTTAAAATATTTTTTTATCAAAGAAATGATATTCTTTGAATATTGAAATATTGATATTTATATAATCACTCATAGAGTTTAAATAAATTTAAAGTTAAGCATTATTTAGGAAATAGTTTATATCACACTGAAATGAAACAAATATCATTTAAAATTTAAAATTGATTTTTTTTTATTTAAGAATCAATCAAACTTAGACTTAGAACTAAATTTAAAATCGGTTTTTGAACTAGACACCAATCAAACTAGCTAAACTACAAATTTACAAACAACTTGAAATACACAGCAATTAATAAAAATAGTTCTGTGTAATGATAAAAGATAATTTCAAATTTATTAATAAAATTCTAACTAATAGGAAATATAAGAATTTTAGTAGTAATGTCCCTGTTCAAATACTGTAAAATTGTCGTAGAGTTTGTGGCCACAAATTCCTCACATAACAATTTGTTATTTCACCTAGACATAAAAATACCACTATATATACTCCAAAGGACTTACTATAAATATTAACTGATATTTGAAATATAGAAAATTGTATAATTAAATAGGTACATGTATACTTATATTTAAGCTATTATCAATATCCCAAATTTTAGTGAGATTTTTGCCGAAAAGTAAATGTTAAATTTAGATAAATAAAAGTAGTAATAAGTAAGATTATCGAATAAAGAAACTTTTTTATGATACACTTAGCTGGATAATTTGTTGTTCCAATTTTCCTACTAGTAAGACCATAAGCAGCCTCTCTTCTTAAAGTTTTGACCAAAGACCACGGAGTTCCGAGCGCCTGTCAAAAATGTTCCTTTCTACCATTCTACATGAAGTGTATTCTTAAAGTTTTGACCAAAGACCACGGAGTTCCGAGCGCCTGTCAAAAATGTCCCTTCCCATCATTCTGCATGAAGTGTATACTTTTAATTTATCAAGAAGTAACAAAAAAATAGACTAAGTTAAGGAATGATCCGGAAACGTGTGCCGAATTTAACATCCATCATTTACACCCTAAAAAAGATATAAAACAAGGCATGTAACAGTTTTTCTACCACACTAGGCCGTCACAAAAGTTAGAATATAAGGCAAATTTGTTCACTTACGGAATAACATTCCGGTGTAAAGTTGAAAGGCATCAAAGGCATCCATAAATTCCGAGCCATTGTGAGTTGACACGAGGTAAGAGGTTTGACGTAATCTTTAAAAATACTAGCCATCAAATCAGCTGAACCCTTCACATACAAGATAAACGAATCCCTCTACTCAAAACACTCAAAACTTTGTAACTTTATCCAAATTTTGATTTTATACAGACAACAATAGAAATTGGAGTCTTCACGCAACGAAAATCAAACGGGAAATGCCCTACATTAGTCGATCGGTGCCCATGGCTTAAACTTCCTTTCGTCAGATACACTTGAAAATGTATACCAACCTACCTACTTACTTGTGGTATTGCTGGTTACCTATCTTAAGGAAAGTACTTCTCGCTTTTACTACGTGTGAAATGAATAATATACCTTGCTGTATTTCCAAACAAATTTAATTTTAGTTTTAAACTCATAAAGTGTCCGTCTATACGTCACACACACTTCCTCCAAAAGGAATAAAACTGATGTTATGTAGAATTCACAAAATAAAGATAAAAAAAGTATCTATATATATATACATTTTTTTGACATAACCTAAATTAATATTTATATACAAATCTAAGATTTCGAAAGCCTTAGAATTTTATCAAAAAGAAATTTTGATAATTTAAAAACAAATCTTGACCTACTGTACATTTTGGTATGAACTAACTAAGCAGCGAAAAAAAATATTTTTAAAAATTTTAACTTTCTCTTTTTAACCTAAATTTTATAACTATATTTGTTTATATACCCCAAACCTTTAATTTACAATATTTACAAGAATTTCCCTTAATTATTTATACAATTATATTTCTATTTAAGTTTTTCCAATAAAAGAAATATATATAAAAAAAATATTTTATCCGGTTAGTTTACCGAGACATCAGAATTTGAACCTAGGTATGGCTTCAAGTCTTTGATATGCCATGTACCCGCGTCCGATAAATCTACATTATCCAACTGATAAATAATATTGGAAATCTTCTTTCGAACCGTGCATAACACAAATTTGGGAGCTAGTTTGGCAGAAAAACTGTTTTTCGCGTCCGATAAAACTTTATTTCTACGCCATATTTTATCGCCTTCCTCAAATTTTACATCACGTTTTCTTAAATTATGGAATTTTTTATTCCTTTCATAAGCTTTATTTAATTTTTCCCTTACTTCAGGGTATACTTCTGGTAAACCTTTAAAATCTGAAACATATCTATCTCGGTTACCTGGAAGCAAATTTACATCCTTAGTGGATTCAATATTTCCGTAATAATCACCTGTCAGAGGGACATAGCGCAAGTTAAGTCATATAGCAACCCAGATAAGACAAACAATAAAGCCATGTCAGCGGTTTCATCCCAGCTGCTTCCCTGTGACCAGCGATGAGATAACTCACTTCGCGTCGAGCTCTCATGCAGTAAACATCATTTTATAACATTTTAATATTGTGAATTCAATTAAATAAACTTTTGTAACTTTTTTAAGTTTGTAATATTTTTTAAAAAGTTATTAAGTCGGCCACACGGCTTAATTGGCGCAGTCGGAAACGGATTAGTGCCCAAAAGCTTTCAAAAATTAAAACTTTTGTTCGTACCTACGATTAAGGCACTATTTCGAACAATTCGCTAAGTCCATCGAGGACCTGTACCAGTCAACCATCAATCCATTGAGGATAGTGAGCCATCAGTCTATCGAAGACAACTTAATAGTCCAAGACGAGAGAGAAAAATCATCAATGAAGTCAACTTTAATCACAACTCTAATTTTGTAAGTAATATTGATCATTCCGCTTTTTCCTTTTTACCTTTCCTCTCCAAAATTCAATAAACATACACCCCTCATTGCTTTCGAATTTTCATTTTAGCACTGAAAATTCACCTTCTCAATTATTTTATTCCTATGATTTTAAAAGTATTACCTGGATCGAGTAGGGTAAGAAATTAAAATCCAACATAACTGCTTTTTACTAACCATCTAGAATAAGTTAAATAAAATTTAAAAACCAAAAGCCCCGTAAGCAAAATATTCACAGTCTTCGCACTAGAGCACGGCCGTACTCTGTACGTCAACCCTCCCTCGGTCTGAAGTAACCGTGAATACAGAGCTTACAATAAAACGACGATTTAAAATAAAGTGAAATAAAAACTAACACTTATTTAATGAGTTTTATCGACGACCTCGTTAACCAACTTGCCAATTTTCCAACCGAGAGGCAAATAATTCTGACAACCCCCTTACCAGAAGAAACCCCTATACCAGAAGTAAGCACTATGGCATTACCACAAATCTCTGTTCGGGACTACTTGGAATTAATACCTGCTTTTGATGGAGAACCAACGAAATTGTCGAAATTTATCACCGCATGTGAAGAAGTTCTTCCACTTATGGCACCGAACAATGAAGCCTCGAGAATAACATTTACGATGCTACACATACGAAACAAACTAGTTGGAAAAGCAGCACTACTCCTGGCGTCAAGAAATTTCTCGACATTTCCTGAACTAAAAACCTTACTAATAAACTTATTTGGTGATCAGCGAAACGAAGAATCTCTGTTGTCTGACTTGAACACATTAAGACAACAACCCAGAGAAACAGCTTTACAATTTGCAGACAGATGTATAGACATAAGATGCTTATTACTATCAAAATTAACATGCCAAACGGTAACACAGGAAATTCGAAAAATGAAGGTCGATTTATACAACAATTTTACAGTAAGGGCTTTCTTAACTGGAGTAAATCCACAGCTAAGCCACCTATTACGCTGTAGGAAACCTGAATCTATCGAAGATGCTATCCAGATTGTGACAGAGGAGGAAAATATGAACTATCACCGTTCAAAAATAAATCACACACCTCAAAATCACGAAACAAACAATCACAGAACGAATAATAACCATCAACTAAGAATAAATCCACCACAAACACGGCAAATACCGAATTTCTACCAGCAACAAACAAGGCATTTTCCACAATTTAACAATACATACAAACCTATAGGACAACAACAACACCAACCACAACAACAGCAACAGCACTACCAACAACAACAATATCCGAGATATGTTCAAAATCAAGCGAGACCATTTCAAAACCAACCAAATCACAATCAACCTAGAAGCCAACAAAACGTCTTTCTACCGAGAAATAAACCTTTGACAAACACACCTACACCCATGGAACTAGATTCTCAAAGGACACGCCTCACAAATCAAATGCCACAATATTCGAGATTTGCACCCCAACAGAACTGGAGGAACGAACAACTCCACGTACAACAGTCAGAAGAGCTGGAACAATATACGACACCCGGAAATAACTACAACGAAAACCTTTCATATACGGACTATGATGAATTCAATTACGAAGAACCAGAATGTGAGACCAATGAACAAGAAAATGCAAATTTTCCGATAGGAGCCTCGGAAATTACAGACAAACGGAACTAATAGAAGTTCACACATCGACAAATAATCGATTACCATATATTAAAGTACCCGAAATAAATGCAAGATTTATGATCGACACTGGATCAACAAAATCATTCATAAACGAACAAATCGCTCAAAAACATTTTCAAAATTATATACAGGAGGACCCATTTTGTATTACAACACCACATAATACAACAACTCATCATTATAGTGCCGAAATTCCGATTTCAACTATATTTAACAGACCGGACTTAACCCATAAACATTACATTTTTAATTGCAACCCAAATTACGAAGGATTAATAGGGACAGATCTGTTGATGAATTTAGAAGCAAAAGTCGATTTCGAACAAGGGCTTTTGATCACCCCAAGTACAAAAATTCCCTTGTACATCTGTGGAAATTTAATAGTTTCACAAAATACAAAATCTCAACAAAACACAACGAACAATCGAGTTATGGAAATTACTGAAACTATACCACCAAGATCCGAGTCGATTATTTCCATCCCTGTGCATACCACTTTACAGGAAGGACTCTTAGAGTATAAAAAATTTCAAAATAACCTGGAAATACCCGCATCTCTTGTCACAATAAAAAATAACCAAGCACTTACCACAGTAATTAATAACACAGAGGAAACACAAGTCTTGAAAATTATAAAACCACTAACTATTTCTGAAGTATTACCTCTTGAAGAACTACATCATACTGAAATGGATGTCAACGAATTGGAAATGGACTATAACGACATAGACAAACTGCAAAAGGAAAATTTAAAAAACCTCAGACTAAGTCACCTAAATAAGGAAGAATACCTCGCTATTAGAAACTTATGCACTGAATATAGAGATATCTTTTATAATGAAAAATTACCACTTACATTTAACAATCAAGTTAAACATCATATCAGACTAAAAGACGAAACGCCCATATTCACGAAATCCTACAGATACCCTCAAGTCCACAAGGAGGAAGTCCAGAAACAGATTTATTCCATGCTACAACAAAACATAATAAGGCCATCTACATCGCCTTGGTCGAGCCCCGTCTGGGTTGTGCCCAAGAAATTGGACAATTCAGGAAAGAGGAAATGGAGAGTCGTGATCGACTACAGGAAACTGAACGAACACACGGTAGACGATAAATATCCTTTGCCGAATATTACGGATATTTTGGACAAATTGGGTAGAGCACAATACTTCACCTTACTTGACCTCGCCTCTGGTTTTCACCAGGTACAAATGAACCCAGAAGACATCGAGAAAACGGCGTTTTCTACAGAACAAGGTCATTACGAGTACACCAGGATGCCTTTTGGATTAAAAGGAGCACCATCCACATTCCAGAGGGTGATGGACAATGTTTTAAGGGGTATACAAAACGAAATTTGCTCAGTTTATCTCGACGACATAATAATTTATTCCGCTAGTTTACAAGAACACATTGAACATCTAAGAAAAGTTTTTCAACGTTTGCGAGATACACAGTTTAAGGTACAACTAGACAAATGCGAATTTTTGAAGAACGAAGTAGCGTATTTGGGTCACATCATAACACCAGAAGGAGTCATGCCAAATCCTGAAAAAATTAAAGCTGTGCAAAATTACCCACTGCCTAAGACAACCAAGGAAATAAAAGGATTTTTAGGACTCGTAGGTTACTACCGCCGATTTATTCCCAATATGGCACAAATAGTTAAACCAATGACATCAATGCTAAAAAAGAATACCAAATTAGTTCACTCGCAAGAATTCATTCAAGCTTTCGAAACATGTAAGAAACTTTTAACTGAGGCACCAATTTTGCAATATCCTGATTTTACGAAACCTTTTATTGTAACCACGGATGCGTCGAACGAAGCCATAGCCAGTATACTTTCGCAAGGCACCATAGGTCAAGACCACCCCATTGCATACGCCTCAAGGACGTTAAACGACGCCGAACGTAAATATTCAACTACAGAAAGGGAACTACTCGCAATTGTATGGTCCGTAACGAAAATTTTCAGGCCCTATCTTTACGGTCATAAGTTTACGATATACACAGACCACCGTCCTTTAAAATGGCTATTTAATTTAAAGGAACCAGCCAATATGAAGTTAACCAGGTGGAAATTAAAGCTAGAAGAGTTCGATTATCGAGTCGAATATAAAAAGGGAAAATCAAACACAAACGCCGACGCATTATCCAGGATCCAAATTCATCCCCTAGACTCACAATCTCTAATAGTCAATGCCGACACAGAATTAGATGCTCTATTAGGCGAACTAGAAAGCGCAACGGAAGAACCACGAAGCTTAAATACACCTACACCACACCAGGTACAACAAAATCTAAACCCAGTTGATAGACCTATAACACCGATTTCTACGGCACATTCGATAAATGACGAAGATCCTACGATTAGCATACCTATATTGGATGAACCCATAAATACGAAAAGAAACCAAATTCACATCAAAACTGTTCTCCTAAATCCGAGAAAACCGAAAGTTACGAAACGAGGACAGAAAACGATCCTCGAAGCCGAAGTACAAATTGAAACCATAATGGAAGACCTATTTAAATTGCTCCGAGACTTTACGACAACAGATCGACAATATCATGTGTTCACTGACAAAGAAGACACATATAAAAATCTATGTGAAACATACACTAGCAAATTCACAGATAACGGACCCACATTGATTAGATGTACCAAAAAGTTAATCGATGTGTTAGAGCAAGAAGAACAGCTACAAGTAATACAAAACTATCACGAAGGAAAAACCAATCACCGCGGGACAAGAGAAACCGTCGCTCATCTTAAAGTAAAATACTATTGGCCAAACCTTCAGCGCGACGTGGAGGAATTTATAAGAAACTGCGAAATTTGTAAAAGAAGCAAATACGAGAGAATACCCGAAATTATGCCTATGATGCTGACTGAGACCCCAACAAAACCCTTCCAAATTTTACACATGGACGTATTTACTATGGAACAAAAATTATTTTTAACAATTATCGATGCCTTTAGCAAACTCGCTCAGGCATTTGAAATCCCTGCGAAAACAGCAGTTCACATTTCAGAAAAACTTATCACCTATTTCACGTTCTACGGAACACCTGAAAAAATAGTAAGCGACAATGGTAAAGAATTCAACAACAGCGTAGTGAAAGAACTCTTAAAACTACATAAAATCGATATTCACTTTACAACTGTCAGAAATCCGCAGAGCAACGGTATTATGGAAAGATTCCATTCAACAATACTCGAACATGTACGAATATTGAAAAACATTAATAATGACCCTATAACAGATCAGATGAAATATGCCCTATTAGCTTATAATAGTTCGATACATTCCGCTACAGGTTTTACACCATTTGAACTAATTATAGGACACACCGACAGCAGAAACCCTTTCGAAATTTATTACAATCAAGACATTTTCAGCAACTACTTAAATGATCACAAAACGAAAATGAAAAGAATATACGAAACCATCAACCAAAAAATAATACAAACTAAAGAAACCGTCCACCAACGGAGAAACGAAGACGTTGATGACCCACAAACCACTTTTAAGAAAGGACAAACTGTATATGTCAAAAGTAGGAAAGCGACCAGACATAAAACTAAAAATCGATATGAGGGACCCTTCACTATCACTAAAATAAATAGCGATAATACTTGCGAAATTTCTAATACACGAAATAAATCTGTAAAAAGAGTACATTTAAGAAACTTAAGAAGACCTCTTGTTCCAGATGCACCCCCGTCATCCACGGAGGAGAGCGAGTCAGAAGATTAAACAATAACCCAGGACTACTACCCCTACCTCTAGGGAAATGTAGAAACATCATCGACAAATGGACATTAGTACGATCTATCGATTTGCAACCAATCATGGACGAATATAGCAGATTAAAGTCGAATATCGACGATCTAGAAAAGGCATTAATATTAGATGAAAGAGAAAAAATGGAAGTTAAGAATTTCGCAATAATCACAGAATTCTTATTTGCCGAAATTAATCGGAAATTTAACCAACTAACGCCGCAATCTCGATCTAAACGAGGACTAATCAATGGATTAGGATCAATCTGGAAATCAATCACTGGTAACTTAGATAATGAAGACGGCGAAAGAATAGAACGACACCTAGAACACCTAGACAAAAATCAACTCACTTTAAAACAAGTAATGGAATCCCAAATAACACTAACCACCAAGGCAATAGACAAATTTGAGTCATCTATAAATAACCTGACCACGAACCAACTCGTGCTACGTTCAAGAATTCTACAAATCGAACAAGCACTGAAAGACCAAAAGGTCGAACTATATCACAGAATTCAATTTAATAATGTCTATACCCAAGTAAATATAATGGCACAAAGTATCCTACAAATATTAGAGACACTCGAGGAAGCTGTCACATTTGCAAAAATTAATGTTATGCATCCTTCAATTATTGAACCGGAAGATCTACTAGACAGCCTCTTACAAATAAGTAATTATGTTAACTTACCTTTTCCTGTTGTCAAGGACCAAATCTTAAATTTCGAAGCCCTAATCAAAATTAAAGCCTACTGGAAGAAAACGAAGCTCAATTTCATCTTAGAAGTGCCAATAACCGACACAATTCAATATAATCTTTATCACTTATACTCATGTCCTGTATTAAATCAAAATAATACCTTCCAACTAATCATCCCTAACAAAAAATACCTTATTTTATCCGATCAATATTACAGCTCATCGAACGAACTTTGTAAACTTATAGATAACCACTTTTATTGTAATAACTTAGATTTGATAAATTTAGAGACTAATCAACCATGTGAAGTACAACTGCTACTAGCAAAAAGGCCATATTCTAATTGCCACATCAAACTAATACAATTAACAAGTCAAAAAGTGCAAACATTAGAATTTAATCAACTACTAGTAATAAATCCATCAGACAAATCAATTAATTTCAATTGCAAAGATTTGTCGGAAACAAAATTATTAACAGCCGGAACCTATATTGTAACCAATCAAAAAGGTTGTATAATTCAAATTTCAAATCAAAAATTTGCACATGTACAGACAGATATACCAAACCAAAGAGATATTTATATTCCCGAATTAGATTATAAAGTAAATGTTACATATAATTACGAAATAAAAAATATTAGTTTGTCACAAACAAATCTAGACGACTTGCATATTATAAAATACAAATTGGAACAAAACAAGGAAAATTTAAATTCAATAACAAGTTCTACTTCTCATTGGTATCAACCCAGTGTTTGGACAATATTACTATATGTTACCATAATATGTTTTAGTGTTTATATCTTTCAAAAATTACGAAAACGACTTCAAGAAACCAAGACCAACCCCAAAGAAGAATCACCTCGAACTTCAGCTTAACCCTAAAGTTCTGTCTAAGGGTGGAGGAGTTAAGTCATATAGCAACCCAGATAAGACAAACAATAAAGCCATGTCAGCGGTTTCATCCCAGCTGCTTCCCTGTGACCAGCGATGAGATAACTCACTTCGCGTCGAGCTCTCATGCAGTAAACATCATTTTATAACATTTTAATATTGTGAATTCAATTAAATAAACTTTTGTAACTTTTTTAAGTTTGTAATATTTTTTAAAAAGTTATTAAGTCGGCCACACGGCTTAATTCGCATAAAATTCAAAAATGAGGGTGAGTACCCGGTTACCTCATGTTTAGCGGTATTTATAGCCTGCTGAATTTCAGGAAGATGTTTATCCCAGTTTTTGTGTTCGGTAATATAACTCCGGACAGCTGCACCGATTGTCTTATTTGAGCGTTCTACAAAGTTAGCTTGAGGATGGTAAAGCGCATTGAACCAAAATTTTTGAACTCTATACTTATCAGCTAAGGCCTTAAATTCCTTTCCCGCAAATTGAGACCCGTTATCACAAATGATATACTGAGGTACCCCGTATACTAAAAATACGTTATTTTCCATAAATTTTATTATGTTTTTAGTCGAAGCAACTATTAATGGGTGAATTAAAGTGAATTTTGAGAACCAGTCGCCTACTACTAAAATATGGGTAAAACCCTGTGGAGACCTAGGTAAAGGACCCATAATATCGACGGCTATTACTTGCCAAGGAAAATTTACATTTTTGTTAGCGCCCAATTTGCCTAATCTTGGTATGTTTGAACTTTTTTGAGAACCACAAATATTACAGGAGCGTACGTATCTCAAGATATCCCTGCGCATTTTAGGCCAGTAATATAAATCTTGTACTCTACTAAAAGTTTTATAAAACCCTAAATGCGAACTAGTAGGAGGATCATGACAATTTTTAATAATCTCTAGTCTTCTTGACTTGGGGACTAATAACTTCCACTCAGAAATGTTACTCTTTACAGGAATTTTAGAAGGAATGAATTTATAAACTATGTTTTCTTTGATTTGCCAAGCAGGATAATTTTTTGGAGACTTAACTATATTATCTCTCATTTTCAAATAAAACTTGTCTACATCTTTGGGAGAGATATCTAACAAATCTACGGACTTAGGTATACTCCTAGACAGAGCGTCCGCTACCACATTATACTTTCCCTTTCGATGGACTACATTAAACGAAAATTGTTGTAATTTTAGAGACCACCTCGCTAATTTCCCTGTGGGATTTTGTAAATTTTTTAACCACTGTAATGCAGAGTGATCAGTGACTACAGTAAAGTGTTGTCCTTCGATTAAATAACGAAAGGATTCTATACAAAAAATTAAGCTTAATAATTCCTTTTGACAAGTTGAATATGCCCTCTCGGTACGCGATAAACTTCTGCTCGCAAAAGCAATAACGGACTCTCTACCATCTATTAATTGATAAACTAAACCACCGATACCAACATCACTGCCATCACATTGTATTATAAAAGGTTTACTAAAGTCAGGAGCGTTTAAAATGGGCACCGAAACTAGGGCTTGTTTTAATTGAATAAAAGAACTTTCGGCTTCTTTCGACCACAATATTGATTGTTTCTTTCGTACTTTGCCTTTTAAAAGGTCATTTAAAGGGGACATTAAGGTAGAGAAATGTGGTATAAACCGACGATACCACGATGTCATACCAATGAATCTTTTTATTTCAGTAGTATTTGTGGGACGTGGGTAATTTACCATCGCAGATATTTTATCCGGGTCTGTCCTTAAACCACCCGAGTCCACTACAAATCCTAAATACTTAAGCGATTTCTTAAAAAACTCACATTTTTTTAAATTTACAGTCAAGTTAGCATCCTTTAAGATATTTAATACTTCCTTTAAAAGTTCTATATGTTTATCAAAGGTTTTTGAAACTATTATTATGTCATCTAAATATACAAAAAGGTTTGGTTCATACTTAGGTCCGAATACTGCATCCATTAGTCTCTGTTGTGTTTGAGCGCTATTTACTAGTCCAAAAGGTACTCTGTTGAAATGAAATAATCCCCGCCCAGGCACAGCAAAAGCAGTCTTCTCCTTTGATTGCGGGGTCAAAGGTATCTGCCAAAATGCCTTCCTTAAATCAATGGAACTAATAAATTTAGCCCCCTTTAGCATACTTAAAATTCTGTCAACTCTATTAAAGGGATATGCATCAGGTTTAGTGATTTTGTTTAAATGTCTACCATCGAATGTAAAACGATATTCCCCCGATTTTTTTTTTACTAAAAGTACAGGTGAACTCCAAGAGCTGTGTGAAGGCTCTACTACCCCTAACTTCAACATATTATCTAATTCCTTATTTAAAATGTTCATCATGAAAGGTGACATAGGGTATTGTCTTAATTTAAAGGGTTTTGCATCACCTGTATCAATGTCTAGTGAAATTTTGTCAGTACATCCTAAAAAATCTTCGGAAGAAATGCTTTTAAAAGACTCATAAATTTGGTCGACTTGCTCTTGTTGTTCTTTAGACAATCTATTTTTTAAATTTTGAGAGATGTCAGAATCGGTTTGTAGAATACTGATATCAACATTATTTACTTTTCCACTAACCGTCCAAACGTTATCAAGCAAAGTAAATTTCACTTGATATAACTTAAAAAAATCACTCCCTAATACTAACTTGTGTTCTAAAGAAGGTATTATTAGGACCTTAAGCATTTTACATTCATTTTCTATACACAACGGCAAATATACACAGCCTATAACAAGTAGGGGAATACCTCCCGCAGTAGTTACTGAGGTTTCTTCACACCTATCAATTTTTAAACTAAAATTTTCGAGAATAGTTTGATATTGACTTCCTAAAGCACTAGTATTTGCCCCTGAATCTAATAAAGCAACTATGGTTTTATCAAAAATTTTAACGTTGATATATGGACGATCATCAAAGGGTTTTGTTAAAAAAATTGGCGAGATATTTCCTGTTGAGAGATTAGTATTACGATAGAAATTAGAAACTATGTTCAACCAGACTTTCCAATCATTATCCAGTTTATTTTTATCAAAAAATTTTTGTCTAATAATATTATCGGATGGATAATTTTTAACTTTATTAATTCTATTATAAAATATTCGAGTTTTTGTTTTACTTCCGTACCGGACTAAACTAGATTGGGAGTGGTACAACCTACCAACCCTCTTTCGTTTTTTGAACACGAGCAGGACTTTACCGTCTCACCCTGTTTTCCACACTTAAAACAAAACTTCTTACGAGGAGCTCTACAATTGTAATAGCTGTGATTTTCTAGGCCACAATTATAACATACTATTTTTTTATGGTTATTTGAATTAAAATTTTGACTATTAGAATTTAAATGAGCACTATTATTTGAAATAGCAGGTAGTTTATTCATATTTGTTGACTGATTACTATTTATTAATGAGATATTTTTATTACCCTGTTGATTTGACCTTTTTTTGTTTACTAGTCGTTTTTCTTTTTGATCAACATATGAATGAGAAACATCAAATCGCGAAGATGAATGTGCAGTTTGATCAAAACCATAAGCTAATTCGGGTTCCAATGAACAATAATTTGGGGGAGGACGATAACTATTTTTTAATGAATAGGCTTCGTCTATTTTTTTACAAAGACTAATTAATTGAGTAGTAGAATCTATAGTGACTAAGGCTAATTGGCTAATATAATGAGGTAACATGTTCTTTTTTATATATTTCAATTTAGTCCTTTCCGGTACTGAGTGATTTAATCTATTAAATAAAGTCTCCATAATAGCTACAAAAATTGAGATGGACTCATTCTTGCCTTGTGTTCGGCCCCGTATTTCGGTCCACAAGTTATCGTCATAATTTACCGGTAGAAATTCTGTTATTAACAATTCCACTAAAGTATCCCAATCCGAGACTGAATTTTTTTATAGACCTATACCAAACCAAAGCGTTATTGCTAAACAAGTCACAGGCACTATTGAATAATTCAATTTTTGAAACATTTCTAGAAGCGCTGAGTTAAGCTACTCTTTCTAAAAAAGATTTTATACTGCTATTTTTGTCCCCACTAAATGTTAAGTCCCATTTATACACAGGCACAGACTTACTAGAAGTTTGAGCAACATTCTGTGGTAGGAAAGTTGTATTGTTATGCAAAATGGTAGAATTCAAATTTACTGGTGCGTTTTCGGCAGCGCTAGGTGGTTGTACTTTATCAGAAACCAACGCCTCTAATTCTAAACATGTAGCCTTAGCTTCAGATTTATAATCTTTAATTTCTAAAGATCTATCTCCGTCTTCTGTTACGATTCGATTTACTCTATGAATTAAATGAATTAAATTAGTGATTATTCGTATATATCCAGAATCCGATTCTGGCCCTTCAAATTGATCTATTAATGTCCGAATTTCATCTATAGTATTATCAATAACTGCTTTTTCCGAATCAAAATCAAATTTATTGTACTCATATTCTACATGACGTATAGCTTCCTTATCTAATAATTTTCTCAGCATTTTTCTTTTTGTACCTAATTCCTTTTTATTAGTTTTTATGTCTCTAATAAATAATTCATAGTCAAGCTGTTCTCTAGTTAAATAACTTACTCTCATATTAAAAGTCTCCATCTTTAATTTATACAGTATTTAGCTAATATGAAAAATATTAATCCACAGTAAAAGTAGTCTACAAAAAAAAATAAATGGTCACAATTTTATTTTTGTACCTATTTACAAATATTCTTAATTATCCTGATTGGTCACTCAAAAAAAGAAAACATATTTCTTTGATTAATAAGCAAATTTTTACATAAATCAGAGTAAATATCTCTGAAATTTATTAATACGTAAATAAATGTACTTCGAAGAAATCCTGTACAATCCAATGAATATATTTATTAATAAACCTCACAAATCAAGTTCAAGGTTGAAACAACAGCAAAAAAAAATGCTAACACTATTTCAATAAAAACGTTCCGGCAGCTCGCTGTCCGAACATATACACCGTTCCACAATTTTCTTGGAAACTTAATTCTGTTTACCACTTAAAACAGACTGAAAATTTTAAGTATATTTGATACTTATAACATAGAAATTACCCGCAGTCAGCCTTCATATATCAATCACGTCGAGTTCTAATCCCTTTTTGGTTCCTTTGACTGTAATCTATATGAGAAATCTGAATATTTTTTAACGTTGCTTAAAGACAAAAAAATGTTTCTTCAGTTGTTGCTGTATAAATACCTTAATTATTATTCGATTTTTACTTATTAATTTGTTTTAAAATTTCATTCTGTGTGATACGAACCATCCTAATTTGTTATTTTTTATATGATTTAAAATTTATAAACTGGAATTCACTAAATTCTACCCCCTCTCTCGTTAGAAAGAAAAATATACTCACCACCGTTGAAAACTAAACAGAAAAACTACGTTGGGCGTCAGTTGTTACACACGTTGGGCGCCATTTGTTACACACGTTGGGCGCCATTTGTTACATTGTTACCTTCGTTTTTATTTAAAAAATAATATTTGTTAATTTATAAATATATAGCGGAAACCATATAAGGGAAGGCAGCAATGACAATTTACCCCTAGCTCAAAAAATTCGGTAGATGGGTCGTGTGGTAAGTATACTGTTCTGTTTAGTTAAATAAAATACTATGTTTAGGTGATATTGTTTAAAACAGTAACGAGAAAGAGAGATATTTAATATGGGCACCAATCCCTTCTATATTATTTCTACACTACGGATATAGGGGTTGATTATAAATGGATAAGATAGTCAACCCTATGCAATTTGAAGTTGTTAACAAATATGGTTGATTTCTTAAAATATTTTTTTATCAAAGAAATGATATTCTTTGAATATTGAAATATTGATATTTATATAATCACTCATAGAGTTTAAATAAATTTAAAGTTAAGCATTATTTAGGAAATAGTTTATATCACACTGAAATGAAACAAATATCATTTAAAATTTAAAATTGATTTTTTTTTTATTTAAGAATCAATCAAACTTAGACTTAGAACTAAATTTAAAATCGGTTTTTGAACTAGACAACAATCAAACTAGCTAATCTACAAATTTACAAACAACTTGAAATACACAGCAATTAATAAAAATAGTTCTGTGTAATGATAAAAGATAATTTCAAATTTATTAATAAAATTCTAACTAATAGGAAATATAAGAATTTTAGTAGTAATGTCCCTGTTCAAATACTGTAAAATTGTCGTAGAGTTTGTGGCCACAAATTCCTCACATAGCAATTTGTTATTTCACCTAGACATAAAAATACCACTATATATACTCTAAAGGACTTACTATAAATATTAACTGATATTTGAAATATAGAAAATTGTATAATTAAATAGGTACATGTATACTTATATTTAAGCTATTATCAATATCCCAAATTTTAGTGAGATTTTTGCCGAAAAGTAAATGTTAAATTTAGATAAATAAAAGTAGTAATAAGTAAGATTATCGAATAAAGAAACTTTTTTATGATACACTTAGCTGGATAATTTGTTGTTCCAATTTTCCTACTAGTAAGACCATAAGCAGCCTCTCTTCTTAAAGTTTTGACCAAAGACCACGGAGTTCCGAGCGCCTGTCAAAAATGTTCCTTTCTACCATTCTACATGAAGTGTATTCTTAAAGTTTTGACCAAAGACCACGGAGTTCCGAGCGCCTGTCAAAAATGTCCCTTCCCATCATTCTGCATGAAGTGTATACTTTTAATTTATCAAGAAGTAACAAAAAAATAGACTTAGTTAAGGAATGATCCGGAAACGTGTGCCGAATTTACCATCCATCATTTACACCCTAAAAAAGATATAAAACAAGGCATGTAACAGTTTTTCTACCACACTAGGCCGTCACAAACGTTAGAATATAAGGCAAATTTGTTCACTTACGGAATAACATTCCGGTGTAAAGTTGAAAGGCATCAAAGGCATCCATAAATTCCGAGCCATTGTGAGTTGACACGAGGTAAGAGGTTTGACGTAATCTTTAAAAATACTAGCCATCAAATCAGCTGAACCCTTCACATACAAGATAAACGAATCCCTCTACTCAAAACACTCAAAACTTTGTAACTTTATCCAAATTTTGATTTTATACAGACAACAATAGAAATTGGAGTCTTCACGCAACGAAAATCAAACGGGAAATGCCCTACATTAGTCGATCGGTGCCCATGGCTTAAACTTCCTTTCGTCAGATACACTTGAAAATGTATACCAACCTACCTACTTACTTGTGGTATTGCTGGTTACCTATCTTAAGGAAAGTACTTCTCGCTTTTACTACGTGTGAAATGAATAATATACCTTACTGTATTTCCAAACAAATTTAATTTTAGTTTTAAACTCATAAAGTGTCCGTCTATACGTCACAGTGTTCAACCTAAAAATCTGAATAATATCACTAGAAAAAGTTTGGACAGTGAAAAATCGACAAATCTTGTACTTGTGTTATACATACCAACTTAAAAATTAATACGTAACTAAAAAATGTACACAGCGAGATGTGGATTCTCGACTTAAAGCACTGAAATACAGTGCGAACAAGAAGACAGTAGGTTTGTTCAAATTTGTACATAATTTGCGCTACCAAATTTATAATAATAATAATAATAATAATGCTTTTATTGATGAAAGATTACAGCGAGAAACAGTTTGTTGACAACGGTATAATATGAATATTCATCAAAAGGCAGAGTTCAAAATTTCTGTTCGAAAACAGAATTTTGCTCTTCCACTCAACCAACCCTTGATATCAAATCAAGTACAATAAGCTCGACTTATGCTTCATAGGGCACCACCTTTTTAATAACATGTTAATAGATAAACTAATCTATTTGGACCAGGAGAATGTGTCTCCTATTTTAGGTCATCCCATCCACGTCAAGCAGTGCATTCTGTGAGTCAGATTGAACCTTGAAAAACAGTTTTTTCTAGCCTAACGAGACTATGTCCTCCCCTCGTTAAAGAAAATGCTGAATACGATGGCAGTGGTTAAATCTCTCTTCGAGGTCATGCCACCTCCCAAGTGGCCAAAAACTACCCCCGAAAGGGGTAAACCGCGTATCTGTCGCCTCCTACTAGCCACACCTGTTTTACCCCCGTTTTCAAGGATACTGAGCACGATGGTGGTATTGTGACCCCTCCTAGACCCCCGCCAACCCTCTAAATGGCCAAAAACCACCCCCCAAAGAGGTTAAACGCGGATATGCCGTTTTGTCTCTGTTAATCCCTCGAAAATCTCCGGCTTTCGAGGATGCTGAGCATGATGGTGTTGTTGAGACCCATTCTCTACTCCCACCAACTCCCAAACGGCCAAAAACCACCCTCGTTAGGAGTAAACCGTTGATAGGCCGTCTCCTACCAGCCAAACTTGTGTTACTCCACGTTTTTGAGGATGCTGAGCTCGATGGTAATGTTGGTCTTCTCTACGAGATTAGTCGTTCTTGTTTTTATGCCAGGCCTCTTGTCGGGTACATAATAATGAAATCTATTTTCTTTGCAGCTTTGTATTTATAAAAAATATGTAATATTTACGTCGTGTAATTATCGTGGAAGAAAAGAGATGGAGAATTAAAAAAATTATTGATTTACCTTCAGGAAGATCAATTTTAATTTTCCAAACTCTTCTTTCGAAGATAACTAGAATGGGCTATCGCCCATTCTAGCTCCTCCGGAGGGGTGACAGCTAAAGCTGTCAATGCGAGTGCTCTGCACTCGATTAGGTAACGCTTGAATCATTGTAGAAAGTTTGATTTTTAGTTTTCAATTTTCACTTTTTTTGGGTTTTTTAAATTTTAAGTTTTCAGTTTTTTAATTTTCAGTTTTTTAGTTTTTCGGTTTTTTATCATTCAGTGTTTCGGTTTTTCAGTTTTCAGTTTTTAATTTTTTCAGTTTTCAGTTTTTCAGTCTTCAGTTTTTAGTTTTTTAGTTTTTCAATTTTTCAATTTTCAGTTTTCACTTTTTCAATTTTTTAATTTTGTTTTCAATTTTCAGTTTTTAGTTTTTCAATTTTTCAGTTTTCAGTTTTTGTGGTTTTCCGTTTTTAGTTTCATTTTTCAGTTTGTCAGTTTTTCAGTATTTCAGTTTTTCAGTTTTTCAGTCTTTTAGTCTTTCAGTGTTTCAGTTTCTCAGTTTCCCAATTTCCCAGTTTTCCAGTTTTTCAGTTTCAGTTTTAAAGTTTCGAAGTTTTGAAGTTTTTAATTTTCTAAGTTTTTAAGTTTTTAGGTTTTTAAGTTTTTAGGTTTTGAAGATTTGCAGTTTTTAAGTTTTGAAGTTTTTAAGTTAAGTTTTTCAGGTTTTCAGTGTTTCAGTTTTTTGTTTTTCAGTTTGTCAGTTTTTCATTGTTCAGTTTTTCATTTGTCAGCCTTTTATTTCAGTTTTTCGGTTTTTCAGTTTTCAGATTTTCAGTTTCTAGTTTTTCACCTTTCGATTTTTTAGTTTTCAATTTTTCAAGTTTTCAAGTTTCCAAGATTTCAAGTTCTCAATTTTTCAAGTTTGCAAGTTTTCAAGATTTCAAGTTTTCAACTCTTCAAGTTTTTAAGTTTCCAAGTTTTCAATTTCCCAATTTTTCAAGTTTGCAAGTTTTCAAGATTTCAAGTTTTCAAGTCTTCAAGTTTTCAAGTTTATCAGTTTTTCATTATTTCAGTTTTTCAGATTTTCAGATTTTTAGTTTTTCAGTTTTTCAATTTTTCAGTTTCAGTTTTTTACTTCCATATTCGATTAGGTACTTCAGCAACCTTCACATTCCGAGTTTCAGCTGAATCGGACGGCAAATAAGAAAGTTACAGTAAATAGCGGATATTAGGCTATGGGGACGCCGCCACTTTGAAATTTTCAATGTCGACGTCATATTCACAATCAACTACTTCAGTAACTTCAACATATCGAGTTTCATTTGAATCGGACGATAAATAATTCACTTTTAAATAAGGAAGTTACAGTAAATGATGAATATTATGCTACGGGGACGCCGCCATTTTGAATTTTTGAGTTACGATAACATATTCGTGATCTGTGACCTCGATAACATATACATACCTATTTTCAGACGAATGGCACCGTAAATGGTAAAATAGGTCCTGCAACTCCGCCGCCATTTTGAATTTTTCAATTTCGACGTCATATTCACAATCAGCTACTTCAGTAACTTCAACATACCGAGTTTCATTTGAATCGATTGAAAAATAAGGAAGTTAAAGTAAATGATGAATATTAGGCTATGGGGACGCCGCCATTTTGAATTTTTGAGTTACGATAACATATTCGTGATCTGTGACCTCGATAACACATACGTACTTATTTTCAGTCGAATAGCATCGTAAATGGCAAAATGTGTCCTGCAGCTCCGCCGCCATCTTGAATTTTTCAATTTAGATTTCGGATTCGTAATCGGCGACCTCGAAAACCCGCACATACCGATTTTGAGCGGTGTGACGCCATAATCGACAAACATCGTCAGCCATTTTGGCGCCGCCATTTTGAATTTTGCGATTCCGACGTCACATTCGTGAGCACCGTGGTCGATAATCCCCGAGTACCAAATTTCAGGCCAATCGGACGACAAATAAATTTAATTCGATAAATTTGGCTCACCCTATATCGAGATTTGTTTTGGGCACCCGACTATTGGCATTCTATTTAATTTGTAAAAATTTTACATCAAAACTTATTTCCGCGTTGCTGGCAACGCCGTGTTGCCAGCAACGCGTGCTAACTTCACACACATAATTTTTACCACCTATTACAGTGCTCTGCATTGTCGACAAAAATGTATGTCTGAAAGGAAAACATGGACTTTAAAAACTGTGATTTTTCAGGAAATAATGGGAGTTGAGAAGCTTTTTAGGTCTCAAATTAATCATAAAGGACGATATTTTGTTGTGATAGTGGAGTGTGCGGGCCAAATCGGAAATTCGGCCCGACACGGGCGTGTGAAAGTTGGGTTTTTTGTGAGAAAGTGAAAAACGTCTACGTACAAAAAAATTCATAATTAAGCAAGTACATAGAATAGAAGCTCGTTCTGTGTATCGATGGAAAGGGGGAGCTTGGCCCTTTCCCGTGATCCCAAAATTTACAGGGAAAATCGAAAATTCGGCCTCACAGGGGCGAGACAAATGTGACAAATTTGAGTGTGTTAAAACGTAACCTAGAAAATTGTAAAACATGAAATCTTAAAACACTCATATTTTAGTTAATACTTGACGTAAAAGCTCCATCTTAGTCTCTATTTGAACACGGAGATTGGCATTTTATCCACGCAGTACGTGCTCTGGGTTAAATAAAAAATTTAGTGTAGTTCTGTGCGAAATAAGAATGGATATTTTTGTAAAAATTGAAAACCGTAAGTACTTTAAAAATTCATAAGTAAATAAAAATCGGGAGTGAAACGGCGTTCGACGTCTCTCTAGAAAGCAGAAGAACGTAGCTTTCCGGCGATACCAAGTTTGACCGGAAAAATGGAAAATTAGGCCCGCGGCGAGCGCGACAAAAGCAGCTTTTCTGGGATCTTTTAAATTTAAAATATCACGTAATTACGAAAAATTCTTCCACTTTGACCGCCCGTAGCTCGTTAATCTTTGGAGCTGGAGAAAAACAAAAAAAAAAGACTTCTAGATAATTCATTTTTCTACATTTTCGTTAGGGCGAAGTATTTTGCTCTAGGAGGCCCCGTTTAGAAGTTATGGAGGTTTAAAGGTAAAAATGTCCAATTTTCCGCCTTTTTGCACCGCCGCACCTTTCGGCCGATATCTCCGAGACGAAGACACGTACGGAAATTTTGAAGATACCGGAGGAAGCGGAAAGAAACGCTCTTGTCCTTTGAGATTTTTTTATTTTGAGCTAGCTCCGACCGTTTTCGAGTTATAGGCGAAAAACCGAAAAAATGAGACGCGCTTCGGAGCCGAAGCAGTGCAAAAACGTGCAATCTTAAAACGTTCGTATTTTTGGAAATACATATTTTGGAGCGCCGTGCGGCATCGCGGCGGAACGGGGAGAGATTCTAGTTATAGCTAGCCGCAAACTGCGAGGTCGAAATCGAAAATTAAGCCCGGCAGGAGCGAAAGGAAATCGTACATTTTTGACGTTTACGAAATACCAAATCGCCTTCCCCTATTTTCTCTTTTACCCCTCGACTCCTCATTCCCCAAAAAAGCAGGCGAGAGAGATAGGTGACTTTCGTCGTATAGCCTATACACTGTAGAATTCCGTCCCGATCACTTTCGAGGCGGGCACGGACCGGCGAAACGAAGCGCGTCTCGACAGCATGTACCTTAAGATCGCAAAGAGGAAGGGGCTCGCACCAACTGCTCTTTATTACTATGATTACAGCCCTCCCCCCCAAAAATACCCAGTGCAAATTGATTAGAAAACAAAAACCCAGTGATTACTGCATATCCAATATATGCCTCTGCGGAATGCTTTGGTTGTTTTTGTTAACTTTAAAGACAAGTACCTCGATGGGTGATGCAATATTAAAATTATACATACAAAAAATACGTGTCAGAATAATCCAAGTTAATTGTGGGCCTTCCACAGAATTCGTAACAAATACTTCCTGGCGTACATCTCGAAAGCATCCATATGCCGGACTATAACGCAAGATTAAGATTTCAAAGGTTAAAATTCTGAAAATTTGCAAACTGAAGGTAAGTTTGCAGTTGTAATAATAGAAAATACATTTGAAAAATTCAACCGCTCTCGGGGATAGATTTCGGGGGCTGGTCCATTTACATTTCACCCTAAGGGTTGATACTTTAATTTAAAAAAATATTCTGTGAAGAATGTAGTAAGAATATTTTTAAAATTCTAGCCATTTAGAAGGTGAATTTGGGGCATGCGGGATAAACGTAAAATGTATATTAAGGATTGAATTTTGAAATTCCTATAAAATATGCGATGGGAAGAGGAGCAAAAATAATAAAACATATAGCTGCTTCGTGGAAGGATTTAGGACGCTTTCAAAGTAACCGGTTTGTTCCTGTTCCTTAAGGATGTTTCACTGCATCCATCGTATGTTATATGTTATTGTAAAGCTTTTGATTCACAACAATTAGTTTCAAAAAACTGCTATTTGTATTGATGGCAAACCTTAATATTGGGATTCCTGTCAGTTCCGGGCATACCGGTATATTGAGCCCTTATTTGACAACTTTAGTTTGATTTCACCGCTACAGTCTGGAAAAGGTTGTTACTATTTATGGTTAGCATGAAATTACAATTACTTAGAAACGTATTTCAGACAGGAGTCAGATTGTATCATTTTACAAAATTCGTACCTGATGGGTACCCAGTCACTATAAATCCAACGGCATTGATATGTGCGCAGTATTAAAAAAAGTGATATAAATATTTGCGACTTAAAACTATACGTAGGTATATATCCAAATTTATTTTATATTTGGTTAAATTATACTCATATACTGACTTGGATAGGATAAATAAATAAAATTGGATTAATTCTATTATTGGGCGTCCCATGATGACCTAGTCCAGAAATTAATATATGCATATACTTCGGACATCGTTGTAAGCAAATGACTGAACCCAAAATTGTGCGAATGGGAAAGTCTATTCTTGGTATAACAATGGCGTCTGGCGAACGTACCAAGCTCACACCATTACGTACATCATCCGAAGTGGGTCTTGCGTCACCTACTGCAAAATAATTTTTCATTATGAGTTATGTAGCCCAATCGTTAGGGGTTTTAAGGAATCATTAAATGTTATATTATTATGGCTGAAATTTTCAAGATAAGTATTTTTTTATTGTAGAATACGATAAAAATGTTTACAGCTGTAAGGTGCCGGAGACCCCTAAAAAATCGAAAATATAGTCTGAAATTTTTAGCCAATAACTCGAAAAGTAAAAAAAATATATGTCGGAGACGTCCCCTTCGCGTTCCTCCTACGGACTCCTTCCGATACTTTCGACAGTCTTGTAGACGCCTGTTAACACATAATTCATTGAAGTCAAGAGAACGTTATCAACAAGTTAGATCCGCCCTAAAACGCCACCCCCCTTGCCGTCTTAGACATCAGAACGTGGGATCAGATCTATTATTTTATTATCGTGTGCTATTAGTGTAATCAACAAATAATAAACAGTGGCAGAAAATGGCTTTGCAAAGTTATGCGAATTTAGTTATTGTGACAAGAAATGAGTGAGCAACTGGAACCTTTAACAAGACTAGTCCCCACATCTGGTAAAATGGGTAAAATAAAACTGTCAACGTTTAGTCGTTTGCCGAGAGTCATTGACGTAGAATCTGGGGGTGAATTAGTCGACTCTTGTGTAGAGAGCTGCAATGTCAGTAATGTGAAAATAGCTTATCTTCGGTAAACCAACCAAGAAAAATGGAAAAATGCTTCGTGATAAAATTTTAGCTGTACTTGGGTAAGCCAATGAACAATAATTGAACAATTTATTAGTTGAAGCCGTTCTTAGACAAACAGATCTCGCACTTGAGTATTTGACAATAGAGAACCTGTTGCATAGTATTTAACTCTAATTCGAGAACAAGAATGCAAAGCTGTTCTGTGTTGTGCTGTGTTAATTTGCCGCTTTCAGTCGATTTGCCTAAGTTCGACGAAGGTCAAACAAACATGTCTAAAAACGTTCGCACACTTTATGCAACGAGGAGAACATTCAGGAAACGTCCGACGCTATCTCGTACTGGTCACCATACTGGTTCAAAGCGTACGACTTTGACATCTGCCAACTTAGTAAGGAGCTAAGTACCTTTTTCTGGACGATGTTTTATCTGCAACCAACATGAACACAATGACAACAACTCTAACCTGCTAGGACTACAGATGCGAATCGACTCCATCAGGACAAGGAGACAAAATTTATCAGTTTGAGAAAACAGGACATCAGCGTGATTTCTGCTTTTCTCGAAAGAATGCTACATTTATAATTTGGTGAAATCTTTCCATATTAATTTGACACAGAGCCTGTTCTCTGCTCTTTGTTCTCAGGTCCGTGAAAGTATATCAGGACATTTTAATGGCAAAAATGTAATAACTCAATTCCCTTAAAGGACGTCGCGAGTGGCTTTTCCTTTTGCTTCACACAAATTTCAACCACAGTTAAAGTTTAAAATTAATATGAAATTCTATTTCACATAGATAGTTTCAGACGCTTTTATAGCATGGTACTTACTTTAGAAAAGAGTTAATAAAACAAAATATAGGCGCATGTTTTGGTTCATTTGGTTTAATTTGTTCTAGCATTAAAAAGAAAAACGTTCTACTTCGATAGCAAACGGCAGTAAATTTTTAAATAATTAATTAATAATGACACAGTTAAATGAAAACAAAATCTGTCCAGTCTGTTAGTAAAATAATAATAATAATAATAATGTAACAAATGCAATAAAAGTGGTTAAGAAATTATAATTGTTTGGCATTAAATAGCGCGATGTTTTAGAAATTTAAGATATTCGTTCCCAGACTATAAAAGTTGAACAAGGCGGCTTAATGTAATATTAGAGGATTGGAAAAACAAGATTGTAAAAAGTTTATAATTTCTAACAACAGTTTCATACATACCGAGGCAACAAGCAACTTCCAACAATATCATTGCCCACCACGGAGATGACATCAGGCGACTGTCCGAATCTTAGACTTGTTGTGCAGCGACGGAACTCAGTGTAAGTGTCAGTGAACAGATTATTCGGTGAGCGTGGTAGGAACATCAGGGACTCCAAAGGAGATACTTAGCTTTAAGATTATGTAATAAACCAAAAGGGAAATCGAATCAATTATTTCATTTATGGAAAAAAATATGCTTCAATTTAAAACCCATTAGCGCCGTGCGTTGCCATATGGCAACGGTAAACACACTTCATTTTCATATCACCCCTGTATGTTATACGTGCCGATAAGAGTGGGGTAATATGTTATTTTATGTGTCAAAACATGCCTAACTTGGCACATGTTCCGCAAATTAACCTGCGGTTGACAGTAATTTAAGCATTTGTTTACAATTTTGTGGTGAATTAAAAATGGCCGAAAATATGGATGTACGTTTTATGTAAATATTATATATTTCTATACAGTGTTTCTAAAATATTTTTTTGTTTATGATGGTATTTTATAGACTCGGAACTTTGTTGTTTTAACAATTAAAAAAAAATATGGCTTTTATTGCATATGATATAGCTGTTCAAACTTGGGTGTTGCCATATGGCAACGCTAGGCGTTTGTAGTAGCTTGAAAGGTTTTCTTTCTTTCTAGGGGCGAGTTGACTTTAGCAGAGGCAATGGACATTGCATTGCTCTGCATTATTTTCATATATGAAATTTCGTGGCTATTCAGCAATTGGCACAATCCGCGAAAACAGAACTCTAAAATTATGTCCCCTAACAGTTAAAAAAGATTCTATAAAAAAGAGCGTGGTTATTAGGAATCAGCCATAAAAGCAAATGATGGTAATTTTTATGTACGTTGGTTTGATAATGCCGCTTTTCCTATGATTTTTTTCTTCACATGGCACACAGGAGAATACCCAGACAACGGTTTTCACAAAAATTCAAACGTCCTGTCATGGTTTCAAGACGCAAACTCATTACAAAATACAACTCATTTATGGGAGGGACAGATCAAATGGATCAAAATGTCAGGTGTTCTCGTATTGGAATACGTGGAAGAAAGTGATACTGGTCTATACTTACCTGGCTTTTAGATTTAGCTTTGCAAAACTGTTGGATACTATACAACAAATCTGGGAGAAAATTATCACAACTTGAATATAAACGAGAAATTTCTAATGCCTATCTGAAGAAACACGGTGTGCCACATAAAGCAACTGGGAGACTTTCAGCGTCACCTGCAGCATCAGACAGTCGAATATCTGGATACTGTCAGATTGGATGGCATCAATTATTTTATTCGTCACACCATTGAAAAAAAGAAAATTGTTTGTGCAAATTGGTCTTTGCATAGACTTTTGTCCCATTTTATTCACAATAAATATGTTTTAATATTTTTGTGTATCCTAAATTTTGTAATAAAATAGTTTTTTAATAATAAAGTCATGTAAATTTAATTTTTTAATAATCATCTAGAACAATATACAAAATTGGGGTTTTCCTAAGTTACGGTAGCCCAGGCCGCGTTGCCATATGGCAACGGTAAATATCTCATTACCTGTCAATCTGTCAAAAAAAAGTTTACATAATTTTTTGTTCCTTTTATCCAGTGTAACACACCTAGTACAAAAAAAATATTAAAAACTAAAAAATAATTCCGGCGTTAATGGGCTAAACGGGGGGGCAATGTAACAAATGCAATAAAAGGGGTTAAGAAATTATAATTGTTCGGCATTAAATAGCGTGATGTTTTAGAAATTTAAGATATTCGTTCCCAAACTATAAAAGTTGAACAAGGCGGCTTATGTAATATTAGAGGATTGGAAAAACAAGATTGCAAAAAGTTTATAATTTCCAACAACAGTTTCATGCTAGATACAAAAGATCTTCCCTTCCAAATGATAAATTATATTGTAGAACATTTCCTAAATTGGAAATATTTTATTACCGTTTAAAGGCCTTCTATAAACTCATAAAGCTCGGCTTGAGAAAATCCGTTACGATCGACGTCATCGGTAAATTGCTTTTTATTAGAAATGTAACAAACACGCGTGAAATTGGACGAGAAGAATATTTAAATTCGTCAGGGCGCGAATCAAACCATAAATGGAAAAATGAGGTACCGCAATAGTACCCGTCTGGAAAATGGGGCCCTCTATAGTAAATATGGCCAAAATGATTTTACCCTAAATATACAACATTATTTTAACAATTATTCTATATCTAAGCTAGCTAAATTATTTCAACGAGATAAAATAAAGGGAAAAATCTCGTAGTTCCTATCTAGTGTATAGTTGGGGGAATTTCGGCATCATTTATCCCATCCCTCCCAATCCTCTAATATTACACTAAGCCGCCTTGTTCAAGTTTTATAGTCTGGGAACGAATATCTTAAATTTCTAAAACATCACGCTATTTAATGCCGAACAATTATAATTTTTTAACCCCTTTTATTGCATTTGTTACAATAATAATAATAATAATAATAAAGTTTATTGAAAATATAAGACTACAGGGAGTACTTAGTTTACGTACAAGTTTGAGACTCAACAAACATTAAGTCCACAGAAGGTTGAACATTTTGCGTGGACTGGGATTACCTTATTTTAGCTAGAGTAAGACTTTTTATTGTTTAGAGAGAATTTTAATCCAAGTAGTACTTCCCTCTCACGCTCGTGCATACAGATATAAAAATAAAGTTGTAAGAGACATTCTATGTCGGGTGTACATAATATGTATAACAATATAACTATTATGAAATAGATAAATAAAACTGATTAAATTGATAAATTGATAAAATAAGTAAAATAATCAAGTAATATAAATAAATGAAAAACTAAAAAAATAATAAAAATATAGTAGATACCTACATGATTTAGTTATTTTTTAGATCTATAAGTTGGTGTATATTGCTCCTTGCTTGGCCAATTATCCAATACTTGATTTTAGTTTTAAAAATTTTGAAGGAGTTCAGACTTGTTGTATAATCTGGTAAGATATTATATAATTTTGGACCTATGTACGAATAGCACCTTTGTCCTATAGTTTTACTCATTTTTGGTACTAGTAATGATTTTTCGTTTTGTCTGGTGCTGTATACGTGTTTAACTTTCCCTATGTTATTTCTGTTCTTGTACATTTGCAATAATACATTTTGACAATAAAGTTGTCTTGGGTCAAATAATTTGTTTTCCATGTAAATATTATCAGATGGGTAAGTACATCTCTTGCTATATGTTATTTTGAGGATCCATTTTTGTGCAATTTTAACATGTTTTAAATAGCGATTGGTTGCACCACCCCATCCAATAATTCCATATGTAATATGTGATTGAGCCAAGGCATAATACATGATTATAAGGTGTTTTTCTTCAAAAATATTTTTGAAATATTTAAATTTTGGTAATAGATTCCTCAATTTTCTAACTAAATTATTATTTATATGTGTATCCCATTTTAGATAGGAGTCAATAGTATTACCCAGGTACTTTATGGTTGTTGCAGACTTTATTATAAATTCAAGATTATCATGTTTTATGGTGACACAATTAAATTTTGGCAGCCCACTGACATAACTTGAGAAGGGCAAGTAAAATGTTTTATTGATATTTATTGTTAATAGCCTACTGTTAAAGAAGTCAATGACTGTTTTAAAATCCCTCTCTACCTTGCTTCTTAATGATTCGCATGTGCTGTCTTTAAAGAAGATTGCTGTATCATCGGCGAAGCTTATTATTTCAGGGACCCTGAAAAGATCATTGACATATATAGAGAATAGAATTGGCCCCAATACGGTACCTTGTGGGACTCCAAAAGTAACATTTCTCGTTGAGCTCACACAATCATCTATATTAACAGATTGTTTCCGGTCTGTTAGGTAGCTCTTTAGCAAGTCATTAATTTTTCCCCTAAATCCAATATTTTCGAGTGTTTTCAATAAATCTGGGTGACTTACTGTATCGAATGCTTTGGCCAGATCTACAAATATGCACAATGACGGCTCAGCAGCATCCATAGTGTTATATATTTTTGCTGTCAAGTCTGCTATGGCATCATTCGTGGCAGCAATAGTTTTATTAATTTTATCCCTTCTGGACGTGTGACAATGAGACGGTTGAAAATATCTTTAAAATACCCTAATACAAAGTAAGAAAAAGATTTTACACTGCGAGTTTACAGTAGAATAGCATTTTTCAACCCAATTTATCGATTAGACACAAAGGCATAAAACATTTGAATTTTCTAACAGCACTTGAAAAGGTTGAATGAAGTAAACGCAGATGTAAGTTCCATATCTGTGCAAGTTACAGGCCTGTATAAAGACTGGCCCTAAATTGAACAAGAACAGGACAACGACCTTTTAAAAACAAACCAAAATCCGAAGTCAAATAAATTTGACACGGGCCTAAATAAAAGAAAACATATGATGTCTGCAACAACTTATTACATTGCAAAATCGAGGGTTATCATAAAAGTTTGTATTTACCGGTTGTAGGTACCCTTGATTTTGTTAGTTAGTTATTTTGACTGCCTAAAATGAGGCAGATAATCAGAAAATTTATTAATAATGAAATTTGTTATTAGTGGTTTAAATTTGTATTAATAAAATACGAGGGATGCAAAGGAAGTTCGGATTCGAGTTGTATTGATGTACCGAGGCCCTGCCACATAAATTACATAAACAGGTCCGTAAAAATAAGTGATATGAGGAAATTAAATAATGATTATTTGCCATTATAGAATCTTTTCAAAATATGTGGTATTGAAACTTAAATTACACGATTTTTCACTGTTTAAAATAGGTAATTCATTCAGACCGGCGCGGTAGCTCAGCCGACTAAGCGTCTTAGTGGCAAGCGCGCTTAGTCAGGCTGCCTATCGTGTGCTGAGTTCGTTTCCCAGCTTCGACGCTGGCAATGTTGGTGGGAAAAGGATACTATCCGCGTTTTAGTGTGTTACTTATTTATTCATAAATCACACAAGTTATTTGTGATCAGGAGTAGATTCATCAGTAGCAAATTTCTTAGATTTTTACTACTATTGACTTATAGTCATGGCACATAATACAAGTTGTGCGAATAGTCAAGTAGAAAGTGTTATGCAAACACTTAAGAACATTTTGACATTAGTCAAATCTGGCAAAATTGTTTAGAAGTAAAATTAGCTTTGCATAGTATGATGCACCGTAGCTAGATTTAGTCCAGTCGATTTGCTATTCGGAACTAAAATTCGTTCACTTGATTTACAGAAAAAGTACACCCCAAGCTATGAAATTGTGATAATGCTATATCATAAAGATATCCGCTATCAAGCAAATGAGAATATTAAAGTTTCAGCATGGAAACACAGTGCTCGTTTTAACGATGGAAAAGCCACTATTCGACGGTTTAAGGAATGTGATTTTGTATATAGTAAAAGTAAAGAAATATTGTTGACATAATCAGCATATATAGAGGTCCATTTAAAATCATTATAACAGAAGGCAGATGTAAAATAGCCAGTGTTGGCTGAGGGCGAGAGGATTGCTCTGCGTGGAATCTACCATCATGATGTAATATAGCCAGTGTTGGCTGAGGTTTAGAGAATAGCGCTGCGGTGCTCTGTGATACAGTTGTTGTTGGTTGAGTTTAAGAGGATAGCACTGCGATGCCCATTCATCCTTGTATATAGCCAAAATTACATTGTCTTGTACTATGAACCTGATTATAGTAGTCATACTATACTTACCTGGTGTATAGTCAGGATGATCGAGCGACTTCGATATTGGTAATTGGTTGTTTGCGTTTCAGATAAGAACTAAGTTGCAGTGCCCGAGGACGTGCACAAGATCAGGATGGCCGTGTCGGAGACGTCCCCTTCGCGTTCCTCCTGCGGACGCCTTCCGATACTTTCGACAGTCTTGTAGACGCCTATTAACTCATGATTCATTGAAGTCAAGAGAACGTTGTCAACAAGTATCGGTTAAGGAATGTGAAGAGTAACCATCTCGAAGATGTGGTCGTGTGAACCATGAGATGACGTCTGGAGCCGCTGGGACTCTTCCCGGTGAGCGGAACAACATGCCTGATGGTCCCGTAGATAAGTACCTAGTCTTAAGATAAACTCGGTAGAGAATAGTTGAAATCGCGGGACTGGCAGTAGCGGACTGCTAGATCCAGTGTTTTGGTGGTATTGTTTGTATTTTCAACCTTAAGACATTTACCTGTTTAGATAAATCATAAATCATGTTACTTTGTTATTTATGCGACTATTGTTTAAGTGATTTTATTGTGTTTACCAATGCGTGGCCTAAATCTAATAGATCCGCCCTAAAACGCCCCTGCCCTTGCCGTCTTCGACACATATATCAAAGAACTAACAGCGCAAGGCGCTAGAGGGAGAAATTTCACGTGGTGACACAAGTACAGTTCGCGAAGCGGAACATAAGGAGATTTCAGATGAAATCGGTAAAAGCACTGCCGTTTTTATAATTTTTAAGATAAGAATCTGAAACTTTGACATATCACTTTTGAAGTAATGTATAAAAGATCCGAATTATCAACGTTTATTTTACTAGTTTCACGAATTTTGGAGCACAGAAATATTTTTCTTTTATTTTTGTAAAATAAAGATGGTTAATTTAAAACGATTTAAACCAGAGTAATAGGTGGTTAAAGTTAGTTAGACACATCAAATTTTATCACCTTCACAAGATTTTGATATTTTGGAAGTGCACATCCTCAAAAATCAATTTTTGAGATTTTTTCACTCATTGGTTCTTCTTATACCATTACTTCAAGAATAATATGTGGAAGTTTCAGATTATTATCTTAAATATTGTAGAAATGGTAGAGCGTTTACCGATTTCATCGGAGATCTCTTTATGTTTCGACTTCATATATGTACTATTCCTACATATAATCATATTATATTTGAATATATAATAGTCCAATAGTCACACATTTCTCGTTTTATTTAAGCTTTGTTGAGCTCAATTTCACTAATCAGTCCAAAAGTTACAACAAATTTAATGTAGCGCGTCCGAGAACGCCGCGCACGCTTGGCGACCGTACTTACGTGTCGCCACGTTCCATTCTCGTGCATTAAACAAAAAATCTGGAGTCCACATTTTTGATTCTACAAAAAAACTTTGTTTACGTTTTTGATGTAAATATCTTCCTCTATCGCCCAGTGCTGTTCTTCTTGATATTGATTTTTTTATTTTTCGAGTTATTTGTCAAAAACCGAATTTCTGTCAATATTTTAGACTTTTTTAGGTGTCGCCGGCACCTTGCATCTGTAAATCTTCTATTATCGCATTCTACACTAACAAAAATACTTATTCTGAAAAATTTGGCCATATGACATTTAGTGACTGGTTTCTATTAATTTCTGTGTCCCACTTTGCTTCGCTCAGATAAATTTAGATCTCCTAAGAACATTAAAATGACTTGCGATTCGGTTAAAACTATTACCAAACGTTTTCAATTCATTTTGTAATGATCTGTCAATCACCTCTATAAATCCTTACTTTGATAAGGACAATATGAATGAACTATATCGTTCTAATATTCTGCCCTCTAGAAGCATATTTTCTGAACTGACCTGTTCATATCGGGCTTTTGCCTCGATTGCAGTTAACAATGACCGCTTGATAGAGCTTCCGCCATTTCGTAGTTCTATTGATCCGAATTCATAGGATGTGAGGACAGTCGTCACAGATCGACCTTGCACTGACGAGAGCGAGTTGCTCGAAACTGCAGTCTGCAGGTGGTCTAGGACGGCTGGTATGAGAGTTTCTTTAACTAGGAATACATCTTTCGGCTGGTGTTTATTGCAATCGAAGCCAAGCGTATATTGTGGCAAAATGTAATTTTTGCACATAATTCGTAATCCAATGCTCGGACAAAGATATATAGTACGGAAAATAGCTGTTGGTTTCCAGTCTGGTTATTATCCTTATAAAGATAAGGATTCATAGAGGTGATTTACAGAAAAACTTGGTTTGACTAAGATAATAAACCCAGAAAATCAAAACCACCCGTACACGCACATACCATAGCCTTCGATATCCCATTTCTTCAAGAAATGCGTCCTTCAGAATAATTCTTTGGCATCATGTACTTCCAAATTCTCTCATCTTTTTGCCAATCTGACCAAGGAGAGGCCAATCATATTTTTAATGCAATGTTACTAAATATTTGCTGAGAAAAAGCATTGTGACACCATGCCAAACAGGCAAGCGCACAGAGAGCGTGATGTCATAAATAGAGGGATACAAATTAGAATGATACATGGAACATAAATTGTCTTTCAGGAAGTCCTGACTAAGAAGAAGTTGTTATGTCTTTGATAATTAATTAGATAAATTGAATATCACAAATGCAGTTATTTGCCAGTTATATTTCGTGTGCTATGTGCAAACTTATTTCAGGCTTAGAATAAGAGTTGAAAGTTTCTATTTGACTGAAATGTAGAAGGTAAGATGTTGTCATAAATTCACAAATGTTTATTATATAAAAAATCTCAGCAATCAGTTTCAGTGAAACCATTCGTATTTTGTAAATTAATACATAAACAAATTTTAATTATGAATATGATACGACAGATCTTAGATGACTACGCATATAAATTAAACTTTGTACAGAAAAATAAAAAATAAATGGGTTACTATATAAAAATGTCGACAGCCTCACATATTTTTAAATTATCTCCGAGCAATATTGCAAATGTTTTTAATAATTTATTATTTTCGTCTCTTGATGTGTACGCAAAAAATGTCTGCAATTTAATTATCTCTTATTGAATTGGAAAACATGTCCTTATTATTTCCCTAATTACAAATTAAATATATCTGTTTAAATAAAAATAATAGCACAACTTACCGATATCATTTCAAATAATAGTAATGCAATTTGGCCAGAACACAGAACAAATTCCAGGATCATGAAATAACGTATACTATTGTTTAATATCCTGGTATACCTAAAATATTACACCAAATTGTTCAAAATAGACAGGGTGACCAAGTGAACTACAGGCAGACAAGCCCATTTAAAAACAAAGACAAAGATGTGCAATACTTCGAATATTGATATTAAAGTTATAGAAATTCAGAATAAAATAATAACAATAATTTTCCTCAGGATAAACTGTACTTTACATAAAATAGGAAGAGTGAAATTTCTTAGAGGAAATTGCAGTTGCAGTGGTGTTGTATGATTGCCTCAAACAGTTGTGCTGCTTTTATTCAAGAAATATATTTTCTAATGTTTTTCGTGTTCAGTATTATGATATATTTGTAGTGAATATTCAAAATGTCCATATCTATATCAGGTAAAACTCAATGTTGTTTCAGGATATCAATAGTAAAATTAATTGTTTCATATTATTTAAAAAAGAATAAATTTAAACGGTGTTTCAAATATATTCGAGATGCATATGACCATATGTTATATTCTCTAAGTAATTTCACTCTAGTTGAAACACACGATTATCACACAGGTGATCATATCGGCTGATGTAATAGAAACACCAATTATTTGTAACAACTAAATGACGAAGGTATATTAATTATTTTCCTGGTTATTGTTTAAACGGAATGAATGTTTGAACCTTCATTGTTTTCTAAATATCAATTATTATTAATCTGTGCGATTTCGAAGATTGGTGGGCGAAGCCTTAGTTTACTAGAGGGCATATTTCTATTGGTATTGGCTTATATACAGCTTTTAACAAATTTGTACATGTCTCAGTACAGGTTTTAATAGATGTGTAAAGAGATATTACTTCGTATAACCAGCCATTACTGTCACTTACACGTATACTTAAAACTGCCCAGGCATTTTCCGTAGTAACAAAAGAAATATTCAAATTCTATAACAGCTAGTCGTTACATATTTTAGGTGACTTTTTGTCTTTCAAATCTTACCAATGACAGTGGCAACTGCGGCGTCTAATTACTCTTTGTAATACACACTTTTCCATTAAAACTAGTGGTTTTCAGTAGGTTGTGTAATACTTTGTTTTTACGTTTAAAGAAAATATATACATAATTATTTTTATAGTAAATTTTCAAAACTATCTCCTTCTTCATGGATACACATACTAAACTATTTGTTTCCGCGGTTATTATAAATGAGGTATTTCTATCTACTCTGGCAACACTCGCATATATTATGTTGTATAGGTCTAATTCGCTCACTGTAAACCAAACGTTTTAGATGTATCCATAAGAAGAAATCTAATGGAGTTATGTCAGATGATTGCGCTGACCACTTGATTACTCCATAAGTCCGTATTCATATTCCAGGACATGTTCGTTACAGGTATCTAGCTATTGTTCTTGAATTATCTGCCCGTGCTCCGTCTTGACGAAACCAGATTATGTGCCCATAATGAGGAATGTTTCATCAAAAATTTGGCGGCTCTTCTTGCACAAATCTCAAGATATTTTGGTATATGAGATTCCTAATAGTAGTCCCGCATATGTTCAAAATAAGGCAGTCGTGAACTTGGAATGATTGAAGCAATAGATACATCTAATATGGATCATTGAACCGCTTTTTGGTCTGCCAGCCACGCGTCGTTTACCCCCTGCACCCCGCCGAAGGGTGAAACCTTCAAATTACTGTATCTCGGTAACCGTTTGAGATAGCGCGTCCGTTCAAACGCCAGACTGTTTGTATTTAAGAAGTGATTAATAATGTTCATTGCAATATGTACAGATATTTTAATATTTAGCGAGATATTTAAAAAAATATAATATTTTTAGAACAACCCCTTTATATGTTATCGAATAACTTCAAAACGGACAGCCCTAGTAGAAATATGCATCAAATAAAAATTATTGCCTATATTTTTAGCTTTATTTTGGTGTAGACATATCTGCACTTACAGTCATCCAAAATGGTTAAAATAATTTTAATTGTAGTAGTTAACTTAATTATATTCTCTGTGTGTATTATAAGGAGGGACACACACACGCCTGCTGCGTATAGTAAATAGTTAGAGAGCCGACTGTATACATTTCCTATGAATAAGATACATGAAAAACTATGTATGAGTAAGTAAGTACTACCACAGACCTACAGGGAGCCACTTTTCATGTAAGCAAATTTTGTCTGCGTCATGGAATTTTACCGGAAGTGACGTCAAAATGAGAGGATGCGGGCAAATAAGAAGAGGCAGCCTATTTTTTTAATAACCAGAAGGCCTGTACTTTAACTTAAAAAAATAATTCATGTATTCGATAATTTAAGAAATCAGAAAAAAAATACCTTAATCGAGGGTGTCTCAGGGTTACGGGCAAATTAAGCCTGGCAACCCTCTACAATCTCATTGTATACATCAAAACCCACATTTTGACGTGTTCTATTCACATATTCGATGACACAAAAAAATCGTAACCGGAAGTGACGTCAGAATTCCATGACACGGGCAAAATTTGCAAAAATGAAAAGTGGCTCCCTGTATGTCTGTGGTAGTACTTATTCACTCACAAAAAATTTTCATGTATCTTATTCATAGGAAATTTATACGAGTGCCATAAATAATAATACAGCACCCGCAATGCCGCATTGTGTCTGTGGATGTAGGCCGAACTCGCATTCATGATAACAGATGCGTGAGCGATTCCGGCGCCTGATGGGAGATCCTGCAATTGGTGTTAGGGACGTCTACACCCATCAAGTAACTTCGATAGACCAAGGTGTTTATTACACCATCTTGGCAGGCCACAATAAATTCTTCGGTTCCTGACTTAAGCCCAGCTGAACTTAAAAAGGCAAAGGTCAGTTTTGTCGATAAACCCATTGCTTCTATGTTATTGTAGAATACACCGTGCAGGGGTTTATCGACATGCTGCAGGAACAGATTTCTCTGTTCGGCAGCTTTAATCTGGGAGACGATTTTGTTTACGCTTAGTTACTGACTCTGCGTCAGCGCCTCGCCGACTTCCTCGTCTGAAGTCAAATAGCAGACCGAGTTCATCTGCGGCCCGTTTAGCTGCCTTGAATAATCCTGCGCCCACTCCTGCGATCTCGTGATCTCTCACAAACAGCAGGCGTGGGGCATATCTCCTAAGGATGTCGCATGCCATACTTAATGATAAATGTGCATCATCTGGCTTGTTTCTCTATCTAATTGGTGCAGCTCATCCCTATTCCACTTAACTGCTCCAAGGGAATAGAGCAGGATCGGAACAGCAAGCATATTCGTTGCAGACACCCTGTTCTTCCCCGACAGTTCGGACGACCAAATTGTCGAAGCCGGTGTCTGTACTTGCCATGGAAAGACTCTTTACTCTGTTTAGCATCCTGGATGTGGTGTTGATGTACACCCAAGTATGTATAGGTCTCTCCGGCATCCAGATGTCGTAGGACGCTTCACACTGTTCATACAAGTCCAGCAAGAACCGCGCCGGCTCATAGCTAATAGTTATAATGTACTTACACTTGCACAGCTATACTTAATTCCAACATATTATATTAGTAGACCTGCAAATATGCAAATATATATACAGAATGTCTATTTTACGAGGGCCACACCAAATATCTCGCTTAATATCTATTGTAGAAGAATAAAGTTTTAGAAACAGTTATCCCATTTTTTGTGAGTATATTTCAGTAAAAAGAAATTTGAAATCCATAGCCTGCTTTATGAGATATATTACAAAAACCTGAAAAATAGGAAAACCACAAACGGTTATAGCTTCCTTATTTGAGGAGATACGAAAAAAGTTAAAGGAATGAAAGTTGACGGCAAAGACAATAAGAATAATAACGTGTAACAAAAAAATCGAAAAATGCAGTTGGCTTTGACATACGCTATTGTGCAAAAATGAAAAATACATATCTCAAAGTAGGCCATGACGCCATTAATTCCGTTATTTTTTTCTCATTCCAACGATATAAAACATGTCACAGAAATTTTAACCGATAGTGTCAATATTTAATATTTTACGAATACCACAATTCATATAATTGAATCGTAACAATCAGCTGTGACATAATTAGTGAAAAACAATGTATACAGTTATTAATAAATTTGACAGATTGTCACTGTTGTATGTTGTATGTTGCGTTGTCGAGTTCTAAGACAAATTTTATATCAGTAATTATGGTGTACACCAATAATAACAAATTCGATATGATTAGCATTTATTGTCAGTGCAATTTTGATGCTGAGATGGCAGTCACGGTTTACGGAGATAGATTTCCAGATGCTCCGCATAGATACTTTGAAAAAACTACAAATAGAGAATAACAAATAATTCTAAAACTAATGGTTTCACAAAATTAATGTATTTTAAAAAAATTACCTAAATAACATTTGATACTGTATCTTGTATGTTTTAATGTTGCAGCTATCGAAAAACACTTTTGCACTTCAGTGCCATCTTTGAACATCCATTTTATTTAGTGATTTATCACGAAAACCACTGGTCTTAATGGAAAAATGTGTAGTACGAAATGTACTTAGAATTAAACAAACTTTAATACTAATATACCAAAGCACCTAACATTAAAAAATGTCTCTGGCAATGCGACGCCGCAGATGCCAGTCACTTGGCAACATAATCAGTTTCAGAACATTCTAAACTCTTATGAATTAACACAGTGTGTCGATAAACCAACAAGAGTAAGTCAGAGCTCGGCTAAATTGTTGGACTGCTTTCTATGCTCAGATACCATAAATGTGATTAATTGTCACGTAGTTGAGAATTCAAATATTGCATCAGATCATTTTCTCACTGTATTTTCGTTTAGTAACTGTGTATCTGAAAATGTCAGTCAACCTGTGATGGTAAGATGTCTTAAAACGATAAACACAGCTGACTTTGAACACGGCCTAAACAACACTCCATTTTGGAATATTTTTTACATAGACAATATAGACAACAAATTGGAATATTTTAATAAGTTATTAACGAATATATTTAATACACATGCGCCGTTACATACACTCAAATTAAAAAAGAAAAATAGCCCATGGATAACGGATAACATAAAACTATTAACAAAATTAAGGGACATGGCTCTGCAGCGTTTTAAAAGAACTGAAAACACCTCTCACTGGGACTGTTATAAGCAACTACGCAATTTCACAAAAATATCCATAATGCGCGAAAAAAAAGCTTACCTGAATTATAATTTTAACGAAAGCAAATCAACTAAAATTCTTTATACACAATTAAAAAAACTCAACGTCTATTCAAAAAATAAAATTACAAACATACCCGATGAATTATATACAATTAATGACTTTTTCATTAACTCCTTCCAAAAAACAGTAATCCGGATGAAGAAGTTTTGGATTTTTTGTCAACCAATGTAATACAGGGGTGCACACAACTTAACTTTAACTTAATTGATGAAAATACTGTCTACCGAAAAATATTATCTATTAAATCAAATGCTGTAGGGTCAGATGAGATAAGCTTGAAAATGTTGATGCTCGGTTGTCATTCTCAAATATATCACTCATATAATAAACTATTCCATTGAACACAGCATTTATCCCAATGGCTGGAAGTTAGCATTTGTACTGCCACTGCCTAAAGTAACAAATCCCAGGGACCTTAAAGATCTAAGACCCATAAGTATATTACCCACATTATCGAAGCTGTATGAAAAAATTTAATATGACCAGATAACAGTACACCTGGAGTACAACTCAATAATACCAGAAAATCAGTATGGTTTTAGACAGAATCATAGCTGCGCTACATCATTGCTGGCAATAACGGATGATATATTATCAGCCATAGATAAAAATATGTTAACAACACTAGTGCTTCTAGATTATTCTTAAGCATTCGATAGAATCAATCATCAGTTACTGCTTGCAATTTTACATTACATAGGCTTTAGTAACAATGCAGCGGAATTAATGAAAAGTTTTATTACGGATATGCGTCAGATAGTTAAATATAAGGATGCATCATCAGCATCTTTATATGCATTAAGTGGAGTACCCCAGGGATCAATACTGGGACCCCCTACTGTTTTTTGTGTATACGTCATCATTTAAAAACTGTCTAACTGCATGCAAATCACAATTTTATGCTGACGACACCCAAATCTATTTGTCATATGGCGAATCTGAAATTGAAGATTCTAACAGATCAATAAACAATGACCTACAATTCCTGTTTGACATCTCGGAAAAATATTGCTTGTCGATAAACCCCACTAAATCGCAAGTCATGGTTTTCGGGCCTAAATCTACTCGGGACAGGTCACTTCAACACATTGAAATCAAGATCGATAATAAAGTAATTAATAAGGCGGACGTCTGCAAAATTCTTGGATTGTATGTGGACTATAAACTACGATTTGACTCTCATATTAATCATATTATTAAAAGAGCAGTTTCTAATCTAATTCATATTAATCGTGAGATCCTCAATACAAAAATCAAAACAATATTATGTGAGCGATTAGTTCTCTCTCACTTGACATACTGTGACGTCGTGTACGGGCCATGCCTAACTAAACTTAACTGTCAGCTATTACAGAAGGTCCAAAACTACTGTGTCAGACTTATTTGTAACTTACGGAGAAGACACTCGGTGTCACAAAAACTAATAGTATTGAATTGGCTGCCGATGAAAAAGAGGCGGTTTCTTCACACTCTTCCATAAACTACTAATACTCAAGAAACCCACTTATTTACATCGAAAACTAAAATTTAGATCGGAGGTACATAATAAAATGTTCGTCGTAAAGACTTATTAACCATAACATGTCATCGCACCACCGGATTCAAAAAATCGTTTTCATGCATAATTTGCAAAGTCCTCAATATTATGCCCTTGGATTTTATAAAAAAAAAAAAAACGTTTTCAAGCGTGTGATAAAAAGAATGCTACTTGAAAATAATCTTGCAATAGACTTCAATATTTTAATTTAATAATTAATAATTAATATTTAACTGAGCAATGCGCAAATTAAAAATATTAGTCGAGTCAGTGTGCTTACTAGAGTTGACGTTTATGGTTTTTTTATATGATGTTTTCTTCACAAGCGTTTCAAGTATCCACTCTCTTAGTATGCTGACTAAACGTCTTAATTTTGTTATAACTGCTGTTGTCATTTGCATTGTAACCATGTATAGTGTATGTTTTTTTTTTTTGCTTTTCCCGCGTAGTGTAAACCAATAGGATATATGAAAGACGGGGCCTCCCTGTATACCCATACAGAGAGATCTCAATATATCCTATTTTAATAGGCATTATTATTAAGTATATAGTTGTGTTTGTTGTGATTGTAATTTAATGTTTATTAAATAAACATTATTATTATTATTATTATTGTTATTATTATTATTAATATTATTATTATTTAAAACACAAAATATCTAACGACTGGCTTTTGCAGAATTTGAATATTCGTTTGGTAAACTGCCTGAGGAGATTTACGTGAATCATCCATTATTTATTCTAATTTTACCCATTTCATCCTTATTTATCTTTATTGTACCACTATTTTATCATTAACTATTCTAATAGTACCCATTTTACCATTATTTATGCTTGTTTTTCCTCTTTAAGTATAGACCTGGTAAAAAGTGTACCGAGACCTGTACGAATTTATACTACTGAGATATATTCGGGGTATCCCCGCTTAAATACCAGAATGAACCTCCATAAGAAAGTACGTGGGACTTCGAGCTGTGTTATCGTGGGTCAATGGGGTATTTATAAAATCAATAGTTCTATCAAACAAATTATGGGGTACGGAAAATGATCTAATATTGTCATTGCTTCTTGTTGAACTCCAACAATTATGTGGGTTCTGAACTTGACCTACAACAGTAATTAATGTTTTAAATTTATTAGAACTATATGTATACTATTTCGAAAATATTATAATTAGTATAGTGTCCCTCAAAAAATTAGAGTGACTGTGCAGTAGTTGAGGAACTTAGCCAAAGGAGTTGTTTAGTGTATAGTAATGAAATGCACCGTAACGTCTTTTCGTTCTTCATCAACGATATTCTGAGAAAGTAGATAGAGAGTTAGATCTAGATCAGATGCAATTATTTATAAATATTTAATAGAAATAAAATCCAAATCTACAGAATCGGATCTAATAAATATTGATATGTTACTTTTATGTTGTCCCTATATTTTGCCCTATATTACTAATATTATAAAGTCATGCCTTTTAGAGGGTATTTTCCCAGATTCGTGGAAAATGTCACGTGTTGTTCCGCTGCCTAAGAAAAGTGACCTTTCCTACTTTAGTGAACTTCGACCTATTAGCATTCTCCCAGTGCTATCCAAAGTACTGGAAAAAAATATGAATTCTCAAATCCTTGATCAAATTAACGAATATAATATTCTATCAATATACTAATTTGAATTTCGTCCGGGCCACAGCTGTGCCACCGCATTATTAGGTGTCATGGACGACATTTTTGGGATATTGACGAAGGAAAAGCAACAACCTTAATTTTCTTAGATTATTCAGAGGTATTTGACACGATTAGTCATAAAATTTTATTCGCTATTCTACATTATATTCGATTTTCGGAGAGTGCTATTAAGTTTATTAAGAGTTGTCTGAATAATAGATCTCAGTTTGTAGAAACAAGCAATGGTAAATCAAATTACGGAAATATATTGTGTGGAGTACCACAAGGATCAATCCTTGGCCCGATGTTGTTTTGTATATACACGTGTATTATAATAAGCTGTTTAAATCATTGTAAAGTACATTTATACGCGGACGACACTCGAATATATTATTCATTTTCTCATGACGACCTGAATCCAGCAAATGATATTATTAATAATGATTTGCAAAGACTAATCGAAATATCAACACGTCATAAATTATCTATAAATCCAATGAAGTCTTCTGTTCTCATATTTGGCAAACGTAGAGCTCAGTTACGCCAATTTAAAATGTTTATACCCTCATTGTCATTTACTCTCGCCGTCTCTTAAAGTCAAACTTACTGATACGCTATGACATTAGGAAATATGAGTATGTTTCGCATAAACTGAAAGATGCAAAATGGTTAAATATGGAATCTAGAAGAAAATTTCATTGTGCAACATTATATCATAATATAGTCTTAAATAAATGTTGCCCATACTTAAATGATAAAATTAAATACCGTAGTGATGTTCATACCTTAAACTTGAGATTCAAAGGAATGATATCACCTCCACCCCCATAGAACTGCTTTATACCGTAGAAGTTTCTCATATAATAATGTACTTCTTGCTTATAAAAATTCTGGGTCACTTAAATTCAAGATACTATACAAACAATTTCTTTTATCTCTGTAAATATAATAAATGAAATAATAATACCCCACGTGCCTTACATCTAGTTATTGTAGTTAAATTTGCATATCTTAATTTAATTTAATTTTTCTTGCAAGTTTTTTTGTTTTTGTTTCCTTATCTAATTATTTTTTATTATATATGTTTCCTTTTACGATCGCTTGTCAAAATAATTTTTCACGGGGCTGAAATTTTGATAAATATTGTATTGTTTTTCAGTCCCTTTGTAGCCATAGTTAGATATAGTTTGTACGATGAATCTTTGCGTGTGCGTCATAAACAAGAACCGTATGAAGTAATCTGTTGAAGGTCACTGCTTCTCTTCAGCAGTGACGTGCATTAAAAAACGAGACATTTTTTTTTACTCTCAGTCATCATCCGACAAATTAGAAGCCATATTTCTTTCGTAAATACTCATGAAATGACAATTAATTTTGTAGAATAATAATAGATGTATTATTTACCACTAAACATGGTTATAACAATGAAGCTTAAAAATGACAGATATTATAGCCGTTGACAGCACTTCACTACGACAACTGTTCATATCGACGTCTCTTTTTAATTCCGCTTGAATTTATCGTTCGGCTGTCTTAGCATGCTCGAGCGGTTAGAAGACATACGTAACTAAATATTTGCTCGTCTCAATGCGTTCAGCAACCGCACATATGTCCTACCTAATTTCATACTCATCGTACAGACTATATAAATATTATTCGTTGACAATATATTGTACACAATTTTTATGGACTACAATAAAAGTTATTATTATTATTATCCTATCTTTTGACACATCTTATATGTGTTGGGTTTACCATCATAGATAGCTCTTACCTTATAATCCTAATATGTTCAAAGAGACAAAATCTAATAAGTACTTCAGCAGCTTCTTTATTTTCATTGGCAACATCAATATATTCTTTTGCATTTTTCAAATAATTCACGACCACTTGTAATCTGAAGCTAATGTAAAGCAATAAAATTATGAAAATCTGGTACGCACAAAGATAATACAGTGCACCTATAATAGACAAACAGGCGATCACAGAGACACCCAGTATGTAATGATTATTTTCATTAAAAGGTAGCCATATGTGGAAAGGTAGAGGAGGTCTTTCTATGGTGGAACTGTTCACATTTTCATCCCATAATATAACATAGTTCATCAAACATGGAACAAGTAATGCCATAAGTCCGAAAATAAAAATTAATATGTGATATATTTGAATAAATTTGTTTTGTTGCATAACTGATTCATAAATTTCCAAGATGTTTTTATCTCTGTTAGCTTTAAATTTATTCCCCATAAAAACCATTTCATCTACCAAGTATCCAACACTCATTGTCTTACAAACAAATACTTTGAAAATCAAAACTGTATAGGCAAGTATTATATTTATAGTTTCAACAAGTTTGCCCTTATCATACCATAAAGCTGGAAGTTCAATGTATAAAAGAAATACCAATAAGATATATAGTATCTGGATGGTGTATCCGTAAACCGTATACAAAATTTTATTAAATTTAACCATATTAGGAGGTAACATTCCAGTTACGATCATAAAGTATTTAACATAAAGTAGGAAAGTAGGGTCCATTTCCTAAAAAGAAATATATAAAGTAATACATTATATAATTATTATCAGAGATGTTATTAGAGCAAGAGTAATGGAAGGCTAAGTTCATGGCACTGTGAACTCTTGCATATTCTAAGCGAAGTTCGGTCCAGATCTTGTGGAAATTCAATTAAACAAATTCCACAACCTTCCTAATTTTTAATATTTTAATTGTTTACTATTATTGCCTGTACCTACATCTATATATAAATAACTCAGTGAAATTAGATCTTTCTGATGTAACAAAATATATCTTTCCTTTTTTATATTAAATCGATTTATTGTGGTGTTTTAAAGAAAATATTAAAAATCGAGAACAAGATCCACTATGGCATAAAAAATTATTCAAGGTCAAAGTTCACAAAACATGTTTTTTGCATAATAATAATAATAATCTTTATTAACCACTTTAGATACATAGTTTGAATATATGTGAGGTCAACAGAAATGGTAAAATAATAGTGTACAAATGTAAATATGATAATAACACACTAAGCATTTAAGTACAAAATTCATAAATAATATATAACAAATAAATAACAGATACAACAAACAATACATGCAAATGGACAGTATAGTGCAAACAGATAATAAATAAAAGGAGCATAAAATCGTACCCTATATTCGCTTAACTAGAGCAAGAATGTATGAACTCTTGAATATTATAAAATGCATCAGTCAATAACAAAGCCTTCAGATTTTTTTTTAAAACCTCACAAGACTTCGACATTTGTATTTCCAATGGCAGCTTATTGTATAGAGTTGTGCCAGCATAGTTAGGAGATTTTTTGAAATACCCATGATCGTGCCTTATCGTGCACATTCTGTTCCGCCCTCTAGTGCTGTAGGCATGAAAGTCACCGTTGACTTGAAGTTTACTTTTATTATTATGAACGAAGGTCAACAATTTCATGAGGTAAATCGCTGTCACAGTAAATAATTGTGCGTTTTTAAATGTCTCCCTGCACGATTCACGGTAGGGTAAGTCAAACATAAGTCTAATTACCCTTTTTTGAATAACAAAGACCCTATTGATATCGCTTGATTGCCCCCATACATTAATGCTGTAAGCTATATGAGAGTAAATGACGGCATAGTACACATTTATTAGTGCATCTCTGTTAAGCACACTTTTTAGAGAGTTAATGACATAAAAAACCTTTATTTAATTTGCAGCACACTACATCAATTTGATTATAAAATTAAAATTTCGGTTAAGAGTGATACCTAAGAATTTTACCTGTTCACTACAAGCAAGTGTAAAGCCATTAAAATTAAAATTTAACTTAGGGTTATATCGATTTCTGCTAAAATCTACTACAACAGTTTTGTCATGATTAATTATCAAGCGATTATTATAGCACCATTTATTAAATTCATTTAATGCAATTGATACCCTATGATGTAATTCAGAAGGATCCGGATCAGAAATCATTATTGTGGCGTCATCAGCGTACATAAAAATTTTGCCTTGAGAAATGTGAGCTGGTAGATCGTTCACATATAATAAAAATAGTAATGGTCCTAACACACTACCTTGTGGAGTTCCAATGTCAATATCATTTTTATTAGACAAAGTTGAACCGATTTTCACAACAATTTTTCTATTAGTTAAATAAGAAACGATCCAGCTATTTAGTGGATCAAATATTCCCAAGCCTACTAATTTTTGGGCCACAAAATCTTTATCGACCGTATCAAAGGCCTTAGTCAGATCGAAGAATACGCCACAAACATGTTCACCTAAGTCCATTTTATTATATATAAATTGACTCATATAGTTATATATCTAAGTATACTGTAATCCTTTTATAAATAAATGTTAGAGTAAGCATACTGAATGTTATAAATAGAAGCAAATTGTAAATGATAGTTAGTCTTGTCTTGATCTCTCATGTGTGAACAATAAAAATTGGTTTTTAAAAAGCGACTCATTCATTCCCAAACCATTTCTGGCGCAGTCGGCACGGATTTTGTGAAGTTAGACTAGTGATGCCCTTCTGAGGTTGGATCAGATTTATCCTGAGTCCTAGAATAACTTGGTTTTCAAACCTTGAGTAGCCTACCCATCAAGTAAGTGAACTGAGTAGCTTACAGAAGCCAACGAAGAAGATTTGTCCATCGAGGATTGGAGCAGATTTATCCTGCGAATCTCTTCAACCATTGGAAACCCTGAGACGACAAGCAAGAACTCCCACGCAGCCTAGTGGTTAGAGGCACAAATTCCGAAGACCCCGGAAGAATAGATTTAGGACTTCCTAAGACCCTGGAAGATTAGATTTAAGAAGATTCGACAAGAATGAGCAGATTCTACACCCTTGTATTAATGTAAGCCATTTCATTTGTACTTTCAAACAATTTGAAATCGCTTAAACAGTCACAATTTCAAGTAGCTCTGTTCGCAAAATTTCAACATTTAATTTCAAGAAATTTAATTTTTAAACAAAATTTAAACAGAATAGTATTGTAACTATTTGCTTTCAAAAACACGCTGTATTTTCGATAGAGCATCGCCTGCAAATTTTGTAGTCACCGATCCCTCGTTGTCGATACAGATTTGGTGTATTAATTTATTTTTAAGTCACAAAACTATTCTACCTTAAAATATAATATATAATAACTGTAAAAGAGGAAATTATATAGAAATTAACTATTTAACATTTTATGGATGATATTGTTACGGATTTCCACCTTTTTGGAAAACACCCTGTATGAATCCGTGGGTTCTAAATAATTTCAACAAGAGATAAACACTACTAACACTTTATTCAACAATTTACTGACTGTACAATACTTGTTTACTTAATAGTTAACCTCACTTTTCCCGAACGTGTCACTTCTCAAATAAACTTCTTCCCCGCGCTTGTAATCGCGCCTTATATACTCCGAAATTAGCTCTAGATCAATCCAGAATCTTCTCCAGCCATAATCTAGAAAAGTCCTTGGCTCTTTCTAGAGCCTTTCCAGTCACCATCAGAGGCATAGGCGTACCATCTCCTTTTCCAAGGGGGTGTAATTCATAACACTGCCCCCTCCTTAAGCCTGATCGTCCCGATCAGGCAACTCAGGATCATCAGTGTATCTCGCCAGCCTGTCCAAATGCACGATCTTCATCTTGGACTTTCTGCTTTGCTGAATCCGATAGACGACATCATTAATTCGGGTAATAACAGTGTACGGTCCATCCCAAGGTGATTTCGGTGACTTTCCTTTCCTCCGCTGGGGGTTGTACAGCCAAACTAGCTCTCCCACCTTGATGACCTCCTTTGAATTACCCTTCCAGTCATATCGAGCCTTCATTCGGTCACTGGCTGGTGATGGTTCCGCTATATCGTTAGCCAACCTTTTGAAAGGAGCTCCGGCGTTGAACTGCTTGTTTTCACCCTTACTTCCAGTCTGTGGTCCCTTACTGGCTGCACAAATCTTGCATTTGCGACACCAAGCCTCCACATCCTGACGACTTCTTATCCAATAAAATCGTTCTCGTATTTTCTTCAGGGTCTTGTTAACACCGAAGTGTCCATCGGATGTTCCTTCGTGCACTTCCTGAAGCACCTTCGCAACTCGACACCTGGGAATCACTAGACGCATAACCAGCTGTTTTCCATCCGGGCTTTCCCATGCTCTCCGCAACAGCCCGTTCATGACTTTCAGTGAGTCCCACTGCGCCCATAGTGCCTTCAGCCCCACTCTTTTGCCCGAAACATCCTTCCATTTTGGACGAGTTCCCCTTTCTTTGGCTCTCAATATAGGCCCAATTTCCACATCGTTCAATTGTTCCTGTCTGAGCGCTTCATCTGCCTTATAATCCGGCACCTCCACCTTGACAGTGTTGACTGCTCCCGTGACCTGCAGTTTCTCCCAGTGGTTGTGCTTGCAACCTTCCTTGTACCTTCTTCCGGATGAAATGTTTGCATTTCTCTCAGGTTTCGTTTTATCGTCATATCCTTGTAGTGGTGGCCTTTCTGTAATGCTACGAAGCTGGGAAATCTTCACTTCTCTAGGGGCACCACGTTCGTTATCTGTCACAGCCTCTCTGGTACCGGCTTCCTCTGGTTTTCCCCTTGGCTTCACAGCATCTCCGGCCTTCACTCTCTCTCCAATCTTCTCCGTGGACATTCAAGCTGGATATGTCCTAGTTCTCCGCACCTGTAACATTTCATACTCCGTCGTCCACTTGGCCTTCCACTACTTTGTCTATTCTGCATCCCTTCCATGTTTCTAACATTCACTTTCCTCGAGTTCCTATATCGACAGTCTCGCTTGATATGCCCTGCTCTGCCACAGTTGTAACATTTAATACCGCCGCTTGGCGTGCCTTGTCTTTCTGCAGCATCCACTTGAGCCATTAACTGATTGAACATCTTATGTATGTCGGTCAACATAGCGTTCTGGTTCTCCTTTTCCGATTGCGATCTTTCGAGACTCATAGCTTGTACTCTTGGACTCGGGGTATCCCTATAGACGGCTTCTACCTCTAGTGCATGCACCAAGGCTTCACTACTACTTTTATGTCGGGATAGCCTGAGGACTCGTCTGATTTCCTCGTCCCTTATCCCATCTAGGAATGCCCCCACTGCCAATTGCTCTTTAAATTCTTTTGGCGCATTAGGGTATGCTAAGTGTGCCAGTCTTTCCACTGCAGCTTCAAATTCTTGCAGACTCTCTCCAGCTTTCTGAACTCGCACTTTCAGCTGGGTCTGGTATACTTGAGCAAGGTGTTGATCTCCATATCGTAGATCTAAGGCAGCTTCTAAAACTCTAAAATTCCGTTGTTGGTCTGCCGGAATTGTCTGGAGCAACTCCAACGCTTGGCCTCTTAAAGCCACGATTAATGCCTTAGCCTTCTCTTCGTCATTCCAGTTGTTAGCACTCGCTGCTGCCTCAAACTGTGTCTTGTAAGTCATCCAGGAATTTTGACCATCGAAGGAGGGAATTTTTAATTGCTGGCCTGACGATACCAGTTGCTGGTTTCCTCTATCCCTCAACTGTTGTTTAAGCTGGTCAATTTCTCCTTCTACCTGGTGCATTTTCTCTTTGACTTCATTTACTTCTTGTTTGACTCCACCGACTTCTTCAGCTACCTTATTTTTGAGTTCTTCAGTGACGGCAAATATGGCACTCTGTTGGCCTTCTATAATTTTCCTTAGTTCATCTCTTTCTTCTTGATGTCGTTTCTCCTCCTCTTGTTTTTCCTGTTGACGTCGTTTCTCCTCTTCTTGTTTTTCCTCTTGACGTCTTCGTTCTTGATCCTCAAAAATTTTTCTTAATTCTTTTTGACGTTTTTGTTCTTTTCTTTCCTGTTCTTCTTTCTCTTCCTGGCGCTTCCTTTCCTGATCCATCATCATCTTTTGCATTTGGGCCATAAAGTCCTGCATTTGTTGTTCGGATGCCATGCTTCTGGTTGTTACCGGCATATAATTATGATGAAATCAAATAATTTTAATAATTACGTCACTATCGGTAATGGGACTGTCCAGAAAAACCTCAAAACGGCACAAAAAAAGAGTCTTATCTAGAGTTTGTCACTTAACCACTAATGTCCAACAAAATGTTCCAAAAATGTCTCAAAAATGCACTTAACACTGTTTTTCCTGTTCGAAAATAAACCTCGAACAATGTCCAGTAAATTAGTCCTTCCTGTGTTAGCACTAACTCCGAGAATACACTGCCAAACCTTCTCGAACACTTCCGAAAAATCCTCTTGTCAAAATTCCGCTTCCGACACCAAAATGTTACGGATTTCCACCTTTTTGGAAAACACCCTGTATGAATCCGTGGGTTCTAAATAATTTCAACAAGAGATAAACACTACTAACACTTTATTCAACAATTTACTGACTGTACAATACTTGTTTACTTAATAGTTAACCTCACTTTTCCCGAACGTGTCACTTCTCAAATAAACTTCTTCCCCGCGCTTGTAATCGCGCCTTATATACTCCGAAATTAGCTCTAGATCAATCCAGAATCTTCTCCAGCCATAATCTAGAAAAGTCCTTGGCTCTTTCTAGAGCCTTTCCAGTCACCATCAGAGGCATAGGCGTACCATCTCCTTTTCCAAGGGGGTGTAATTCATAACAATATTTTAACAGGCTTAACAAAATTAAATTTAAATTCACAATCAAATTTAATTAGCACAAGTTCAAGTTCATTACCAACAGATATGTCTGAAACAAATTATTCATTATTAAGATACCAAGCAGACAATGTCCCTTTGTTTGACGGAAATCCAAAACTGTTACAAAGATTCATTACATCATCTGAAAATCTCCTCAAGGCTTTTCAAGACAGAAATAACATTAATGCCCCGATTAATATATGCTTATTAGACACGATATTTTCTAAATTAAGAGGTAAGTAAGTAAGTAAGTAAGTAAGTAAGTAAGTAATTTATTCATAATTAATAATACAATATAGAATACACATACAATGTAAAATACAAAATTAGTAATATAATATGCTTCTTATCGCTAAATTATAAAAATGATTTCAATATAAAAATAAGTTTTACCTAATCTTATATGTATATGCATATGCTATTATTCCTCCATTTAGTGTACACCTAGACTACATATGTAGCCTGTGTGTGTACCCATGACAATACTTGTTTAATAACATCGTGTACATATATATACATGAAGAATTAAGGGGCCGTATGCTTTGTAAGTTTGTTTAACCACCTGCCAATAGTTTCATAAATCTAACTTTGTTAGTCCTTAAGAATTGCGACACTTTATGAGAAAATAAACCTATATTGTTGAATTGTTTATAATGTGTTGGTAAAATATTATAAAATTTAGTGCCATAATAAGTTATAAATCTTTGGGTTGTTGTATACCTGTTTTTAGGTATTATCACATTTAGATTATGTTTTTGCCTTGTATTATGTTCATGTTGTATTGTGTTTAATATGTTTTTGTGTTTAAAAGTAAATATGAGAACCGATTTGATATATAAAAGTTGCAAATTAAATACATTGAATTGTTTGAATAATAGTTCCGAGGAGTATTGTTTATTTTTTCCTAAGATAATTTTGATTATATATTTTTGTGATATATTTAAAGGTTCTACATTTGTTGGATAGGCACTTCCCCATATCAATATTCCATATCTAAGAATTGATTCGACTAAGGCGTGATACAGTGTTTTTAAGATATTGAAAGGCATTGTATTTTTTAAATGGTAGAATTTCCAAACTAACTTATGCATTTTATTATTTAATTGTTGGATATGCTCAGTCCATTTTAAGTTTTGATCAATTACAACTCCAAGATATTTAGTGGTTTTTGTTTGGAATAACTTCATATCACATTCACAGTTGTATTTTTGTTTATTTAAGCACGTATACGAATGTAATTGCAGTGTATGTATATTTGGTATGTTCTTATCATAAATACCGAAGCACATAAATTTAGTTTTTTCTAGATTAACTGTTAGAAGGTGTTCGGCTAGCCACTGTTGTAGTTTCGAAAATTCTAGAACCGCTTTGTTCTTTACATCTTCCCAGGAGTCATCTTCAACCAGGAGAACAGTGTCATCGGCGTAAGCTATAACTTTTCCGTCCATTGGGATATGAAGTATTTCGTTTATGTAAATATTAAACAGAACTGGTCCTAGAACAGTTCCTTGTGGTATTCCATATTTCATCTTTTTTAAATTACTTTTACTTTCACCAATTTTTACACACTGTTCTCTATTTTGAAGATAACTACTGAACAATTTATTAACAATACCTTTTACACCATATTCATTAAGTTGAGCAATTAGTAAATCGTGGGACACCGTATCAAAGGCCTTAGCCAAATCTAAAAATATTGCAATTTGTTTTTTCTTACCATCCACCGAGTTATATATAGTTTTTACTACCTCATACATTCCGTCCTCCGTACACATACCTTCTTTAAAGCCATATTGATTAGGGGAAAGTATTTTATTATAGTTTAAGTGTTCTAATAACCTAGATTTAATACATTTTTCTAATATTTTCGCGATGTTATTTATTACCGAAATAGGTCTGTAATTACTTATTACCGTCCTATCACCTGTTTTGTATATGGGTGTTACAACAGAAACTTTTAACAAATTTGGAAAGCAACCCTTTTCAAAACATAAATTAAATATATAACATAGTGGTTTAGCTATAAATGGACCCAGCAACTTTAATATATATGAGGATATCTTATCTTCTCCAGACGAGGATTTATTTTTCAAAGCGTTTAGATTCTTTATTATTTCGTCTTCGGAGGTAGGTTTGAGAAATATGTTTTTACAATTTAGGTTTCTGCGTTTTAATGTTTTGTTAACGTTTATTTTATTTGCCATATTTTCACCTACATTTATGAAAAAATCGTTAAAAGTTTCACTAATTTCACTATCATTTACTACGTCTGTATTATTATTTTTTATTATAATTTTTTTATATGGCTTTTTCTCATTCAGACTTTCATTCACCGTTTCCCAAATTTTTTTTATGTCGTTTTTATTTTCTAGAATTTTATCATGATAATAATCTCTTTTTACCTGTTTTATTAAGTTGTTTGTTAAATTTCTATATTCTTTATACTTGTTCAATAAAATGATATTATTTTGATTTTTTCTTAAGTCTTCCTTCATCTGATCCCTTTTCCTGATTGCTAAAACTAAACCTCTTGTTATCCAAGGTTTGATTTTCCTTTCTTTAGAATTAATAATGAAAGTTTTTGTACAATTTTTGATATTATTATTTAGTGTATTTGTAAAATTTTCGTAAGCAAGATTTACGTCATTTATTTGGTATACTTGTTGCCAATTCTCAGCTTGTATATTTTCTTTTAGTAATTTGTAATTTACGTGTGTTATTTTATTATTTGTTTTTGTTTGATCTTTATTTCTATTTTCATGGGAGATTATATTTTGGTTTTTTTCTACAAATCTTATAATTATGGGATAGTGGTCGGTAATATCATGTTTGAGTACAATGGGTGTAATATCCATTTTGCGCATTAGGCTCGGAGACATGTTAATAAAACAATGATCTATACAAGATTCGTTTTCAACACTTATTCTTGTTGAAGTGTTTATATAACTAAGAAATCCGTGTTCAGACATTGTGTTTATATATACATTACTCATATTATCTTGTTTTTTACTTAAATCTATGTTAATGTCACCTAGAAAGATATTTATTGCATTATTCTCTTTGTTTTGTGCAAGTATATCCTGTAATTCTTGTAAAAAAATGTTACTGTTTGTAGATGGCAATCTATACACAGCAGTGATATTGAATATAATATCGTTTTTTTTAAATGTTAAGTTTGTAAATGTATTTTCAGATAATTTTTGAGTAGTAAATTTTGAATTAACATTATTTGATACATACATTACCAAACCATCATTCTGATTATGACATCCTTGTGAATAAAATAGTTCATAGCCCTGTATGTTAAACAATTCTATATCATTTATTTTCCAGGTTTCTGATAAAATAATTATATCAAATTTTATTTTCAGACTTTCTAATAAAATGAGCATGCAATCAAAGTTCTTATTTAAGCTTCTAACATTTAAATGAATTATATTTAGTAAAGGGGTATTCAGAGTGTGTTCAAAAATATCACTATGATCTGAAACAATACTTGTTTTTATATTTGCATGGTTTTCTAATTGAGAATTATATTCTAATACATCCATTGTTATTTATTAAAAGTAATCTGCAACCCACAAGTTATTATTCATTTATCTTTTATTTATTTATTTGTTTTTTACTTTTCCAACTTATAAATACGCATTTACTAGATGTAGTAGACTAAATGGAAGAATAATAAACGTATGATTGATTAGAGAGTATAAGGTAAATACACAAGAAATATATTCTTCGAATATTAATATTAACTTATAACTATAATAATAAAAAAGAATGTACCTTCAAATAATAGTAAATATAGAACCTAATAGTCTTTTCTACTTATATAAGCTTAATTTTTCACTATTCTGTTTCTATTCCCTGATCGAGTTTCTAGAGGTTGTATAGGTAAATGTGATTATGAAATATCTAAAAATTAAAATATCTGATATGGTGTTGGTTTAAAATGTACAACGATTATAATTGTTTTCCAACGATTATATCTTAAAATAATACTCGTTTTTGTCAATTATTATATACAATTATTGTCATATAAAATATCCGATTTATCGTTTTTTTTTTAGCTTAAACTTGAAATTATATACACACATATATACATATATAAAATCATAAAAATAAAATCTTACAGTGTTACAACAATCAATATTTTAATTTGTTTTCCTTGCCTGTCTTGTAATTACGGAAGTGGTACTTTGTTTTTTTGTAGCTTTGGTGGAATCAGTAAATTTAGTTACGTCTTGTCTGGTTTTTTTAATTTCGTATTCTTGCTGCTCTATATTTTGAAGAAGTCTCTTTTGCTCTAAATTTGGGGTTTGATATGTAGTACTTTGTATGTATCTACTTGCTGATTGTTCTTCTATTTCTCCTTCTTCAGATGTTCTCTTTTCCAAATCTTCTAAGGTATACACCTCATTTGAAATAATTAACTTATCACCTTTGATGTATGCCTGAGTACCTCTATTTCTTGCTTCTTTTAAATGTTTGTTCAGTTTCTGTGCTTTTTGACGATCTTCCCAGCACTGATCATTGGCAATAAATATATTTTTCCCCTTTAATTTTCTTGCGTTATTTAGGACTAATTTCTTCTTTTGAAATGTTGCGAATTCTATAATAATAGGTCGATTGAGTTGGCCTTGTTTTCCAACTTTATAAATATCATTTATGTCCACTTCAGCAATGTTAATTTCTAGCAAGTTATTTAGTGTATTTACAGCACCTAATAATAAGTCCTCTTCATTTTCAGTGATACCAAATATGATGATATTATTTTTTCGAATTTTTCTTTCCAAGATCTCAATTTTGTTTTGGTATTTTTTATTCTGGTTTTCAAGAGTAGTAATTTTCTCTTCGTATGTGGATACTAGCGTATTTAGTTCGGTTTTAATTTCAGAGATTTGAATTTTTACTTCATCTCTTATATTCGCTGTCGTATCATTAAATGTCTTTGTTAAATTTGCAAATAATTCATTCATATAATTCTTTTGGGCCTCACTGAACTCTACCATACTCAGCAGCAGATTTAATATGCCCGAGAAATGAATTAAATAATTGGGATTTGGTTAAACAAACATTAATAACTATATTTTCTGATCAAAGAAATATTGATTGCTTAGTTCAAGATCTTTTATCTTTAAAACCTAATAGACAAGAAACATTAATTGATTATGGAAGTAGGTTACAAAATGTTAGAAGTTTATTATTTGCCAAATTAAACCAGTCAAACGAAAGTAGAGAAACAAAAATTATTAAAATTGAAAATTATGAGGCTTTAACTTTGAAAACTTTTATAACTAATTTACCGTATAATATGCAATTAGTGGTTAGATTAAGAAATCCGACATCTCTAGAAGAAGCTATTAGTTTTGTTATAGAAGAAGAAAATTTCATTCAGTTTAAAAATCGTAATTCGACAGTACAAAATAATATTCCTAACAGACAGACAAATATACCAAGACCACCCGTAAATTTTCAAAGACCCTTAAACCCTAATTTTAACAGACAAACAAATTTTCCTTTACCAAGACCATTTTTACAAAGAAATATCAACCCTATGCATTATTCTCAAAATAATCCGAATTATACTAGTCAACCAATTCAAAGACCACAAAATTTCTACTCGCAAAATAATTTCCAAAATCCATTTAAAACCCAACCAGTTAACGTATTTAAACCTCACATGCAAGACACACGATTCCTACCTAAACCAACCCCTATGGATCTTTCATCTGGATATAGTCGATTTTCTAGAAATAATAGTACTTTTACAAAATTGCACCATCATTGCGTGACAGGAAATTCAAATCAACCAGACTCCACGTCTACAGAAAACATGCCTAATGATAACATATTGCACACAAACAACAGTCAGCAAAACCTAGATTTTATTAATCAATCTGAAAACGCACATTCTTATCAACAGGATAGTTATCACCCTGACTCGACAACACCTTATTATCCAGAAATAGGTTATGACGATGAAACAATAGACTATTCAAACTATTATGACAATACGCCTTTGCAAACTTAAATCACATTCAATTTTCGTAAGCAACAGTCCCCTGTGCTTAATTTTAGGGAACGTCACCCTTTTTAGTGGTTAAATTACCTCCACATCCACGTAGTGGATTGGAAGTATAGTAATCGTAAAAAAACATTTTTTTTTTCTTGAAATAGGTTTAGAATGTCAGGAAACGTCGAAATTTTAAAGTGGAGCGAAAAAAGTTTCTGTCTATCGGTCTGTCTGCCGGTCTGTCTGTAACTTTTTTTTTGTCCGCACGTTTTCTCCTGAATGGTTTACGATATTGACTTGAAATTTTGTACACGTATATATAATAACGAGATCAGAAACTAGGTTGTTTTTTGAATATATCCGGTGAAGGGTTGGGCGGTAAATAGAGGTAAATAGGGGGAAATAAATAAAGTGAGCTGGTAAGAGTACAGAAACTTTAAGCCAAGGCCTTGAATTTTTTTTCACTTGAAATTTGGTATACCTATATATTATTATAAAATCGTCAGGAGCTAGATTAAATTTTGGAATTATTCCGTTGAAGGGTTGCGGGTTAAATAGGGTTAAATAGGGGAAAATAATTAAAGAAAGCTGGTAAGAGTACAGAAACTTGAAATTTAGTGTACGTACTAGAAGCCAAGGTCTCAACATTTTTTATAATATTTTCCATCCCCCCACCACCCCTACTCTATTATTAAAGTGGTTGATAAAATAAAATTAAGATATTCACTTGAAATTTGATACATACTTGTATTATAACGACATCTGGAATTAGATTATATTTTGAGATTATTCCGTTGAAGAGTTGGGGGTGAAATAGGGGTAAATAGGAGAAAATAAATAAAGCAAGCTAGTAAGAGTACAGAAACTTAAAATTTTGTGTGTGAACTAGAAGCCAAGGTTTCAAAATATTTTATAATATTTTTTATCCCCCCACCACCCCAACTCTATTATTAAAGGGGTTCATAAAATAAAATTAGGATATTCACTTGGAATTCCGTATATATTGTAATGACATCAGGAACTGGATCATATTCTGGGATTATTCCGTTGAAGTATTTGGGGTTAAATAGGGGAAAATAAGTAAAGTAAGCTGGTAAGAGTACAGAAACTTAATATTCGGTGTTTGTAATAGAAGCCAGGGCCTCGAAAATTTTCATAATATTTTTCAACCCTCCACCAGCCAGCCCTACTCCAATATTAAAGGGGTTGATAAAATAAAATAAAGAGATTCACTTGAAATTTGATACACACATGTATTATTACGACATCTGGAATTAGACTATATTTTGAGATGATTCCGTTGAAGGGTTGGGGGTTATATAGTGGTAAATAGGGGAAAATAAGTAAAGTGAGCTGGTAAGAGTACAGAAACTTAATATTCGGTGTATGTGCTAGAAGCCAAGGCCTCGAAAATTTTCATAATATTTTTCAATCCTCTACCAGCCCTACTCCACTATTAAAGGGGTTGATAAAATAAAACTGAGGTATTCACTTGAAATGTGGTACAGGTATGTATTATATCGACATTTGAAACTAGATTATATTTTGGGATTATTCCCTTGAGGGGTTTGGGGTTAAATGGGGGTAAATAGGGGGAAACAAGTAAAGCAAGCTGGTGAGAGTAAAGAATCTTAAAATTCTAGGTATGTACTAGAATCCTAGGCTTTAGATTTCTTTATAATATTTTTCAACCACCCCTACTCCATTAAAATTGAAATTAAAATTAATTATTAAAATTGTTGATCAAATACAAAATTGAAACATTCACTTGAAGTTTGGTAACAACATCTGGAACTAGATTATATTTTGAGATGATTCCGTTGAAGGGTTGGGGTTAAATAGGGGTAAATGGGGTTGAAAGTAATTAAAGCAAGCTGGTAAGCGTACAGAAACTTGGGATTGGATGTATATACTAGAAGCGATGGCCTCAGGTTTTTTTCATAATATTTTCCATCCCCCGACCACCCCACTTCTTTATTAAAGGAGTTCATAAAATTAAATTGAGATTTTCACTTGAAATTTGTTACACGTATGTATTATAACGACATCTGAAACTTGATTATATTTTGATATGATTCTGTTGAAGGAGTGGGGGGTAATTAGAGGTAAATAAGGAAGCATAAGTAAAGCAAGCTCGAAGAGTACAGAAACTGGGGAATTGGTGTATATACTAGAAACTAAGGTCTCAGATTTCCTTCTAATACTTTTCAACCCTGTGAAATGGGGAAAATAAGTAGAGTAAGCTAGAAACTTAATTTTTAACGTATATAGTAGAAACCAACTCCTCAAATTTGTCTATGACATCTGCTCCAAATATTATTAAATATTCTATGATAAACAATTTTCACATACTAGAGTGCAAATATAGTTTAGATGCTTCCTTTAAAGTGAGTTAGATGAAAAATCTGGATGTGAAAGAGTTAGTTATGCAATGGTAGCATCCCTATTAGATTCATAATTTTTAATCTTTATATTTTGACACCAGCGTCTTTGCCATAACCACAAAGTTATATTCGAAAATTAGAAAATCAAGAACATGATAAAAAATGGGCATAATTCTTTTATCCATGGCGCGCAATATGGTATTAAATTATAGGGGCGGATACAAATGTACTTACTTTTTATAATATCTTTAATCTGTGCAGTGTATTATTTAATAACACAACCATACACAAAAGGAAAGTCATGTATATCTGAGCAAAGCCCTGTATGTTGAGTCGCCGAATCGGACGCTGCCGTCAAAATTGCTCCATAATGTCAGAATTTTCCTCTGATCCCCGTCTAAATTAAGATTCTCAGAGATGATTAGCTATTTCTTGAGATTAGGAAAAAATTCTAACACGATGGAGCCATTCTGATGGCGACATCGGTGTTTAAGATTTGTTGTAACTTCCTGACATAATATTGGGTGCACATGCACATTTTTATCTCGGCTATGATAACGGGGAGGGTCAGGGTTTTAAGTGGCTTAGCCCACCCCTATGTTAGTATAGCTAAGTAAGTTAAGCGTTAAACATGTAAATAGTTCGTAGATTATAAGTTAATCATAAGCTACAAAAGTTGGATGTATACACTGTGTTGATAATAAACGTGTAAAAGCCAAACAGTATTTATTAATCACCATTGGACGGTTCAGTTTCTCACCCTGAAAGAAGCAAATGGTCAATTCGAGCGGGATTTTGGTTAAAAAAGTGAAATAAATAATACAAATGGTGTTTTGGCAAAATTAAGTGTATTACATGACTGGAATTTTGTAGTGATCTGGAAACAAGTGTTTAACGTGGAAGTTACATTGGTTAATTGGAAGCTGGCTAATAATTAATTGTTAAAATGGCAAGTTATTATTGGTATTGGTAAACTTTGAAATTGGACTAGTGAATTATTTCGTTAAATTACAAATTACTTATTGGTGTTGGTAAACTTTTAAATTGGACTAGTGAATTATTTCGTCAAATTACAAATTAATTATTGGTGTTAATAAACTTTAAATTGGACTATTGGATTAGTGACTTAAAGATTAACATTTTAAATGAATATATGGTAGTGTTGTAAACAGTTCCACTGAAAATCATAAACGTGGTAGAATTGTGTCGAACAGAGTGCAGCAAGGGTCGTCTGCAGGTACCAAGCTGGAGTGTCGAGCCGATTACGAGAAGTTAAGTGGAAATTATAAAACATCTGGTACACAGTGAGTCTTTTGCATGCCTTCATTTATCCCTAGTTATCTCTTTTTGTAAGAGCAGGTACTATATTTGTTATATTGGTAAAGTTCGCAAATTAAACAGAAAAATGAGTTCAGAATTGAAAACCATGATTAAAAAGCGAGGCTGTTTTAAAGCACGTCTTACCCTTTTTAAAGGTTATTTAGATGGAGTCGAACAAATATTATTAGAATCAAATAATTTAGAAACAAATGCATATTTAGAATTAGAGTCAAGATTAGAAAGTGTAAACAGGGTACTTTCAGACTTCGATGACGTTCAAAGTTTCATAGAATTAAATCATGACAAATTTGAGGAACAACTGAAGGAACGTGAACTTTTTGATAATTTGTATTATAAATTAACCACCAGGGGTAAGGAAATATTATCGTTTAATCGTCAAACAAATGTAGCAATAAATGAAAATAATGATGAACTGGCTAATTCCATTAACTCGCGGTTGCCAAATATACCGGTACCCAAATTTAACGGGACCTTTGAAAATTGGTCAGAATTTCGTGATACTTTCGAGTCTCTTATTCATAACAACAAGTTGGTCGGTGTTATTGAAAAATTTCACTTTTTGCGTGGAGCATTGGAAGGAGACGCAAAGGATGCGGTTCACGCTTTGCCATTTTCTGCTGTAAATTACAACACAGCATGGGAGAGGTTGTGTGACAGGTATAATAATCCCAGCATATTAATAAATAATCATGTTAAATTATTATTTTCATTGCCAACTTTAACTGGTGAGTCGGCAACAGATTTAAGAAAATTGTTGGATTCCATGGTAAAATATCTTAGATCTTTAAATACTTTAGGTCAGTCAACTGACACATGGGATGTTATGATTATTTATATAATTAGTGATAAATTGGATGCGGTTACTTTCCGTGAATGAGAAGAACGCAAGGCTAGGGACAAGCTTCCTACATTGGAGGAATTTAAAACATTTTTAAAGGGTAGAGTGGAACTCCTTGAATCACTACAAGGTACTAGGGAAGAAAATAAACAAATTGTAAAATCTAAGTCACATTTTAAAACACAAAAAACATTTATAACAACGAGTCAAACAAGTGTATTTTGTAGGGGTAATCATTACATTAACAATTGTGACGGGTTTCTAAAATTGAAAATATATTCGAGATATGAAAAAGCAAAGCGTTTGAAACTTTGCTTTTTATGTCTTAAGGGTAATCATATTAGCAAGGTTTGTACTGCAATCACTTGCAGAAAATGTCAAGCAAAACATCACACACTTTTGCACTATGATAAGCAACCTGCGGTGACAGGCACATCTGATGCAATGGGTGATGTAAGAGCAAATGTCGAGGTAAACGAAATTTTACCAAATATAAGCAACGCCAATCCTGCTGTCATTATGTCGTCGTCTAGAATTGATCAGGAAGGGGATGTGTTGCTATCAACCGCATTGGTTAAGGTCATGGATGTACATGGGCGTCCTCAAACTTGTCGTGCGCTCCTGGACTCCGGTTCACAATCCAACTTAATTTCTTCAAGTTTGTGCGACAAGTTAGGTTTAATAAAGTCTGATATTAATTTGTCTATAGTAGGTATCAGTCAAGTTGTTTCGAAAATAAATCAAAAATGTTTGGTGAAGTTACGCTCATGCCATACCGAATTCGAAAAATCTATTTCTTGTTTAGTGGTTCAAAAAATTAGTGAAAGTATACCAAGTCATTATGTTAACATGTCACATTTAAATATTCCTAAGCATGTAAGGTTGGCAGATCCACAATTTCAGATTCCTGGCCCAATCGACATATTGATAGGTGCTGGACTATTTTATGAGCTTTTATGTATAGGACAAATCAGTTTGGGAAAAGGTCAGCCTATACTTCAGAAAACTCGATGTGGTTGGATAGTTTCTGGGTCAATATGTTTGAATAGCAATTTAACTCGTCATTGCAATTTAACTATTCAGTTGGGAATTCAACAACAGTTGGCTAAGTTTTGGGAATTGGAGGAACCCCCATCGGTTTCACCAATATTATCAGATGATGAAAAGAAGTGTGAGGAAATCTTAGTAACTACCACAAGTCGTAGTAGCGATGGCAGATTTGAGGTGCAGATTCCACTGAAGGAATCTTCTTCAAAATTAGGTGATTCAAGGCAATACGCATTGAATAGATTTTATTCTCTTGAAAATAGGTTGCGAAAAAATTCTACACTAAAACAAATGTATAACGAGTTCATGGTTGAATATGAACAAATGGGACATATGTCTAAGGTATGTGATTCTTTGGATAACCAGATTTCTTACTACTTACCTCATCATGGTGTTTTGAATGATAATAGCATAACTACTAAGTTACGAGTGGTATTCAATGGATCAGCTCCGTCTGATTCAGGCGTTTCATTTAATGACCTTCAGTATGTTGGACCAAACATACAGGAAGATTTATTATCTATTATTATAAGCTTTCGACAACATAATGTTGTGGTATGTGCAGACATCGCAAAAATGTATCGAATGGTTCAAATCGATCCAAACCAACGGTCACTTCAAAAAATATTCTGGAGACCAGATCCTAACGAGGAGCTCAATGTCTATACTTTAAATACGGTTACGTATGGAACTGCATCTGCACCTTCTTTGGCTATAAGGTGTTTGAAGCAGTTAGGTCTTGAGAATGTTGATAAGTATCCAAAGGCTTCGAATAAAATCATAAAGGATTTTTATGTTGATGATTTCTTGTCTGGGGCAGATTCAGTAGAAGAAGCAGTTAAACTTTGTAACGGAGTTGACTTAATCTTACGTTCAGGCTGTTTCGAGTTGCGAAAGTGGATTTCTAACCAGCAGGAAGTTTTGGAACATATTCGGGGTGCTACTCATGTCGCACCCATTGTTCAATTTGGAAATAATGATGAGACCAAAACTCTCGGACTATATTGGTCAAGTAGTAGGGATGTTTTGATGTACAATATAAAACCTTCTGACATGCCTAGTCGAATCACAAAACGCACAATTCTTTCTGATATTGATATTAAAAATATTTGATCCGTTGGGTTTACTGGCGCCATGTATTATTACGGCGAAAATCTTACTGCAAATATTGTGGGCTCAAAAGTTGTCATGGGATGACCTACTGCCAGTGGACATCGAAACATGTTGGAGACAATTCAGAAAAGAGTTATCTAAGCTCAATAATGTAGAAATTTCGAGACAAGTAGTATGTAGTCAGATCAGTAGATTGGAACTGCATGGGTTTGCCGATGCGTCACAAGAAGTGTATGGGGCGTCCGTATACATTAAAAGTATCGACTCAAATGGACAACTTCAAGTTGCGTTGGTATGTGCAAAATCGAGAGTGGCACCTATCAAGTCGATCACAATCCCACGACTTGAGCTCTGTGCTGCGTTGGTGTTAGTACAAATTGTCGATAAGGTCAAACGATCCATGGATCTAACCTTTGATGCAGTATACTTGTGGTCGGACTCAACAGTTGTTTTAAGTTGGATTGCAACCTCTCCTAACTTGTTGCAAACTTTTGTTGGTAATCGTGTCTCTCAAATTCAAATGCTTAGTGTAGTAAACGATTGGTATCATGTTCGGTCAGAACACAACCCAGCTGATTTGCTATCTCGTGGAGTAGCTCCAGATAACTTAGTCACTTGTAGTCTGTGGTGGAGTGGTCCAGATTGGCTCTCACATAATGAACAATTATGGCCAAGGTCCGCGTTTAGGTTGGAACAAAATATACCGGAACTCAAAAAGAACAATATGGTATTCCATAGTACAAACTATGTTCCAATTGTAGATTTGAATCGTTTCTCAAATTTAAATCGCTTGATGCGCAGCGTTGCGTATGTCTTAAGGTTTGTATTCAATTGCAAAACTGTCGACAGTCGTCGACATGGTGTGTTAACTTCAGTTGAATTGGATGCTGCAATGAAATTTCTCATTAAATCAGCACAAAGGGAGAGTTTTCCTCAAGAATTACATGAACTACAAACCAACAAACCACTTGCATCAAAGGGATGTCTCCTTGGCCTCAACCCCTTTATAGATGCTGATGGGATAATAAGAGTAGGTGGTAGGTTGCAGTTATCATCCTTTGGTTTCGATAAAAAGCATCCCATCGTACTATTGGCTAAGCATCGATTAACTATTCTTATTTTTTCGTACGAACACGCCAGGCTCTTGCATGCAGGACTCAATACGGGAAAGGTATTGGCCCTTAAGAGGCAGAAATTTGGCAAAAAATACAGTCCATAAATGTATAAAATGTTTTCGTGCCAAGCCAACTCTGAAGTGTCCAATTATGGGTGTCTTACCAGAGTTGCGCGTTCGACCAATGCCTCCATTTTATTCAACAGGACTTGACTACGCGGGCCCTTTTTTACTTAAATACAGGCAAGGCCGTGGAGCAAAACTATCTAAATGCTATATATGTTTATTTGTATGCTTTTCTACGAAAGCCATTCATTTGGAACTAGTATCTGAACTCACAACAGATGCTTTCATTGCAACATTTAGACGATTTGTTTCACGCAGAGGGAAACCTCAAAATGTATTTTCTGATAACGGTTCGAATTTTGTCGGGGCGAATACAGATTTGGTGGAATTAGGCAGATTTCTACAAAATAATGAAACCTCACTGGTAGAATCATTCGAAAACGAAGGAGTTACGTGGCGATTCATTCCGGCACATTCTCCCCACTTTGGTGGTTTGTGGGAGGTAGGTATTAAGTCCTCTAAATATCATTTGAAACGGGTAATGGCGAATGCTTCTCTAACGTTCGAAAATTTTTATACTCTGCTCACGCAAATCGAGGCGGCATTGAACTCCCGTCCTCTCACTCCGTTATCTTCGGATCCTAATGACCTGGATGTTCTCACTCCCTCACATTTCCTTATTGGCAAAAGACTAACATCTTTACCAGACCCAGATGTCAAGGATATAAAGGAAAATCGATTATCCAGGTACCAGCACATAGAGCAACTTTATCAACATTTTTGGTCACGCTGGTCAAAGGAGTATGTGGCTGAGTTACAAAATCGTAGTAAGTGGAAGACTAATCAAAGCGATTTAAGTGTGGGACAATTGGTTCTTATTCGCGATGATAATTTGCCGCCCTTAAAATGGGGACTTGGTAGAATTGTAGAAATTCATCCAGGGTCAGATGGGAAAGCAAGAGTTGCAACGATCAAGACATCAACTAGTGTTGTGAAACGCGCGTTCACTAAAATTTGTCCATTGCCTCTAGAACCTGCTAGTGACGCGTAGTGTGGATATTAAGCGATTATGTTAGAATGACTTTGGTTCATGTGTAGTGTAGATATTAAGGGACTATGCTTGGAAAGACTATAATTTAAATTTAAGTTTATTGAAAGGTTTTCACACCCTTTCAAGGCTGGGGGTATGTTTAAGATATGTTGTAATTTCCTGACATAATATTGGGTGCACATGCACATTTTTATCTCGGCTATAAGAGCGGGGAGGGTCAGGGTTTTAAGTGGCTTAGCCCACCCCTATGTTAGTATAGCTAAGTAAGTTAAGCGTTAAACATGTAAATAGTTCGTAGATTATAAGTTAATCATAAGCTACAAAAGTTGGATGTATACACTGTGTTGATAATAAACGTGTAAAAGCCAAACAGTATTTATTAATCACCATTGGACGGTTCAGTTTCTCACCCTGAAAGAAACAATCGGATTCAGCGCTCAAAATACAGGGGGTATCATGCTTTGCTCAAATGTACATGACATTTTTTATGTGCTAGAGCGCATGAGCACACATACACAGAAAAAAAGGTTACTTATATAGTTTTGACCAAATTATAATACCCATACATATATTGAGCAGCTTAATCCGTCTTATTTTTAACAATTTTTGGTGGTCAGGGAAAAATCCTGACATAAGTGAGCTACTCTAACGGGGGCACGGGACCTTTTTTTCTGTGTGTCTGTGTGATTAATACATGTCCTTTTTTCAAAACTCAGTTGATTATATCTACGATATAATTATGCAGTTATTTTTTCGGAAAGCAAATGTATGAATACTTTCAAAAGAGCATAACACCAGTTGTCGAATTGAAAAAAAGTTACAAAAATATATAATTTTTACCACTGCCAGTGTACCTCTTTAATCATTTTGGCGAAATAATATGTCATGGGAAGACTCTTAAAGGTTACAAAGTTTAGTAGTTTGACTTGCAGAATATCTTTATTAAAAGAAAAAACATGATAACAGGATCTCGTGGCTGCAAATAACTGAAATTTTTAAAAAATCCTTTTTAATCATAGTTGAATCATACTTTTTGACAAACCAATGTGTTCAGTAAATTAAGAAGAAAATTAAAATTATTAATATTTGAAATATTTCTATCAAAAATTAATGAAAGAAGTCTGAAATTTTCAGAGTATTTGTATTTTATATGTACAAAAATATCTACAAAACTTTATTGAGAAAACCGCAGGGCACCTAGTCCATATTTATCCTGCCAGGTCCTTTTGCAAGATTTCCTGACTGTCAACTGCATTTGATAAGCATATTTTAGTTAGAATCATAACGTCAAAAGCATTTATGAAAGCATTTAAAGTTCTGAAAATAGTATTATACACAGTAGTTTTAGTACTTACATATTTAAATTAACAATCGACATAACTAATGTTATTATACTTTTTACGTATCTAAGTTATTTGAATATAAATGAAGTTAAGCAAGCTGCTAGAGCGGTTCACTCTAAAATCAGTTGAACTTGAAAATACCAAGACGATGAACACAAGTACCTACTAAAAACAAAGAAACACAGTGCAGCTGCAAACAGTGAATAAAATATAGCAAAAAAAAAACCTGCAAAATCTATTACTATTTACTATTGCCCATATTTTAGAAATAATCGATAGATTCGTTAATTATTAATTTTATCTTGCAATACTTCAGATTCTAACAAAAGTTATAGTTTTGTGTTAAATCCTTTAATATGTGTGTGCATTCTAGTACTGAAATTTTTTCTACCTTAAAAAAGTTCAAATGGCTCTCCACCTCTAGTGCAGATAATCGAATAGCAAAACCGATACACATTTAATAGCTCTCCAATATAATTATTATCTATAATGCGAATGCGCGTTATTAATGAATTCAGTAGCCTTTATAGGCAAATTAAAGAAATTATATTCTTAAATAATTTAGTAGAGTAATAATGATTTTAAGAAAAGTCAATTTTTTTATTTAAAACATAATTTGTTTACTTTGATGACATTACTTTTGTCTATGTAAGATGGCATAAAGATATAATATCTGACAAGAGCCAAGACAGGTTTATTAGAAATAGGTTCAGACATAAACTAGAAGTCTTGCGACATGCGACACACATAAGGACTTGATGAACTTAACTTTTCAGATGAAGAGTATAATATTCTTATTTATTGACTCCTGTATTGTCTTGTATTAAAAATCGCTGCCGAAAGAATCACTACTATTAATAGCTCATAGAATTTTAGTATTGTATTTGAAATCGTCGGCGCCGAGTCGGTAATGAGTGTGGCTGATGTGCAAAAATATTTTGAGAACATTTGTTCTCATATGCATACTAAAACATACCTTTTTATTTTAATAACTCCTCTAATAATGTAGTATATATGTTGAAGTAGTATTGGTGAGGGTGACATATGTCTTAAAGAAAATTTATACCTTGGCTTCTACACACCAAATGCAAAGTTCCTGGATTCCTAGTGGAGGTATCAGACGTTATAAAAAAGTTTAGTTCCAGGCTTCTAGTACATACAGCAAATCCCAAGCATCTGGACTATTATTAGCCGTACTTCATGGGTGCAACTTTGTGTTCAAAACTTTAAAAGCAACAATAGATCAGTTTAGCGTTTCTTCAAAACTAATAATTTTGCAAGAAATAACTCAACTAACTTTACAAGATATTCACAAAATTTTATATTTTCAAAATTATATCTCTAAATAATTAAAACACCAAATTTGAAAAACTTACTGCTGAATAGAAAAACGAAACCTCTTTCGATATTTAAATATACAAATATTGTTCAAATTGACCACGTTGTTGTAAATGCACAATTTAATCCTTTTAGGTAAACTATTGGCAGCTCTTCTAATTTTACCAGGATTATTTCTTATTCCCTCACACGCATTGTCTATTCTTTCGAGCAATTGCTCCTCGCTGTTAATTTCTTCAGCATAAACCATTACATTTAAGTCTCCCCACATGCAAATGATCTACCATATTAAAATAGGGACTACTCGGTGGTCATGGAATAAGTCCACCGCGGTCTATCTACCTGTTTGGGAAATGTTGATTGAGAAAATTTCGCATAATTAATGTGAAATGTGGGGGAGCTCCATAGTGTTGAAAAACCATTTTCTCAATATTTTAGTTTTCCAACCAGCAACACGTTTTAGATAAAATCTAAGCAAATACCACCTGGTAGTCTATTAAGAAGAATGCGTGGTCCAATTAAACGGCTTTTGAAAAGATCACACCAAACATTTATAGAAAATTTATGATGTGACCTCGACTGTCTTACAGAATGGGAGTTATATTCTGTCAAAACGTGTGAGTTCCTGGAGATAAACACACCATCCCTTTATATTCATTACTTTAAGTTGTTTCTCTTCTGTTTAATCTTATACAAATTTTAACTCATTTTACTGTAAAAGGAGATTGTGTTCACTTTTTAATTCTGTGTAATCCGAACCAACCTAGTCTCGTTCAGCCTCTGAGTTGCCATGCCACCTTGCAGCGTGGATGTCTGGCTAAAGGTTAAAAAAAAATATTTGTGCGAATGTAATTTAAAATTATTAAATTCGCTGTTTAGTAATACTTCATTTTTTAAAAATCAGGCATGTTGTGGCCTAATGTGTGTGTGTGTGCTTTAATTTGAAACAAAATTGCAAGGACTAGAATCACATCTAAACTTCGTAATAAACAATCCCCTATGCTTACTTTCAGAGACTGCCTTTTGTTAGGTGGTTCAATGTATTTCAAACATTGAAGCCCAATTTAATGTACAACTGCAAAGTTATGCAGTGATGGCAGCCCTACTGGATTCACCACTTTGAATATTTGGTCTTGTTACCGGCGCCTTCGCCATAATTACAAATTTAAAATTTATTGCATCCAACGCGACCCAAAAAATGTCGGAAATGATATTTGTTGTTTCGTATCGGATTTAAAATTGTTCTCTGTGTTTGGCTGTGTAATCCTTGCCATGGTCGAGCAATATGGAAAAGTAGGCACTGGAGATCATCGAATTGGATGTCAACTTTTAAGCAATATCACGGCAAAGTTCAGTTCGTAGCGACTGTCTAAAAAAATATCATTCAAATTGGTTGAGATTTGACAAAAAATCTGAATTTGAAGAGATAAGTTTTTAAATAGGCGCATTTTTCACTACAGAAAGTTTCTGTAAGTTCACAGACAGTTCTTTTCGGTACAGGAGTGAATTTAGCAGGAGATGCAGATGAACAAGAGCTAGAGCTTGTTACGAGGGACCCAACTATTAGTGTACATCGAATTTCTAGCCAACTGGGAACGACATAGATGACCATTTGACCAAGTTTAAAACGTGAGGGATTTTGCCTACATCCTTATCATTATCATTAAGGTTCAATGTCTGTTTGATGTAGACCGAAATCTCCGACTAGTTTACTCTAGCTGGATCCTAAGAAAGTCACGGTGTAATTATAACTTTAGCGGAACAGTTCTCTGGACGGGCGAAGCTACTTTTACAAAAAGTGGTGTCATGAGAAATATCTGCATAGATGGGAATCGGAACATTTGAAAGTAATACGCACGTCTAACTTTCAATACGAATTTTTTGTTAACGTTTCAGTTAGCCTAATCGATGGCTTGTTCAGTGGTCCGTTCGTTCTTCCTGCGAAATGTAAAAGGTACCTTCAATTTCTTACTGAGGAACTGCCACTACTGTTAGAGGATGTTCCACAGATTCTACGACGAGATATATGGTTTCAACGGAATAGTGCACCGACACATATTGGAACTGCTGTCCCGAATTTCGTTAACGCCAATTATCCAAGATGGATTGATCGAAGTGGTCTTGTTGCATGGCGACCTAGGTCACCCGACCACAGCATCCTAGATTATATCTATTTTTGTTTATTTTTATTTAGGTCTACTTTAAGCTCCTAAAATTTGGACATAACGATACGGAACACCTTGTATAATTCAAGATTTCTTGATTGTATAACTCGTACCATTGTGCTATCCAACATTTAGGAGATAACTATTTTCACTATATCATGCTTTAGTTACACCATAATTTAATTAAATTGCTTTGAAGTTGCTCACAGTCTGCATATTCATAAATTCTGTGCAACATCTTAACGTCATCGGCATGTATTTTGAAACATATATTCAAATTATCACTGATGTCGTTAATAAAAATATTAAAGGACAATGGTCCAAGTATCGAGCCCAGGCGTACTCCTGACGTGGCCCAATATTCAACAGATTTGTATCTATTATAAGGTATAAATTGAACTCCATTGCTTGAGCATTTGTTTGATTGCCAAAGCATGGGGTAAGTGGGAGTATATTTGATATTTGTATTAAATGTTAATCCACTCAATTGAATTTGTGGACTGTTACTTGTGAATGACCTGGAAAATAATTATTTTTGTTAAAAAAAATACTGCTTTTAAATATTTCAAACCATATATTCAGAATAGTCTACATATGTTTCCAGTTACAAGGCGAATACTAAAGTTATAAAGCAGTTGCTCTAATACATATACTTACAATTTATGACTAAATACATTACATTTCAGCAATTTTCGAGCTAAAAACCTAATCTGATTATGATGCGTCAAAGAGATTTTTTAATTTTGAATTCTTCGAGAAGATTTACACGTTTACCTCTACTTTGTGCATGAATTATTGGTATATTATCTGTGTCTACTAAGTAACTAAGTATCTACAGTGTAATATGCTGATATTCCTGTATATTATTGTTATTTAAGATAAAGGTTTTATGTCCGTTAACTTTTCTGTCTACAGTTCTAACACTCTGATTAATGTAAACAGCATTAGAGTACATTTAATTTCCTACGCACCAGATTTAATAAGTGAATATTTGTTTTTATTGATCAGTATTCTTCCTCAATTTGTTTTATTCACACTTATTGTAGAAATACATAAATTATTCCGTAATTTAGAAACACCGATATAATTTGGAATGTTATTAATGAAACAATATTTTCATAAAAATGTCATAAGAATGTCAGCTAATAAAGAGGAAATAAGTGAACCTATTGGCAAGCCATCTTGTTATCTACAAAATTCACCATTAAATGATGTTTTACTCTTATCTTTTCATTTACACATATATGTAAATTATCCATCAAATCATCTAAAATTAATCTTAGTTCTGTGAGCGGAACTAAGGTGAGCAGATTTTTAGCATCAAAGGATGACCTGCCGGTAGAGTAAATAAATAATTGAGTTTCTTTAAAAGAAAATAGCTAAAACTATAGGTAAATATATTACGTTTTTTCGCAAACTATTGTATCATTTGAGAATATCGATTTTTGCATGAAATAATCTTTTGGATAAATGCTATAATGAAACTAACAATAACACATTATGTTTAAGTCCAGTGCCTAAATTATCTGAAAAATTATTTGAAAATAAAATAACCAACTTAGCATCATCATTTTTTCAAAATTATGGCATCATCTTATAATAATAGATGTAATGAGAAAATATATAAAAATATAAATAGGCTAAAAATCAAAAGACTATAGCACATCCAATTAGATAAAATGTGAAAAGCAAAATATGACTTCTTGTGTCACAAATTACATAGCTAAATTTTAAATTTGTGCTCCCAAAAAAAAAAATTAGACCTGTACTAAATTCACTGCCACCCTGCACAAATAAACAAAATATTTAAGTAATTTAAAAGTACTTAAGCACTAAAAATAACTTATAATGATAATAGTATGTGTACTAATTGCTAGACTACTGATATTATCAATATCTTAAGGATATGTCCATTTTACTTTTACTAAATAAGAAAATTCAGAGTTATATCTTCACTCGGGTCCCTGATATACACCTTGAAAAAATGTAAAGTACGAATAGGCACCCTTCAATATCTGAAAAAAATATTTATAATTAATTACTTTATTAATTATTTACTTTATTAATTATTTATTAAGTAGCATATTTCTTCTAATCCCAAACTCAAACCTGTCCAGCATCCAGTTTGCTACATCGTGGGGTGGAGTGTAAGAATGATTGCAGTTATGGGATGTAAATCTATAATTTTCTTAAAGCTTAAATGCCTCGTCATCTAATTAGTGACCGCATGAATGGATTAACGAGATTCCCACTGTCCCTACCCACTATCTAGGGAAACAACTGCCAAGGGAACGGACTTGAAAAATTAGCGGGGAAAGTCATACATTTACATCCCTCTTGAAAGATGATGTGGGAGCAGTTCTGTGTGAAATAAAATGAAACTTTCGCTCACGTGAATTGTTCGAATGCATGAAATTAAATTTAATTTTAATTTTATCATTATAAGAGGTCGTTTCATTTTAAATTAAAAATGCCTAAGGAATTGCTACTTCCACATCCAGATTTTCTATCCAAGTCTCTTTCAACTAACGCATCTTGATATTATATTTGTACTCCAGTATGTGGAAATAGTTGTTCATAGAATTTTAATAATTATCATGTTTGAAATTGTCCGACCCAAAAACCCATAATACGATGTGACACTTCAATAACTTTTTCACTGACCTACGTTTAATGAGGTTGAAAATGCGTGATACTATTTTTTTAAAGAACTTTTGCTTTCGTACACACTAAATCACAATTCTATTTTATTCCTCCCATTAATAATGGAGTGGGGGTGGTCATGGGGATGCCAAAACAAAATTTGAGACCTCATTTTCTACTAGAAAACAAGGTCTCAAATTTTACATTATACACAAAATTTCAAAGTTCTGGACTCCTACTAGCCTACTTAACTTATTTACCCCTAATTCTAATATTTTTCAACCCCCCCCCCCACCATCTCCACTCCATTATTAAAGGAATTGATAACACAAAATTGAGATATTCACTTGAAAGTTAGTACACGTACTTTATTGTAATGACATCTGACTGAGATGATTCCGTTGAAGGGGTGGGAGGTTGTGAATAGTGGAAAATAAGTGGAGCAAGCTAGAAACATCATTTTTAACGTATATGGTAGAAACCAATGCCTCAAATTTTTCTATGATATCTGCCCCAAATATTATTAAAATTCTATGACCAACAATTTCCACATACTAGTGTGCAATTATAATCAAGGTGTTTCCTTTAAATGACTTGGATGAGAAATCTGGATGAGGAAGTAGTGATACCTTAGGCAGCGGCTTTTTATTATTAATTTTGCCCATTGTGTAAACTTAAATTTGTGTAATTCTTTTTGACAAAATCATTTTTAATTAATGAAACTGAATATCACGTGAGTTGTTTCGTCAGTAACTTCACTTCTGCATAATTGTTACTCCTTTGAATTTGTTCTAATAGATTTATTTTTTTTTAATGTTTGCTGACATTTTTACCTTTTTACTATTCTGGCTTTTGGTTTATTTTATAAACGATATAATACCGCTGTGACAAATTCCAACAGAGAGTAAAACTCAATATTTTATCTCAGAATTAAAGTCACGTATATAATTACTAATGATTATGTAGTCGGAAGGCTCCCAAATATTTTCGAAATTGGTTTATTGTAGAACTCAGTTGTTAATTCTCGAAGCATTAAAAATGTGTCAAAAAGAACTAATTGCATGGTTTCAATGCGTTATTGGGGTATACTGAAAATTGACAAAATTCATATACTGGGTGACAGTTTTGGCAAATACCCAAAGAAAAAAGTTTGAGCCCGTTCCTGATATCCTTTTCCTTTCGGGTACTCAATAGTGAAGATCTCTGTTAGTGAAACATACCTACTAAATTTGTTTCGATTTGGGGATGCCAATCAAAAAGTATGGCAGATCAAACTTTTGAGAAAAATACAAAACACGCTGTATATCAGAAACGAAGAGCACTAGGAATATAATAAAGGCTAATTTGAAATTGTCTTAGGGTACTGTACTCCTCACTAGCGTATTGCCAGTCACTCACGAAACACCCTGTGTATTTATTATACAGGGTGTTTCAGATATGCCTCAATTAATTTCTAGGGGAGATTCTGCATATAAAAATATGAAAAAAAGTTGATATAAACAAGAGTGCGGAAATCTCCTAAGGGTGCTGCAGGCCTCTAAAGGAGGCACCCAAAATTAGTGAAATTTCATTTATTATTCTCTTGAATAAACTAAGGAAAAATAACAAATTATTACTAAAAAGGACTCAACAGGTTTTAAAGATAAACAAACTATATGAAATGATTAAATGTTCATTGAAAAAATTTTGTTTACGCAAGAAAACTGGAAAAATTCCTTTAGGTTCAAATTTCTCGAAAGCGGTTGGTCCTACAAGGAATCATATTCCGATGAGACAATCACAGAAAATTCATATTATAATTAAAATTTAGGGGAGAACTCCCCCCCTTTCCAATATTGCGCATCCTTGACTGAATTTGCCCTTAGTGGATAACATCAGATAATGACCTATATTGGTATCAAATCAAAAACTAGTAGTCCAGTGTACAACGGTAAAAATATGGTATTACCTTCGAATCCCATCAAGAAACATGGATTGTCATTAAATTTTGGAATTAAGCTTTACTTACCCTCCACTTCATTCCCTACCCTATGCCGATATGCGCAACTTATTCTTAGGGGTGAGAACCACCCCTTATTGCAAAAACTTAATAAAATGATGAACTGAAGCATTTAATAAGTTAAAAAACGTTAATGGGGTTTGAATCAAGATTGTTTGATGTTTTAAGACACTAATTACTTCCACATCCACGTAGTGGATTGGAAGTATAGTAATCGCAAACAAATTTTCAAAAATTTGTCTTCTTGAAATAGGTTTAGAATGTTATGAAACGTTGAGATTTTAAATTTGAGCGACAACAAAATTTTCTGCCTGTTTGTCTGTCTGTCGGTCTGCCTGTCTCTCTGTCGGTCTGTCTGTAACTTTCAGATTCGTTATAATATTTTTCAACCCCCCATCACTCCTACTCCATTATTAAAGGTGTTGATCAAATAAAATTGAGATATTTACTTGAAATTTGGTACACGTATGTATTATAACGACATCAGGAACTAGTTTATATTTTGAGATGATTCCGTTGAAGGGTTAGGGGTTAAATAGGTGTAAATAGGGGAAAATAAGTAAAGTAAGCTGGTAATAGTACAGAAACTTGAAATTAGGTGTATGTACTACCCCTACCCGCGTCAATTATTAAAGGGGTTTATAAAATAAAATTGAGATATTCATCAAAAAATCTTGGTTTCGTTATTAGAAATTCGGTTGGATTTACTGACACTCACATTCTAACACTCTTATTTAATACATACGTTAAATCTAAACCAGAATATGCATCCATAATCTGGCACCCGGGGTATAATACTTACTCTAACTTACTCGAAGGCATACAAAGGCGTTTTCTAAAATATTTGTCTTATAAAATTGATGGGGTATATCCACCAATTGGATATTCCCAAGACGTACTTTTAAATAGATTCTCAGTAGACAGTTTGGAGAGCCGCAGAAAAAAACATGCATTGGTGTTTTTGCATAAAATAATTCATAACAACATAAACTGTCCTACGATACTTGAAAAATTACCGTTTCATGTACCACATCCTGGTTCACGACATCATACAACTTTTTATCTTACCACACCTCGAACAAACGTTTTAGCATTCTCCCCCCTGTATTTTATGTGCAGTACGTACAACTACCTACAAGAAATACTTGATATATTTAATTGCTCTGTTGCCTCTATAAAAAAACTGGAACTCTAATATTTTCTCCTTTGTATATGCATATATTTTATATATTTTTTTTAAATCATTATGCATTTTTGTATTTTTTTATATATATGTATATATTCTTACATTTACTTTTTTGTTTCTATATAGATATGCCAGTGTACTTTTTTCTTTTATTTTACTATTTTATGTTTTGTGTGACTTTTTATTATTTCCATAATCTCTGTATTACAGTATTATTAGTCTAAGTGACATGTAATTATTAACACTTATTCTCATCCAGTAATTGGTCTCTGACTGTTGGATGATGTACCTAAATAAATAAATAAATAAATAAATTTGGTAAACGTATATAATATAACGACATTTGGAACTAGATTATATTTTGAGATGATTTCATTGAAGGGTTGTTTGTTAGATAGAGTTAAATAGGGGAAAATAGGTAAAGCAAGCTGGTATGAGTACAGAAACTTGAAATTCGGTGTATGTACTAGAAACCAAGGCCTCAGATTTTTTATAATATTTTTCAACACTCCCCAATACCCCTACTTCATTATTAAAGAGATTGGTAAAATAAAATTGAGATATTCACTGAAAATTTGGCACACGTATGTATTATAACGACATTTGTAACTAGATTATATTTTCAGATGACTCCGTTAAAGGGTTGTGGGTTAAATAGAGATAGATAGGGGAAAATAAGTAAAGCAAGTTGGTAGGACTACAGAAATTTGGGATTTGGTGTATATACTAGAAGCGAAGTCCTCATGTCTTTTATAATATTTTCCATCCCCCACCACCCTCTCCCTTATTAAGAGTCGATGAAATTAAATTTAGATGTAGTACATTTAGAAATTTGGAACATGTAAGTATTATAACGATATCTGAAACTAGATTGTATTTTGACATGCTTGCGTCAAAGGAGTGGGGGGTAGGTAGAGGTAAAGAGGAAGAAATAAGTAGGGCATGCTGGTAAGAGTACAGAAACTTGAAATTCGGTGTATGTCCTAGAGGCCAAGGCCTCAGTTTTCTTAATAATATTTTTCAACCCCCCACCACCCTTGCTCCATTATTAAAGGGGTTGACAAAATAAAATTGAGATATTCACTTGAAATTTGGTAGACGTATGTATTATAATGACATTCGGAACTAGATTATATTTTGGGATGATTCCGTTGTAGGGTTGGAGGTTAAATAGGAGTAAATAGGGGAAAACAAGTAAATCTAGCTGGTAAGAGTACAGAAATTTGGGATTTGGTGTATATACTAGATACCTAGGCCTTAAATTTCTTTCTAATATTTTTCAAACCCCAGCATCTTCACTCCATTATTAATGGGATTGTTAACAAAAAATTGAGATATTCACTTGAATGTTAGTACCACATCTGATTGAGATGATTCCATTGAAGGGGTGGGAGGAGGTAGGTTGTGAATAGGGGAAAATAAGTAGTGTAAACTAGAAACTTCATTTTTAACGTATATGATAGACACCAACGCCTCAAATTTGCCTGCCCAAAATATTATTAAAATTCTATGATCAATAATTTCCACATACTAGAGTGCAAATCTAGTCATGATGTTTCCTTTAAAGTGACGGATGAAAAATCTGGATATGAAAGTAGTGATTCCTTAGGCAGCGGTTTTTTTATTTGTCAACCCTTATTATACTCGTAAGTATAAAACGAAGAGTATATTGCATTCGATCGGCCCATTTCTAAAACCGGTAATATTGCTCGTAGAGAAAAAATGTTCATATCACTGTGTTGGTCATCGAATTATGACAAAATATCCGTGCGCCCGTCTGTCTGTCAGTCCGTCCGTCCGTCATGTTTCTTGTAAGCACAATAACTTAAGAAGTATATTAGTAGTATGTTAGTGTTAGCCATAGGAAGAATCCTATTGTGTTTGGACAATGTCGATCAATAAATAAACAAGTTATTAATTATTTAAATTTTAAAAAAATTGAAAAATTGCATATTTTGTAATTAAATAAAAAATGTCTAAAACTAATACCATTTACAAAAAAAGCTGCGACGAGTATCCTATACAATGTGCAACAATTATATAAACAGTGCAGTAAATCGGCGAAGAGTATAATGGTTAGCTTGTTTGATTTATTTACCCCTTATAAACTACCCCATATAATGATAAATTTGGAAAAAGACAATTTATTGACTCATAATTCATATATTTTTCATCCCAACTTTTCAACCCTTAAAAATCATCCCTTATTATGAAAAAATTGAAAAAATCATTTACCAGCATGTTTACATAATTTACTCCTAAATTAAAAAAAAGTGCGTTTGGTGTTTTGACAATAACTCTCTTAATTTTTACGTCAGAAAGCTCATCACAAACCCGTTTTGTAGGAAATTTTTTGACCTATTAGCGCATTACTTAAGCCCTTTATTTTTAATAAGGCAACGTTTAAAGGCTGCAAAACGATACCAGCCACACGCTAATGCGAACTTTGAAAGGCCATATCTCGGTTAATGTGCTACGACAATACAAAAAAACAAAATTTTCAGTAAAAGAAATCCTAACTTTTTGTTTTCTAGCAATTTCTCCGTATCTTCGATAGTTCTTTAGTTATTTTGAAAAAAAAAATGATGTTTCAAAAAATTTCAAAAATGCTTTTTCCACTTTAACCATAATTTTATTCAAAATTAAGCATTCTGAACGGGTAGAACTTCTGGACCACACTACTAGTGCTTAAATAAGGTGACTTGCAAATGGATTACGTTTAATTTCAATTAGGGTAGTAATGTCAAGGGTAGTATTGTTATTTCTTTCCACGAGAAAAATAGGAATCGGCATTATTTTCGTCATAACTCCCTTAGTAGTTATAGTTCTGCAATGTCTCATTTTAAAGGTTTTTGTAGACCAATACAAACCTAGTTATGACTTATTGAAGGTGGGCCTTATTGCCTAAATGTTATTTGTGGCATTATCTTAATTTTTGTTCCTACTTCAATTCTTTGGGACTTCCTGCCACATGTATGTTTTCTTTCTAAGCGGTACTAGGGAATCTACAAAATATATCACAATTAACCAGTATGTTACTGGTAAAAAACCTCTACGCCTGTGACGTTTACGTCAAAGGATCAGTTAAAGGTTGGTTTTTATAAATAAACAACACAAATGAGTATAAAAACTTGAAATTAAATATTTCGCCGACTTTTCGGAAATCTAATCTGTTTCCTTTTTCAAGGCTTTTTTTGAAAAATCTTTTTTGCTGTGTATGACAAATACACAGCTCTAAGAATGTTTGTTATATTCAATATCCATAGATACTTACTATTTACATAGAACTGTTGATATAGTTAACAGTTTTTTAGTTTCTATACAATGTTAAGTTTGTGAAGTTCTTCTTTTAACATTGGCAGCCAAGTATAGAAACTAAAAAACTGTTAACTATATCAACAGTTCTATGTAAATAGTAAGTATCTATGGATATTGAATATAACAAACATTCTTAGAGCTGTGTATTTGTCATACACAGCAAAAAATATTTTTCAAAAAAAGCCTTGAAAAAGGAAACAGATTAGATTTCCGAAACGTCGGCGAATTATTTAATTTCAAGTTTTTATACTTATTTGTGTTGTTTATTTATATAAACCAACCTTTAACTGATCCTTTGACGTAAACGTCACAGGCGTAGAGGTTTTTTACCAGTAACATACTGGTTAATTGTGATATATTTTGTAGATTCCCTAGCACCGCTTAGAAAGAAAACATACATGTGGCAGGAAGTCCCAAAGAATTGAAGAAGGAAAAAAAAAATAAGATAATGCCACAAATAACATTTAGACAATAAGGCCCACCTTCAATAAGTCATAACTAGGTTTGTATTGGTCTACAGCAATAAAAAAGACCAATTTCTTTGTTTTTTATAAGCTACATTGTTGCCCCTTATACTTCTTTTGATAAAATTTAAAGTTTTTGAGTTATTCGTTTGAAAACATGACTATTTTTAAGAAAAATTGAAATTTGCAATCACGAATAATTCAAAAAGCATTGATTTTTCGAAAAAACTCTATAGAACATTTTTTGCTTAGAATGTGTTCCGCTATCTATTTCTGAGACTATTTTCAATATTAAAATTCCCGCTTCCGAATTGTGGTGGTATCCACCCCTAGGGTAAATGCGTACATTCGCATAGGATAGGATAGGGTTTGCTCTTTAAGGTATTTCCTACTTGAAGTTCGAATTTCAAGCAAATTGATGCTTCTTGATGGAAACTGGAGTCAAAAATCGCCATACACTGGACTATATTCACTGTAGCTCAAAGGTTTTCTGAGATATTCATTAAAATGTCAACTTTGGGTGTCCCCTTCAGAGGTCCGCAGCCCCCTTAGGATGGATTTCCGGACCCATGTTTATATGATCTTTTTTCATATTTCTTTATGTACAATTACCCCTAGAAATTAATGACCTCATACCTGAAACACCCTGAATATACCCTAAGAATACGAAGTTCTGCTTTTATTCTTCGTTGAGAAAAAAAATATAAGGACAAATATGACAAAAACAGAAAGTTCTGGGTCAACACTTCATTTTGTAAAATAATTTTCTCCTATCAATTGCTAAGTTGGTTACCTATAGACCTCTTATGAAACCATCTTACAAATAATTAGTAATTACCATATTTCGTACCGTTAAAAACGTTCCTAGAGATGCTTCTCCAAAAGGACCAATGGTAAGAGCTAAGGGTATTTGGGCACGAATCATCATAATTCGTATGGTACTCTTTGTGCGGTTGTTAAAATCAAACCATTCCATTTCATACAAAGCGTCAGATATGGCTTTACTCTAAAACAGAAACCATGCAACGTTATAGTTAAATACCAGTAGATAGATATTGAATTTTATTTCTGATATCATTTGCTTCAGTTTGTGTACAATAAAGCGGCTTTTACACACTGCTTTATTACTTTAAAAAGTGCTAAACCATACTGAAATAGTCTCTACAAGCTTCGCCAGGAGATGTAGAGCTCTTTACGCTGACAAGAAATACATTTTTGATTATTGTAACATGAGCATCTAAAACGTAATAAGAGACGGATTTGCATGTTTTCAGATACCACTAGCGAACTGCTGAAAACATATTGACACAGAGTATTTCAATTTTATAACTAAATCAGAACAGTTAACGAATGTAACTAATAATACATTAGTAATAACTAATTGTGAACATTTTACGTTTCGACAGGAGAAAATAAGTAAGGCATGCTGGTAAGAGTACAGAAACTTGGAATTGGGTGTACGTCCTAGAAGCCAAGGCCTCAGTTTTCTTAGTAATATTTTTCAACCCCCCCACCACCCTTACTCCATTATTAAAGGGGTTGATGCAATAAAATTGAGACATTCACTGAAAATTTGGTACATGTATGTAATATAACGGCATCTAGAACTAGATTATATTTTGAGATAATTCCATTGAAGGGTTGAGGGTTAAATGGGGGAAAATATGTAAAGCAAGCTGGTATGACTACAGAAATTTGATTTTCGGTGTATATACTAGAAACGAAGGCCTGAGATTTCTTTACAATATTTTTCAAGCCCCCAATACCCCTACTTCATTATTAAAGGGGTTGAAAAAATAAAATTGAGATATTCACTTAAAATTTTGTACATGTATCTATTATAACGACATCTGGAACTAAATTATATTTTGAAATGACTTCGTTGAAGGGTTGTGGGTTAAATAGGGGTAGATAGGGGAAAATAATTAAAGCAAGCTGGTAAGAGTACAGAAATTTGGAATTTGGTGTATACACTAGAAGCGAAGGCCTCATGTCTTTTATAATATTTTCCATCTCCCCACCACCCTCTCCCTTATTAAAAGAGTTGATGAAATTAAATTTAGATTGTCACTTGAAATTTGGTACATGTATGTATTATAGCGGTATCTGAAACCACATTATATTTTAACATGATTGCGTTAAAGGAGTGGGGGCAAGTAGGTAAATAGGGAAAAATAAGTAAGGCATGCTCGTAAGAGTACAGAAACTTGAAATTCGGTGTATGTCCTAGAGGCCAAGGCTTCAGTTTTCTTAAGAATATTTTTGAACCCCCCCAACACCCTTAATCCATTATTAAAGGGGTTGATGAAATAAAATTGAGATATTCACTTGAAATTTGGTGGACGTATGTATTATAACGACATTCGGAACTATATAATATTTTGGGATGATTCCGTTGTACGGTTGGGGGTTAAATAGGAGTAAATAGGGGAAAATAAGTAAAAAATCAAGCTGGTAAGAGTACAGAAATTTGGGATTCGGTGTATATACTAGATACCGAGGTCTTAAATTTCTTTCTAATATTTTTCAAACCCCAACACCTTCACTCCATTATTAATGGGACTGTTAACATAAAATTGAGACATTCACTTGAAAATTAGTACCACATCTGATTGAGATGATTCCGTTGAAAGGGTGGGAGGTGGTAGGTTGTGAATAGGGGAAAATAAGTAGTGTAAACTAGAAACTTCATTTTTAACGTATAAGGTAGACACCAACGCTTCAAACTTTTCTATGACGTCTTCCCCAAATATTAAAATTCTATGATCAATAATTTACACATACTAGAGTACAAACCTAGTCAAGATGTTTCCTTTAAAGTGACTTGGATGAAAAATCTGGATGTGGAAGTAGTGATTCCTTAGGCAGCGGTTTTTTTAATTCATATTATGAGGAATCAATGCAATGGGGGATTCAGAAGAACTTTGATTCTGTGGTATATGGACAAACTATTTTTGCACACACTCTAATGGTGTAGATAGTAGATAATCAATTATTATTTTGAAAGAGTAAAATGTCTCTTTTAATCCCCGAAGGAGAGCTCACATTGTCTCTGGGAGCAAAAGTGACACATTAGTTTCTAAAAATGATTGTTAAACTAGCACTACAAAAATATTGTTCTGAAGAATTCCCTTTCCTCACTTCCTCAAGCAGGCAAAAGGTCTTTATTGTTTTCCTCTGTTTTTTTTTTGTAATTTCCTTTTTCAAGCATGATCTCGAATATATTGTTAGAACCCAGGGCTAATTGTCAAAATGTTGAAGAAAATTAAAAAAACCGTAAAAAATCGCGTTCTTTACGGACACTATATTTTTTGATGGATATCATATTACGATGACCTACGTACACCCCTTTTGAGTAATTTTTCCCGGTAATCACGAGTGTTGAGTCAAATTTGAAGGTCAGTGATGAAAATACTGAGAAAAATCAAAACAACTGTCAAAAATAGGTTTTTTTTTCATGGATGTCGCGTTTTTTCATGAACGCACAGCGTGTTCCAATGGTCTGCATATACCTTTATCGAGTAATTTTTTCCATTGATCACGAATCTGGAGTCACATTATGGTTTCAGTGATGAAAACACTGAGAAAAATAAAAAAATCTGTCGAAAATCGGTTTTCTCCAGGATACCCAATCATTGTGCGTGATACACAGTATTTCAATTTTATATGGGTTTTTGTTTTCGAACGCGCTTATCTTCAAATGATTTGTATAGGGGTTTCTTCGTCGTTTCGTTTCTTTTGGTCTCACTTCTCTCTGTAGCATCAAACAGTAATCTGCTAACATGTTGACATCTCATTTACCCCGAAATCGACGTTCAAAATCTTTTAAATCTTGGTGGAATCTTTCTCCTTGCTCTTCGCTGAAGTCGTCGTTATTTTCTGGAAACTCATTCAGGTGTGAATCGAGAAAGTGCAATTTCAAACTCATCAATACAACCTAACTATTCGCAATTCTTTATCATTTTTGATACAATGTTTTTGTAGACTGGATCAAGTATTACCTAGACATTTTGTGGACACGTTTTTCAAACTTAGCCATGGCGCCTTTTCTACTTCAATAATAGAATCAACGAATTCTTGGTCCCTAAATAAAGTTCTTAACACAGGTGGTCGATGCTTTAAATATTTGAGTCATTTGATGAGTCACAAATCTGATGCTAAATTAAAGGAAGGTATCTTCGTTGGGCCTGAGATTCGAACTTTACTTAGGAACCAAGAATTAGATGATTCGATGAATGAAGTAGAAAAGGCGGCATGGTTAAGTTTTAAACACGTTTCCACCGAATTTCTCGGTAATACTAAAAATCCAGAGTACAGAAAGATTTTAGAAATTTAGGTTATATGGACGAGTTTCCAGAAAATAGCGGCGACTTCAGTAAAGAGCAAGGAGAAAGATTCCACCAAGATTTAGAAGACTTTGAACTTCGATTTCAGGGTCAATGGGATATCAACATGTTAGCAGATAACTGTTGAATGCTACAAAGAGAAGTGAAACCAAAGGGAATGAAACGACGAAAAAAACCCTTATACAGATTGTTTGAAGATAAGCGCGTTCGAAAACAAAAGCCAATATAAAATTGAAATATCATATATCACGCACAATGATTGGGTACCCTGAAAAAAAAAACGATTTTTGACAGTGCTCTTGATTTTTCTCTGTGTTTTCATCACTGACCTCAAAATTTGCCTCCAGATTCGTGCTCAGCGGAAAAAATTACTCGATAGAGGTATATGCAGACTATTGGAACACACTATGCGCATGAAAAAACTTGACGTCCATGGAAAAACCCGATTTTTGACAGTTTTTAAAATTTTTCTCAGTATATTCATCACTGACCTTCAAATCTGACCCAACACTCGTGATCAGTGGGAAAAATGACTAAAAAAAGGTGTACGCAGACCATCGTAACACGCTATGTATTCATGAAAAAATGTGATATCCATAAGAAACATAGCATCCGTGAAAAACGCGATTTTTGACGATATTTCTAATTTTCCTCAACATTTTGACGATTAGCCTTGGGTTCTGGCAATAGATTCGAGGTCAGCGGGGCAAAAAAACAAGAAAAATACATGCAGCCTAGCCGAACACGCCACATGCATATTTTACCACACAAAATACCATGAAAAACGAATTTCTTGACAGTTTTTCGGGTCTTTCTCTGTAATTGTAATATTAACCCCCCATTCTGACTTCAGATTCGTAATCAGCGGGAAAAAATACTAAAGAAAAGTGTATTCAGATGTCCAGTTCAAATAACTTTTTTTTGTGGGCCTGTGATTATTATCAAATCCTATTAGGTAGAGAGCCCCAGATCTACAGGGAGCCATATTTTCATATAAGAAAATTTTGTCCGCTTCATGGAATTTTACCGGAAGTGACGTCAAAATGGAAGGATGCGGGCAAATTAGAAGAGGCAACCTATTTTTCTAATAACTAGAAGGCTTGTACTTTAACTTTGAAAAAACAATTCATGCATTCGACGACTTAGGGTAGTTTTATCGGAAGAGGTGTGACATCTGTTAGCGAATCGATAAACTCTCAAGTCGCTAACAGATGTCGCACCTTGCGAGAGAGACAGTAGGAAAATATTTGGCAACCGCATATAGTTGCCGACGCCAGCTGATCTGCTGACATACTACCTTTCAACCTACTTATTCCGTGCATAGTTGGCATATGAGTAATGTTCTCGCTTAAGGTGCGAAAGATCCCGGGTTCAAGTTTTGCACACACCGAACTTTTAAAAAAAATATTTTGTAACGATTAATCTATTTCTTCACAAATTCAGGTTTGATTTGAGAGCAGAAATAATATTTTTCTTCTTTTTCCTATAATGATTTCATTCTTTCATGTGATTTCCTTAGGTAAGGTTAGTTAGATTGATTTTTATTTTGCTATCTAATTGTTAATAATTATCAGCGCCGCAGACAAAGAAAGGGGGGTGCGGAGGTGTCCCCCGCTTCTTTTCCACAAAATGGTATAAAATAGGTCAATTTCATGCGGGATTATTTGTTGCATCTTGGGGTCTAGACACTAGTTCTGATCGGCTCGTCTTTGTACATTGTACTTTTACCATTGTTTATTATTTAAATGTTTTGAAGATCGGTTATTTAACAATTTAAGAAAGTCAAGTTGCGACGGTCAAGTGCGTTATAAAGGGCTGGCACAAAAAAACCAAATGCCAAAGTGTGTTAAGAATTGTAGCTGAAAATAAAAACGGATTACTCTAATTGCCTATTTACTATTGAATGTGGAGTTTGCTCGAGTTTGAATCGGGTCGAGGAGGAACTTCTCATAATAACGTAAATAAAGATGCAAAATCATTCCTAGCAGATACCATTTAAAGAAAAAAAAATACTGATTACAATATCATATAATAATTAAATAATAAAGTATTCTTACTTTTTAATTCAATAAAAAAATGTATTCTTTCATAAAAATATATTATACTATATTCATTCACTATTTTACATGTTAAGAGTCAGATATCTATATTATTTTTGACAAATTTAAAAAATTATTTTTACCTCTTTTAATAAATTAATGGAAAAATATATTAGTATACATATGATAAATAAAATCGGAATCGCCACAGTCAACGCTTCGCAATACTGTCCGTACGGCCCTGCACAATTCTTTTGCCAACAACCGATAAAAAAATCACTACTTATAGCTAGCCAATGGGCTTGTTCGGCATTTTTTTTTTATTTCACAAATCGAAAGTGCAAGTATAAATTAATGGATCTGCAAAAAAATCAGAATCTTATTCGCACGTTTAGTATCTTAAAATCTATTACAAATTTCCATCTCGCGAAAATGGGGCGTGGCCAGGCGCTACGTCACTATACGCATAGACTCGGCGATCTCAATAGACTTGATGCTCCTTATTGGTTATAATTATAAGTCCATTATTTGTCCACGACTATTAAATAATGTACTTATTATGTATGTGTTTCCTCGAGGATAATGCTATCCATTATTCGCTGCAGTGAATAATGAGGACAGTCAGTTGTTTATAAGAAATGACATTAGTGACTTTGTACTCAAAATTTAAAATGTCAAAATTATGGCAACCAAAAGACAAGTGTTGTTTCTCCAAGTTTTCTAGGAAGCACTTAAATGGTACTTTAATGAACACTCAAAAAGTATATTAGTAAGTTTTTTTCAAAACATCATCTTTTATCAACACGCGGCAATCCCCAACATTGTTTTTGAAACCATTTACCTAGGTGCCTGCAAACTGTATTTTTTTAATATTAAGCCATGACAATGTGTCAAAGCGTAATTCTATAATTGATTTAAAACGTCAAAATTTGTGCGATTTCAACGCCAACGTTATTTACAATAATTTTACATATTAGGTACTCAAAAAGAGTAATATAATTAAATAAATGGATACTGACAGTGAAAACGAGATATCTTTGACATCGCCAGAGATAAAGAAAACTGCAGAAATCGCCTCATTAACCTTGTTGCCCGAAAAATCTAAATAATTATACATAATGACATATGAATCTTTCTTGAATAGGAGAAATGAAATGAAGATGAATTAATATAAATATTAAATATTTAATAGTCGTGGACAAAGTATAGTATTCTACTCGCATATAATGGCTATTATTCACTCTGGTGATTTACGACACTCGCCTGCGGCTCGTGTCTTAAACTCCACCCTCGTGAATAGTAGCCATCATTATATGCTCGTTGAATAATATACTATTTCGAAGTATTGTTTGTTTTGATTACTACTTGACAGTAGGGGAGTACAATTTGGTGAAATGTCAAAAAATTACAATTTTCTCTCGCTCCTGCCAGAACGAATTTTTGATTTCGACCCTGCAATTTACGATTATAATTCATCGCCGACCTTCTGCTTTCCGTACACACATAGAACAAACTTCCACTCGACGTATTTATTTAGTTACCAGCGTTTAAAAATTCCATGTTTTTCGACTTTTCAGGTTAAATTTGAAAGGTCCCAGAAAGCCATTTTTCTTACGTCACTTGCGTATAGTGACGTCACAAATGAGCGCTCGGTTTTTGCAACTATTACTAAATTCAACTCCTTATATCTCGAGAACGGAAAAAGTTAATAATACGAAATTTTAAGTGTATAATGAGAATATCGAGTACTATATGAAAAAGTATAAAAACCATATAAAAAGAATATCATGGAACAAGCCCATTGTATGGTTCCTGTTATAGCGGCAGAGCCTTTAGTTCGCTACATGAATTTACTGTGATGTACAAACACACTCTTAAGTTATTTCGCTTACAAGAGGTATGACGGACAAATAGATGAACAAACGGACTGAATGACAGATGGACAGGCGTATTTTGAGAGTTATTCACCACTCGATGACTAACACGTTGTTATGAAAAATTCTTCCCTGCGAGCCATACTTACCGCTTTAGAAAAGTACCAGACAAATTAAATGATTTTAATTTTTGAGAATAATGTAATTTTATGCATTTAAAATGAGTAGTAGATTAAAAATTTTACTACATTTCAATAGCAGCTTTTCTTTTAGATACTTACATTTATTCTGATCTCATTAGAATTCCAATAAAATATCATTAATTGCGACAGTATTATTAAGGCATGCATTGATGACAAAACCATTATGCTAACAGATTTACTCTACAAAAAAAATCGATTTAACACTGTTATTATATAGGAGAAGAAATTCTTTACAAATTAACATTATTATTCACACATTATTATAACACAAAATATGTACCTCAATAACAACCTTACAAAGAAAATCAAAATGGTTTGATGATAATACTACTTAAATATATATGACATACAGTAGTTCAATAATATTAACTATAATTTTTATATCAAGACACATGCTATCGCAATGTAATAATTAATGGGTAAAGAGTATGAGATAGAGTAACAATAATAGTATAGAGGAGTGTGATGTAGCGAATACTTTTCGTCAGTACTTTCACATCGTTTATACAGTTTATTTCAACAGGTTGTCAGTTGGAATGGATGGACAACGGAAAACAGAGTATAGAGTGGGTGTAAGCTGAGCGGTATAAATTTTACATAGTATAACAAGGATGAATAAAATTACTAACGCTCCATTTGCGGATGTTTCCTCAATCTATGACATCGTTAACCACTAACGCTGGTTGACCAAACCCGTCGATCACTCGAAATTACAATTTTACCATAACCGTTCTATTTCTTATAGAGAATGATTTTCATTTGAGATTAGATTGTAGCTTGTTTGAGGGATTCCTTTCAGCTCTTCTTCATCTCGACTAGATCTTTTGTGACTTACCTTGCAATTAGGTGCTACCCGGAACTTGTAAAGTTTATGCTTTTCCTGGGAGATACGTTTCCTATGTGTGCAGGAGTTAATTACGTCTTCTTAGGCACTTTAGCATAATGCGGACTAATACCTAAGAAGGTATATAGAGGGTAGTGGTCTTGGGGATGGATGGTTGTTTCGGCACGTCATGGTCTTATGGTCTATCAGATGTTTCTACCGTTTCTATCGTTTCACAAAATTGACTTTTGGCGGGACACCTCTAGTCAAGGTACATCACGAATTATTAAAATTACAAAATAAACGGTGAGTATTTTTTTAGATCGAAACTCTTTATTTCAAAATTTTGAACACAGAAAAATTTAGGACATATTTTCTTAGAATTCGAAACTCATCGGTGTAAGATATTCTCTTTTCTAAAAATTAAGTATATGCCCCCTTAATATCAAAATAACCTTGTCGCAAAGTTATGGTTGTAAAAAAAAGTACTACAGATCCTTTACTAACAGTTTAAATTTCTATCCATTTCAGATGTATTGTATCGTTATTGAAAGGTCATTCTTATTTCTAGCAATTTGTTATACATTTTCTAAATCGAAACTTGTTCTCAAGACTAAATTCCCGTTAGAATAATTTCTAAACTTTGAAAATGTGAGATTTTACTCGGAAACCCGTATATCTTCAACTGTGATGAAACTGATGGGTTGACATATTAGTCCAATAAATCTGTCGAAAATATCACGTTTTTTTTGCAAAAATTATTAACAGCAAACCAAGGTATGTGAAAAATCGGAAATTTTCCGTAGAATTCAATGAACTATTTTTAAAACAAATGACGAACTTGCGTCCTCTTCAAAATGGCGGCCAAAGTTTGCGAAAAACAGTTTTTTCGCGTTAAAAAACAAAGTTGGCGTTGCACAAAAAGAAGTTTAATAGCAGAGTTGTGTAACTTCTTAATACGGATCGAGCTGGCCCGGTTCGATCTCAGAAAATTGCAAAATTATTTAGTTATTGCAAAAAAGATGTTAAAAATCGCATTTTTTTGAAATACCTGTATCTCCGTCAAGAAAAGATATTCTTTAACGAAACTCGGTGAAAGCGTAGTCCAAGGTATATCGAATACAAGCAATTTTACAGATTTGCAAAATATTGCAAATTTCTTGCAGAAATCGATATTTTCGAAAAAAACACGTTTTTTTTCAATGTCCGATAGCTCATACAGGTCTTTATATTTTTATATCGAACCAGTCCGAAAAGTTTCTTCAACAGTTGCGCTAACCTGGGCAGTTATTGCGCATATCACGAAACGATCCCTAATATGCGAAAAATCGGTCAAAAAATCGATAATTTTTTTTACCCCAAAAACCTTTGAATATTTTTGACATTTCAAATTATATTGGAATACCAAGAAATTCTTGTGGCGCCATTTTTTAAGGTAAAGGGGTGAAATTTGCAGTGGTTATTGTACAATACTGATATTTTCAATAAAAAATCTTCGGAACTTGATCGGCCGTTGCTGATCATTGCAAATTCAATGAAACTCGGAGCTCGATGCTGTGGCTTACGCCTGCAGCTGCCGAAAACACGGCATAAAATGTTCAAATGTGTGTTCAACGTATGACGATGAAATTTGCTCAAATATTGAGGAGAACAGAGTCGTCGTTGATGATATCGACGAAGAAATAGGCGAGCCAAATATCACAGAGACTGAGCTAGAAAGAGACGAATATTCAAACTATAATGATGACTGTGATGACGATAATGCGGAAATAATATTAAATAACGTTTACAGTGACAGTAGTAGTGGTAATGAAGACGAGTCTCCCATTAAAAAGCAAAAAAAAAAAATATATTAATGCACCGTATTCTACAAAAACAATTGGAATACATAAATGAGACAATACAATTTTGATGTTTCTATGGTAATGTAACAAATGTAATAAAGCGTAAAGGAATTAAAATTACTTGCCATATAATAGCACAATTTCGTAGATAGTTTGGGACGATATTTGACAAACCCTAAAATGTTATGAAGGCGGGCGATGTACTATTAGACTTTTTCAGCCATAGCTATGAAGTAATCTGTAGTGAATTTGCTAAATCGGAAATATTCTATTACCAGTGAAATACCCCTCATAAACTGATAAAAATCCGTTACGATCGATGTCATCGTCAAATTGCTTTTTATTAGAAATATAACAAACGCGCGGGTAATTAAACGAGGTGAATGTGTAAAATAAGTAAATCATAAATGGAGTAATTGATTACAAGAATTCCCCAAACTGCACACTAGGTAGGAACTAGTTGGTTTTTCCTTTTCTAAGTCCACTCGTAAAACAAATAGGTTTTTTCACCGACTAGGTATAATTAGCTATAGCTTAGATGTAGAATATTTTAAGTTGTTTAAATGGACATGTTATATTTAAGGGAATCCATTTTGGCCATAGTTACTAAAGAGAACGCCACTTGCCAGGCGAGTACTATTTCGGTACATAATTTCTACTATAGAGCATGCAACCTTCCGGATGACTTGAGGCCTCTAAAAAGAGGCGGACTTTCATTCATTGATCTAGATTGCTTTGGAGTAGATAAGGACCACTAACTAAAAATTGACCAGGATAATCCCGTCCGGAAAGAAAGACACTTTCCGATCAGCTACTGGTGGTGTAACATCGGCCTACTTTTATCGTGATAATTTTAGTATTACCGGGTATAGGTATTTGTATTTTTGAGCTTCTGTTATAAAATTTAACTTCATGTCATCAAATTTCTCAAATTAAACGTTGCCTCATTCATATCGTCACTGGCAACTGGCGTTTCTGCACTAGTTTATAAAGTATAGTTTTCAGAAAAAATTAACTTCATGCTAGTTAAGGCTATTGTATTTTTTGGCACTTCTGGCAATCAGTTTGAATTTGAGTATAAATGATTTTTTCCTTTAACAAAGTAATTTTTCTTGCTTAAGTTCGAGACTACGGTCCAATTTTCTTATTTGTTTATCTTTTAAGTTGCATTTTCTTTTGTTTTAATTTAAGTATTAATTATTGTTGTTCTATTTTCCCAACTTATTTTTCTTTTGCAATGTGTTCTTTTGTAAAATATAGTTTAAGTTTTGTTGAAAATGCGCGTTTCATTTACTTGCTTATTAGTGGAAACTCGAGTCATCAAGGTTAGATAATCGGAGTGAAGCAACAGGCCTGACAAGGGAAAACAGGGGTAAGTTTTGAACTATAATCTTTTAAATGTACACATATCTCTGAGAACGGTCCACGTATAAAACGGTCTAGATCTACGTGGCTCACTGTGCATGGGCAGTGTGAGTATAGACGTAAAGATAGTCCCGATGTTAATGCATGAGTATTCCTTGGTAGTCGCACATGTTGTAAATTGGGCTCATTTGAAAGGGGTACATTACTTTTCACGGATACAATCAATAAACATAATAACCCCCAAAGTGGTGTAAACAGGATAGAGATCAGTTTTACGCAAGGCTTCAGTGAGAGCTGGGTCTCCCTCCCCTTCTCCCCCCACTTCACCGCTAGCGCTAGATAACACGCGCCGCAGCATCGAGCTCCGAGTTTAATTTTGCAATGCTCAGCAACGGCCGATCAAAATTTCTTTATTGAAAATGTAAATATTGTACAATAACCACTGCAAATTTCAGCCCTTTACTTTAAAAATTAGCGCCACAAGAATTTCTTAAAAAAAATTATCTCGGCTTCAGAAGGTCGGAGAGCAATAATTTTTTTTGCAAATTTGTATAAAAATGCCAGCTATCTATTGCCAACAATGGCATTCCAATATAATTTAAAATCTCAAAAATATTAAAGGTTTTTTGGGCTAAAAAAAATTATCGATTTTTTGACCGATTTTTCGCATATTAGGGATCGTTTCGTGATATGCGCAATAATTGCACAGGTTAGCGTAGCTGTTAGAGAAACTTTTCGGACCGGTGCGGTATAGAAATATGATGGCCTGTATGAGCTATTGGACATTGAAAAAATCGCGTTTTTTTCGAAAAAATCGATTTTTGCAAGAAATTTGCAATATTTTGAAAATCTGTAAAAATGCTCTTATTTGACATATCTTGGACTATGCTTTCACCGAGTTTCGTTCAAGAATATCTTCTCTTCACGGAGATACAGGTATTTCAAAAAAATGCGATTTTTAACGTCTTTTTTGCAATAGCTAATTAATTTTGCAATTTTCTGAGATCGGACTGGGCCTGCTCGATCCGTATTAAAAAGTTACACAACTGTGCTGTTAAACTTTTTTTTGTGCAACGCCAACTTTTCTTTTTTAACGCAAAAAACTGTTTTTCGCAAATTTTGGCCGCCATTTTGAAGAGGACGCAAGTTCGTCATTTGTTTTAAAAATAGTTCATTGAACTCTACGGAAAATTTCCGATTTTTTACATACCTCGGTTTGCTGTTAATAATTTTTGTAGGTAAAATCCCTGACTTACTGGACTATATGCCAGAAGTCGCTTTTGTCGTGCGTTAAAAATGTTTTTCAACAGATTTATTTATTTTTATAACGCACCCAAAGAAAATAAAAAGTGGCATAGTGTTAATTTTGTAAAACATATTAGCAACTCTATTTGTAAAAGGTTAAGTATACTTGGCATTAATACCATTTCCTCAAATATAAAAACATACGCCGCTTGTTGATTAACAACAAAGAAAAAACTAAAGACTCACAAAAAGCTGAAGTATATGAAATAAATTGTGACGATTGCGATGTTTTATATATAGGTGAGAGTGATCGAAGCTTAGACGTACGGGTAAATGAACACAAAAAGTCTATTTTAGAGAATAAAAAATCAACTGGATTCGCAGAGCATTGTATAGATATGAACAATTTTTTTTTCAACGGTGGCAGTATTAAACTATTGCAAAATGTCAATAAGAGAAATAGGTTAGACGTGCTTGAAATTTTGGAAATCAAAAAGGCCATAAATAAACAGAAAGACGTTACTAATACACAAACTAAATTTCAAAATGCCCCCATAATAGACACTGTACTAAAATTAAACATACCCAGAAATAGCAATTAAAAATTGAAATTGAATTCCTAGTAGTAGCTATATTAGAAATAAGCAATAAACTGTTAATTAGGTTACCTATACCTCTGAAATTCTATAAATATTTTGTAATGGTCACTTTTAGGTTAGTTGTTATAACTCTTTGATAATGGTCGAAAGGCCGAAACATATGTCAGAGAAATCTGAAACAGTAATACCAAGTGTTTTTAATACTTGTTCTATTTAATATGTTTCACCAAGAACCTACCGCAGACTCAGTTCAATTAATTATTAAATTATGTTTCTGCAAATGCTATTCACTCTTTTTGTCGTGGAATCTGCGCAAAAAAATGATTTGAACTTTAATTATTTCTTAAGGAATTAGAAGAGTAATCAGTGAAATACTTTCTTTACATACTACTTAAAAAGTAATAATAACACAACTTACCGACATTATTTCAAACAATACTAAAGCAATATGGCCAGAATACAAAACAAATTCCAGAATCATGATATAACTTATGTTATTGTTTAATATCCTTGTATACCTAAAATATTTCACAAAATGAGTAAAAACAGTTTTTATATTTGGCGAATACTTTTAAGTGCTTGAGAATTTAACAGCTAGCCTACATTTTTAGAAACAATATGTAGTTGAAATATATAATTATAAGTTCGAATTCTTAGTGCAGCACTCAAAGAGAGTAAACGTGTTTGGTGCAGTGGTTGGTGCTAGGTAAAAAGTTGTAAACCCTACGGGATTTCCAACCCTGAAAAGAACGACCATGAGAAAAAATGTCAGATGTTTTATCATGCCGTCGGAGGAACCAGGTGAAAGATCGGATCACTCCGGTTGTTAGAAGCGGTAGTGTAAAATATAATAATAGTATCTGTACTGTTATACTGCATACTGCCTTACGTCCCCGGAGATATCGAGTCCGTTGTCGAGAACAAGAGGTGCCGAATTTATTGGATCTTTTCATTTACGATAGTCAGGCTAATTCAAGTCGACTAGCCTGATATGGTCCTCCTCGACCATCAAAACCAGGTGATATTTGTGATATCGCTCTGAAAGAGGAAGACAAGCGGACCAAGTACTGTCCTCTCCGGTACGAGCTCCTAGTGCTGTACCCAGGTTACGCGATCAAAATGGTCGTCCTAATAGTTGATGTACACGGATGTATGAAGCCTACGCTGCCCTCAGAACTGAGGACCATACCGGCCTGTCAGAAATCAGCCGAATGGCTGGCTGGCCAAATGCAGAGGGTCGTTATCTTGGGGTTCTCTCGTCTACTTCGGGCACACGATTCTGAAATTTACCGTCACTAACCCCATAGGTCGTGGGGAGTGGCTGTAATTATCGCCGGCGGGGCTACCGCGTGGTATTGGCCGGATATCACGGAAGTCCTATCCGGCAACCTATGAACCGAAAAAAAAAAAAATATCAAGCACATCACCGCTGGCTGTGCTTCTCTTGCCGAGCTTGATTATTTGGGAAGATATAATAAGGTTGCCAAACTAATACACCAGAAACTGTAAAATAATATTCTAGATGGGGTACCCCCCTACTACAAGTACACCTTGCAGCTGTCTCAGAGTCTACAGAAGAAGTTTTATATTGGGACAGAAAAATAATAATTGATCGATCTGCGGAATAGAACAGACCAGATATTGTCTGTATTCATAAGTCTAGGTAGCTTGGCATTTTCATAGATGCTGTATCTCGGTCACATAACATTAGACTAGCATTTTTGCTCGATTCGGAAGCAGTGCCACATAGATATATGTATAGTTTGAGAGCAACGCACGAGCCGCACGCATACAAGCTATTCATGGTTTACAATCATTTGCCAGAAAAAGTAAATTATAGTATATTTATAATTTTTATTACTTTAATAGTTTATATTTTCTTTGCTAATAATTTAATGTGTCAAAAATTTACCTGCCTTTTATCCCACTCCTCCCACAATTTGATAGGGAGACGACATCATTCTGAAAGTTAATATCGAATCATAAGATTTCGATATTTTAAAATTATTATCACTATTTTAAGTTAGAAATTTAACATCAAGAAATGCAGTTAACCCGATAATCATTACACGCACCCTCCAATGACGTATTATTATGAAATAAATCTGCCTTCGAATAATACATCGCAAATGGTAGAGTATATATATGAAAATTGGCTGAAGTTGAGGAAATTAGGCTATGGATAAGTTTCTATGCTTAATGTAGTAAAGTAACGCTCGGCTGAGGGGTTATTGCCCTTTTTCCCATCAACGAGTCAATGCATCTTCTTTGAGATGTACTTTATGTGAATTACTATGACATATCTTACCTTATAATACTCATATGCTCGAGGAGACAAAATCTGATGAGTGCTTCAGCGCCATCTTTATTTTCATCTGCCATTTCTTCATCACAATATTTTTCAATGTACTGTTTCGTATTTTTTAAATAATTCGTGATCACCTGTAATCTGAAGCTAATATAAAGCAATAAAATTATAAAAATCAATTGCCCATAAAAATAATACAATACCGACATAGCAGCAAAGAGAAAGTTCACAAATAAACCCAATATGTAATGGTTATTTTCATTAAAAGGGAGCCACATATAATAAGGCAGAGATTTTTCAATGGTCGAGATGTTTTCATTTTCGTCCGATAATATAACATATTTGACTAAATATGGAGTAAACAATGTAAATGCAGCGGCAATTAAAATTAATATATAAAATATTTGGATAAATTTGCCTTGTTGCACAAATGACTCATATATTATCAAGATGTTTTTATCATTGGTAGCTTTTAATTTATTCTCCATAAAAACCATTTTGCTTATCAAGTATTCAACGCTGGATGTCTTACAAATACATATTTTTATAATTATTACAGTATAGGTAAGCGTCAAACTTACAGTTTCAGTAAGTTTGCTCGTATCGTGCCATAAAGCTGGAATTTCAACGTAGAGGAGAAATAGCAGTAAAACAAATAATATCTCCATGATGTATCCGTAAAGCATATACAGAGTTTTATTAAATTTTACCATATTAGGAGGTAAACATCCGGATAAAATCATTGCATATTTAACATAGTACAGGAAAGTCAGTTCCATTTCCTGAAAAAATAATATAGAATAATATTGACAGTAATTATTATTACGAGAGATATTGGTAGAGTACGACTAAGTTCTTGGAACTGAAAACTTTTGTATTTTATGGGCGAGATTTTGCCCAGTCTTTACGAAAATCTGATTAAATTAATTATAAATTTCTAGGTGATGTATAAAGATCGTGCTGATGTTTTATTTGTTTATTACCATAGTCTATACAGGACTGTGGATCAATACTTCAGGGGAGTACCCTTTGGGGTGAAAGAACGCCAAAAATACCTAAAATTTTTAGTTCTACGGCGACAGTATAGACAATATAATCTATAATAGTTTATTTGTAGCACATTCAAATTTTCTTACTTTATATTAGGTATTTTGGCCCTGAAAAATATTAAAAAATTTCGATGAAAAAACCTGTGTCCCAAATGGATCAGACAGGGGTTGGTTCTTGAATACTTAATTGTTATAAAATGTCTCACACCTAAAAATATATAAACTAGAAAAGGGCTATAAAATAAAAACTGAAAATGAAAACTAAAGACGGTTAACGTTTCGGAACATTCTCTACTTCCATTCTCAAAACTTCTTGGTCGTTAACGATGACAGTTCGTTGCTTATGTATTTCCATAGTCACGTGAGACATTAATAAATACCGAGTTCGTTCTAAAATTGAATTAGAGAAAAAATATAAGGCAAGAGATAATTTAACATATGAAAAGAGTTCAATTTCATCTCTAAAAAATGATAATAGTATTAAAATTTGATCTGCTGGCAAAGGCAATACCACTGTAACCTTAGATACAGCTACATATAATACAAGAATTACGTACATGATAAATGATGGAATTTATTCTAAATTAAATAAAGATCCGGAAAATTCTTTACAAAGTAAATATATAGAGTTTTATTTAAACACAAAAACGAATCTACAAATATTGAACGAAAGATGTTAACTCCACATCACAGCGAACCTACTCATTTCTATGGTTTGCCAAAAATTCATAAACTTGAGAAGACCAATATTGAGTTCAACTAATTCTCCTTGTAGTAAACTTTACTCGTGTTTAAAAGGCGAAAATATTGTTTCTTCATATAATCAAATTGTGAAGAGGATTTGTGAATGAACCAAATTTAGCCGTACTACAATTTATAGGGTTATTAGAGCCGGGGATGTAGTTGATCATTCCATTAACGGAAAAGAGTTGGACAAAAACTTTAAAAAAACTTGATAATGCGTTCAAAGATGTCATTCGTCGATTTGGGTATGACTTTTACAATGAACAGAAGGTGCCCATTTTAGAAATGATTATGGATAAGTTACGCGACTATCCAGATTATAACTATAAATCATTAAATACTTTGCGAAACGTTTTGCTCGATTACGGTTTTAGGTACAACAATTTGACGAATGGAATCGGCATGTATCGTTGATCATCGACACGAGTACCTGCGTAAAATAAAAGAATACCGAGATGCAAATAGAGACATAATTTATCTTGAAGAAACATGGTTTAACACCCATGATGTAGTTCAATACGGTTGGGTAGATAACACTAAAAAGTGCTCCATGTTCTAGAGGAAAAAGAATTATAATTCTACATGCTGGAAGCAAAAACGGCTTCATTCCAAATGCGCTGTTGTTGTCTGCTACAAGTATCAAGCAATCCTCTGCCGACTACCTCGAGGAAATGAGAGCCGAATTATTTGAGAAGTGGGCAAAGGAACAGCTGTTACCAAATATCCCACCAAATTCTGTAATGGATAATGCGTCATACCTTTCGCGGCAACACAAAAGAATTCCCAACACCAACACAAGAAAAGGCGATATCATTGAATTTATGAAAGGAATGGAAATACCAGAAAAAAAACACAAAAAAAACTTTATTAGAACTGATTGGAAAGCAACATTTTAAAAAGGAACATGCCATTGAAAACATTTTTGAAGCACACGATCATACTATTTTACGTCTGCCTCCGTATTATTGTCTTCTCAACCATCATTGAAATGGTGTAAGCTGATGTAGAAACAAGACTACGTCAATATAATCAATCCCCACAAATAATTGAGTCTGTTTTAATGAATATAAAGATAATAGTAGACGAAATAAGCAAAAGCGATATATGGTGGAAGTGTGTATCTCATGTGATGAGAAAGGAAAATGAATATTCTATATTACCACCTATTAACCCAATTATTATTAATGTAAATACGGATTTAAGTTCTGAAAACTCGGATAGTGATAAATGAAACATTGTTTATTTAAAGCTGTTTTGAAATTTGTTTATTTAACGTGGACCTATTTCCGCAACTGAGGCCAAGTACCGATGCCAGGAAACGAGTTCCCCCTTTAAAATTTTGCTGAGTCTTTCCTTTATAGAATAGCAGAAATTTTTTACCTGCCTAACATCATGATACTGCCAAGTTCATAGTATCATGGCCTGACATTTAATAAACAAGACAGTCGCTGCTTTACGCCCCTTCGGAAGGATTATATACCATCTATGCAACTCCCGCCTAAGATTACGTAACTTTGCCGCTAGAAGACAGAACGAGAGGTAGATCACTAGACAATAGACGTATTCTTAATATATCATTTATGTGACTTATCAAATTTGATAAACACATTTTTTCATTAACCGCTTATATTGGTATTATAGAAATTCCTTCCTTTAACAATTATAAAATAATTATTTAGTATTTAAAGCATTTTTACATTTCTACCGCCTCCGCCTATGTCTCATAAAGGAGATGCCGACTTTACTCTGAGTTTTCGTTTTTATGCTATTAATTAAGATCATATATACTCTAAAATCAGTTCACTTAAAAAATCTTAAAGCGATAAACACAAATACCTACTTAGAAAAAAAAAATGGAACTTGCAGACAGAGAATACAACAGCAAAAGAACATGTAAGATCCATGTTGCTAATGCTCACGTTCTCGAAATAATCGCCTAAGATATGTTACTGGTAATTTGTTTTATTTTATACTATTCGTAATTCTGATTCTGATAAAAAGTGTTTATGTGCGCTTTTTAATACTTAATTTCTTCCTACCTTAAAGAAGTTTAAACCGCTTTCCAATGTAGATAACCGATTAGCAAAACCAACACCCTTCTAATAGCTGCATATTATAATTATGACCCATATTGCGAATGCTCTTTATTGATTAATTCAATAGTCTTTATAGGTAAATTAAAGAAATTATGTACTTAAATATTTTAAGAGTAACGATTTTAAGAAAAGTTCTTATACATGTTTTATTTAACTTAATTTATTTGTCATTTCTTTGTATTTTCTTTCTTTTTGTTGGGAATTTAGTCACTTTTATAAAACTGTTTAAATATCTTTATAGAAATGTCAAAATACTCAACAAAAAGCAAGAAAATTTGAACATGGAACATGTAACAGAAACCAAATCATATAAAAAGCTACATTTTTCAAGTCAGTAGGATGACATTTTGAAGCGAATAAAATAAGTTTTTAATCTTTTACTAAACTATGTTTATTAATTGTATACATGATTTACAGTTACTTAAGAGCATATTTAAATAATGCTAATTTTTCGCAATGTAAATTGAACAATGCACGTTATTTTACAATTAGCAATTGTAATGAAGGGACCTTTTCATGACCAAAATGCAATGTAAATTTGTAAATTCATATTTTCCTTCATTGTGTGTCACGCTTACGACCGGAAAAGTTGTTTTAAAATTAATATGATAGATTTCTTCAACACTAGTTAGTTTACGCAACGAAACAGTTTCCTGTTTTATATCTGAAATTAAATAGAGCGAATTCAGCCGGGAGAAGATAATCTGCAAAAATTAACATAATTATCGATATTTACCGCAACTGGCGTTTGGATAGATCACCGTATATTGTTTCATTAAATCATGTTTGTCTGCCCATTCCGATCCGATTTTTCAAATCGTAAAACACGCGTGCCAAAGACATTCCCGAAACCGAGGAATGCACGTGATGTGACGAGTTTCACGGTGCAACGGCTCCACGCACCGACCGTGCCACGCGAAACACTTCTTATGTATCGCATTTGATTTGTTTTTCAATTTTTCAATAATTGATCTAGGGTTCTTACTTCTCTTCTTTACCGAATGCAACTGTTGTAAACGTGCGAAGTTACTCTCCGATATTTCTTTAGTGTTTGAGGAACAGAAATAGCACAGGCCTACAAAAACATATGTTCTGACATAGAGTGCAGATTCAACTCTTCCTGTGTATTTTGATGTGCCGAAACTGAATTTAACAAAAAAAAGTGTTAAAGCTTCAGTTTTTGTCCACAACTCCCTTTAATTTTCTCAGGGGTGCAATTTCCAATTTTTTTTAATAACAATTATGTATAATATAAACAACTATTCCTATATATTCTGACGTGCTGAAACTGAATTCAACAAACAAAAAAGTTTCACTAGTCAGTTTTCTCCACAAGCCCCTTTAATCCTCCCAACTAACAAAGTTGCTTTATAAATTTACAATGACGGTACAATTTTATTTTATTACTGTTACATTACTGCTCTCCAAAAATTATTTTGTTTTATTAAAACTGCCAAAGTGATTATTTAGTCTTCACAACTAAATCGTCATATAAATAAGTGATAAGAATGTTCTTACAGCTAAATTATAAAACATTTTGTATAATTTGTTTTTCGCTGTTTTATAAACGTCTATACAGCAATTGTTATAGGATGTTTTAGCTCACGAAGCAAAATTGATTTATAACAGATTTACAGTAATGACCTCCGGCTTTTTTATCAATTTGCAAACATCTGTAAAACTATTTTATAAGAGTTTAGCTAAGCATTAATAAAACAATTTTATTAGGATTCTTCTTAACACAATATTATTGCTGGGAGCACACTATATTTGGCCGTAGCTGCTAAAATTGTTATATAAACAAAGCACACATTGCTCTCATAAAACATTTATAAAATAGTTAAAAATCTAAAAATTGTCTTTAAAGACTATGACATGTTCCGTGCCATTTTTATAAGACATGGGTAGGTGTTTATGCGCCATATTGTTTTCTCAGTTACAGTAAAATCTTTTATAGGACCGCCCCAAAGCTTTTAGTGTCCAGATGTGTGAATTAAAAGAAAAAATTGTTTTTAATGCATTTTCAATTTTCCTTTTTTAGTATTTTTTTTAATAAAAGCTTTTTTTCATTTTTTAAAATAATTTTATTATCCAATTTTTAGTCTTAGCTTTGTACATTTTGTACCAACCAGATTCTGTAGATTTTGTGTTGCACATACCGTATTCTATTTGTCAAACCCTTTCACTTGATACCCGTTTCAAGGGGGTTCTCAAGAAAAAGGTAAACCGCCATCTTGGGGCGTCTGCCATGTTGGATTTAGAATGACGTCACATAGTTTATAGTATTCAGCGTGTGTGCATTATTTCAAAGCTCTAGCTTAATTAGATCTAGTCGAAATTTTGCTTGCAAAATTTGTTTACATTATTACAAGTGAAGGTAAATAAAAGCTTTTATAATAGTAACATATATGAAAGTATACAGGAAAATATTATTTCATTACTACTTGTATTTTATTTATTTTAAACTGACCATTGTTATTTGACGGCAATTCCTCGTAGTTGATTAAAAGGCTATATCGGGCAAAATATTAATGGAAATTACCTTTGCTTTTTGTAATACGCCCCTGTGTAATTACAGATTGATATATAACAACTTTTTGGAAAATATGTTTGTTCTATAAGTGTTTTCTTAGTTATAAATATGATTTATAAGATAGACGCCATAATGTTATTTATGTTTGAACTATTTGTATAGGATTTTGGACTTTAAAATAAAAATAGTTGAAAAATAAGAATTATTGTGATATAACCATTTTAGCAACAATCTATCATTGTGAAATATGTTATCTGCGAAACACAATTGGTGCGATACCACAAAAAGATCGAATACGGTAATTTTATTTTCACTTTGTATTTTTAGTTTTAATAAATATTCGTTATTTTTAGAGCGCTCAAAAATTTCATTGAATATGTACCACATATTTCACAGAGAAATTTTCTTCGCAGCTCAAAATCGCTTTGCTGTTGGGTTGGTGAAATGAAATCTTAATCACTTAACATTTATCTCATATTATACTAAATATGTTAATTACGCCGCCATGTTACATAGAATCTATGTGTCTTTGTAATATTTTAAAACTATTTTGAGAATCATTATTGTTTGTAAAAACATTTAAAAAATAAATAACTTATGTTGCTGTTGCCGTACATAAAAAGAAAGTGTCGGTGGAAATAATAACATAAAGCTTATAAAAATGTTTTTTCGTATCTCGACAAATTTTGTAATAATTATCATCTACTAATTTTTTTATTCTTATGTAAACGTTTATACAATTATTTTATAACACCTGTGAAAGCAATAATAAAATAAATTAAAGAACTACTTTGTTTTATAAACTGTGCCCATTTTGCGTCTATAACCGTTTATAAACGTTTTGAAAGTGTTTGTATCAACAATCCTGTTTTATAAAAAATACTCTGTAAACATTCTGTTATGAATTATACCCCCTTGGAACTGGAAATTGATAAGCCTATGCCTAATAATTAATAGTGACTGGAAACTTGCAGAGTTTTCTAGACTGTGGTAGAAGATGATTCTTGATTGGTTCTCGATGGATCTAGAAGGCAATTTCAGAGTACATAAGCACGATTACCGGCGCAAGAAGAAGAAGTTTAGTAAAGAGAAGTTTATTAAAGTGACGTTCGGTAACAAAAGTGAGGTTAAGTATCAAGTAAACAAAGTGTAAAGGTTATTTTGAAGTATTGTATAGTCAGTAAATTATTAAATAAAGTGTTACTGTTTATCTCTTGTTGAAATTATTGAGAACCCACGGATTCATACAGGGTGTTTCCCAAAAGGTGGAAAATACGCAACATTGGTGTCAGAAGTTGGATTTTGACAAGAGGATTTTTCGGAAGTGTTGAGAAAACTGGGACAAAATTCTCGGAGTTAGTGCTAACACAGGAAGGACTAATTTACTGGACATTGTTCGAGGATTATTTTCGAACAGGAAAAACAGTGTTAGGTGCATTTTTGGAACATTTTATTAGGACGTTAGTGATAGTGATTAAATCCTTTGAACTAAGAAGATATTAGACTCTGAAAAAGACTTTTTCGTGCTGTTTTGCGATTTCTCTGGACAATTCCATTACCGATATTGACGTGATTATTAATTTTTGTTGATAATTATATGCCGATAACAACCAGAAGCATGGCATTCCAAAAACAAATGCAGGACTTTATGGCCCAAATGCAAAAGATGATGATGGATCAGGAAAGGAAGCGCCAGGAAGAGAAAGAAGAACAGGAAAGAAAGCGCCAGGAAGAGAAAGAAGAACGGGACAGAAAACGTCAAGAAAAAGAACAAAGACGTCAAGAAGAAAAACAAGAAGAAGAGAAACGGCGTCAAGAGGAAAAACAACAGCGGCAAAAGGAAAATGATGAATTGAGAAAAATCATGCAAGACTTGGACATTAAACAACAAGAAGAAAGAGACGAACTAAGGAAAATTATAGAAGGCCAACAGAGTGCTATATTTGCCGTCACTGAAGAACTCAAAAATAAGGAAGCGAAAGAAGTCAGTGGAGTCAAACAAGAAGAAAATGTCAAAGAGAAAATGCACCAGGTAGAGGGAGAAATAGACCAACTTAAACAACAGTTGAGGGATAGAGGAAACCAGCAAGTGGTATCATCAGGCCAGCGATTAAAACCTCCCTCCTTTGATGGTCAAAGTTCCTGGATGACTTACAAGACACAGTTTGAGGCAGCAGCGAGTGCAAACAACTGGAATGACGAAGAGAAGGCTAAGGCATTAATCGTAGCTTTAAGAGGCCAAGCATTGGAATTGCTCCAGATAATTCCGGTAGACCAACAACGGAACTTTAGAGTTTTAGAAGCTGACTTAGATCTACGATATGGCGATCAACACCTTGCTCAAGTATACCAGACCCAGCTGAAATTGCGCGTTCAGAAAGCTGGAGAGAGTCTGCGAGAATTTGAAGCTGCGGTGGAAAGACTGGCACATTTAGCATATCCTAATGCGCCAAGAGAATTTAAAGAGCAATTGGCAGTGGGGGCATTCCTAAACGGGATAAGGGACTAGGAGATCAGGCGAGTCCTTAGGCTATCCTGACATAAAAGTAGTAGTGAAGCCTTGGTGTATGCACTAGAGGTTGAAGCTGTCTATAGGGATACTCCAAAGTCAAGAGTACGGGCTATGATGCTTGAAGAATCGCAGCCAGAAGAGAGAGAACTAAACCCTATCTTGAACGCGATTCTCAAAACGAATAAAATGATCAGTCAATTACTGGCTACATCAAATCCTCCAAGACAGGAAAACCAACAAAATAGAGAAAGGCCAACTGGAGGTATTAAATGCTACAACTGCGGCAGAGCAGGGCATATCAAACGAGACTGTCGATATCGGAACTCGAGGAAAGTGAATGCTAGGATGATTGAAGAGACTCATAATAAACAGGTTAGTGGAAGGCCAAGTGGACGGCGTATGAAATGTTACAGGTGCGGAAAACTAGGACATATCCAACTTGAATATCCACGGAGGAGATTGGAGAGATTGAAGGCCGGAGAAGCTGTGAAGCTGAGGGGAAATCAGAGGAAGCTGGTACCAGAGAGACTGTGACAGATAGGGAACAAGGTACCCCGAGAGAAGTAAAGATTTCCCAGCTTCGAAGCATTCCGAGAAGTCTACTACCAGGACGTGAAAATAAAATGAAACCCCAGAAGGATACTGATATTTCATCCGGAAGAAGGTGTAAGGAAGATTGCAGGTACTACCACCAGGGGAAACTGCAGGTCACGGGAGCAGTCAACATTGTCAAGGTGGAGGTGCCGGATGACAGGACAGATGAAGCGCTCAGACAAGAGCAACTAGACGATGAGGAAATTGGGCCTATATTGAGAGCCAAAGAAAGGGGAACTCGTCCAAAATGGAAGGATGTTTCGGACAAAAGAGTGGGACTGAAGGCACTATGGGCGCAGTGGGACTCACTGAAATTCATGAACGGGCTGTTGCGGAGAGCATGGGAAAGCCCGGATGGAAAACAGGTGGTTATGCGTCTAGTGATTCCCAGGTGACGAGTAGCGAAGGTGCTTCAGGAAGTGCATAATGGAACATCCGATGGACACTTTGGTGTTAACAAGACCCTGAAGAAAATACGTGAACCATTTTATTGGATAAGAAGTCGTCAGGATGTGGAGCCTTGGTGTCGCAAATGCGAGATTTGTGCAGCCAGTAAGGGACCACAGACTGGAAGCAAGGGTGAAAAGAAGCAGCTCAACGCCGGAGCTCCTTTCAAGAGGTTGGCTAACGATATAGCGGACTCATCACCAGCCATGACCGAATGAAGGCTCGATACGACCGAAAGGGTAGTTCAGAAGGGTTCAAGGCAAGAGACCTGGTTTGGCTGTACAATCCACAGTGGAAGAAGGGAAGGTCACCGAAAGTTAAATCACCTTGGGAAGGACCGTACACTGTTATTACCCGAATTAATGATGTCGTCTATCGGATTCAGCAAAGCCGAAAGTCCAAGATGAAGTTCGTGCATTTGGATAGACTGGCGAAATACACCGATGGTTCTGAGTTGCCTGATCGGGACGATCAGACTTAAGGAGGGGGCAGTGTTATGAATTATACCCCCTTGGAACTAGAAATTGATACGCCTATGCCTAATAATTAATAGTGACTGGAAACTTGTAGAGTTTTCTAAGACTGTGGTAGATGATTCTTGATTGGTTCTCGATGGATCTAGAAGGCAATTTCAGAGTATATAAGGCGCGATTACCGGCGCAAGAAGAAGAAGTTTAGTAAAGAGAAGTTTATTAAAGTGACGTTCGATAACAAAAGTGAGGTTAAGTATCAAGTAAACAAAGTGTAAAGGTTGTTTTGAAGTATTGTATAGTCAGTAAATTATTAAGTAAAGTGTTAGTGTTTATCTCTTGTTGAAATTATTGAGAACCGACGGATTCATACATTTATTAATTAATAAATACATACATTGTATACAGAGGTATTTGGGGATGCTGAGCACGAATCTGTAATCAAAATTGAATTTTGACATAATGATAGCTGTCAGCAAGCTGTCAAAATTCCTGAAAAAGCGAAAGTTAAAATTTAGTATATACACTGCAGCCATGTCATCGTAATGATCTGTGGCTATATCCACTCTCAGGGAGATTCGTACAACTCTTAAGACTCTCCAAGACGAAAAGGAAAAAATGTACTTACCGTGATTGCTACAGTCTGCCTTCCGTCATATCTTGCTGTCTAGCGGCGCACTTCTGATCAGATTGTCGTCTTATTTTGCACTTGAGAAAGACTGTAGAAAGGTTGTAATAACCATTGATAGACTTTGTGAGTAATCGGAACACCATATAAACGTGACGGGATCGGAATAAATCCGTAAACATAGCTTTGTCGTCAATCTTATAGCTAGTGGATCAAAAAGGGTCGAATTCAAAACATGTTTTCGTTTATTGATTGCAAAATTCAATAAGTATAAAACATAAAAATATTCAAGTCTGTAAGCTAATTGTGCACAATTGTAGATCAAAAAGCACCATCCACTACAAGCGTTACTTCTCGAGGATGGTGGTTTCGAGGACTCGTAACACATACTTTTGAAAATTATTGACTGTCTGATAATGCACTGAAATTGTAGGATCGTCTTGGTGTGCTAATATTCCTTATAGGTGATTGTGTCATTCGTCAGGATGAATTTGCTTCAAGAAGCTATATATGAGTTCCATGAGGCTTTCCAGCTTTGCTAAAATATGCTAACGGCATAGAACCTAAAAAAAACTGATGGAGCAATTTTGTCGATGGCATCAGATTCAGCTTCTTAAAATACAGAAGCCCATCATGCTCTCTCCGAATTAACACGATTTTTTCTTTTTGTGGGCCTGTGTAAAAGGATTACACAGTTAGTGCACTAAATTGAATTTGTGGCAGATTCCTTGATAAACATCTTTAAAAAAGTCGGTAAAGATATTTACACAGAACTTTCCTGTTTATTTATACAGGGCAGTCACTATAAAAAATATGAATTAAGAAGCGACATATAACAGTAATCATCGGAAGTAGTTATCACTATTATTACAAAAAAAAAACCTCATGTACAAGGTGGACCATTAATAATAGGCCATAATGCAGGGGTAGAGTCTTTGGGTCAAAATATGAGGACATAACAAAATATGCTTTAGTAAAATGTTGCTGTGGAAAAAGATACATGGTGTCGAAATTCATATTATTTCTTCGATCTTTTGCAATAACTCATTAGCCTCTTAACTGATCTTCGCCAAATTGGCTAGAGGAACTTTTTTTATTCTAAGAAACAATAATTTATGTATTACATCACGTTAGATCATAGAGGGCGTCGCAGGACCCGTATCTGATGATGAATTATTTTGGTACTTTTTTGGACGAAACGTTGTGGTACTTCTGACCAGAAGATCTGAAGAGGGCGTCATTTCCACGTATAAAAGACACACTTGGTAGAACTTGATAACTTCAACCGTTTTCGATGAAAACCGTTAAACATTTGAATAATTTTTGAAAGACAAATTCTTCAATGAAACAAATAGTCCAGTACGTGGGGGTTTTTTGAATGCAAAAGGTGGGGTAGTAGTCATTTTTTAGTATGTTGTGAAGCTTGGGGCCCTAATGAAAATTCCAAGTTTTCAACCTCGAGGCGCATGCGCTCGAGCCGCCATCTTGGATTTTAGGTACAAAAATTTGATTTTTTGATAATAACTCAAAAACGGTGGCTTTCACGACAAAAGATGTTCTATACAAAATAAAAGAGGACAAAATCTCCTACATTTTTTGTTAAAACAATTTTTTTGTAGCACATATATGTTAGGAGTTACAGCTCCGTGAAGTTGCACTATTTGAAAATGCGGAAACTTCATTTTGGTTGAGTTTTATTTTATTATTCTTATTATATATCATTATATTTGTACATAATTATAAAAAAAAAACTAAAAGACACTTGAATATTATCATTTATGAATAGTAAATTATGATTTTAGAGCGTTACAAAAATTAATTTCTACTACATTTTGGTACGTTTCGATGGTCCGGGTTGGTTATTGTCGGTGTCCTGGTCGTAGTTTTGGTCCGTAGCCTGAAAAATGTCATCCTCGTCCTCGCTTTCAATGCGGATTTCCGGCATATTTCCGCAAGATTCTCCGTTGCAGAAGCCACATACAACCGAACATTTAAGTCCAGCCTTTCGGCAGCTGCATGCCCCACCACACCCCTTTTTGCAGTTACAAGATACCGACAACAATTTTTTTAGGTCTTGATCGTCTCGTGAAATACGTGCAGCCCTTGCATCGACATGTTGCTCGGATGTATTAAGATGAACGTCGCAATAATTCTCAAAAGCTTTGCAAACATTGTGCTGATTGGCATTTGTTTAAATTATTTATTTTAGTTATTAACAGCCAAATAACAAAATAAAATACTTTTTTTGAAATAGTGCAACTTTACAGAGCTGTAACTCCTAACATACGTGTGCTACAAAAAAATCTTTTTAACAACAAATGTAGGAAATTTTGTCCTCTTTAACTTTGTATAGAACATCTTTTGTCGTGAAAGCCACAGTTTTTGAGTTATTATCAAAAAAACAAATTTTTGTACCTAAAATCCAAGATGGCGGCTCGAGCGCATGCGCCTTGAGGTCAAAAACTTGGATTTTTCATTAGGGCCCTAAGCCTAACAACATACTAAAAAATCACTAATACCCGACCTTTTGCATTCAAACACCCCTTTTTGATACCCACGTACTGGACTAAAAGTGTATTTATTGAAAAAAGTACAAAACGTAAGTGAAAATAAAATCGTACCTAATAACAGCGTAAACTCTTTCTCACTTTCTTATGAACTAATGGAGTATTTTCATGGTATTGAAATAAATACATAAATCAAGAGATTGTGCAAAATAACGATCTAATCTTATTAGAAGATCAAAAAATAACATGAAAGTGGACTTAATGACATTAGTATTTATTGTATAAACTTTCCCCAATGCATAAACCCCATTGCTGCAACTTAGAGTTTTTCGATATGGTCTCCACCTACTTGTATGTCTTTTCTAATTCTATTCGAGGAAGGACAAATGATCCCAATAACTGATCGCCGATAATACGACACCAAACGTTAAACTTAAATTCGTGCTGAAAATGTCTTTCTTTAACGGCATGAGGATTTTCTACTTCCCAGTAATGGATATTTCTCCATTTAAAAACGCCTCGGCAAGTAAAAGTTGCTTCGTCGGTGAGTAATATGTTCTTAACAAAATTTCGATCCCTGTTGTGTTTATTTAGAACAAATTGACAACATTGTAGCCTTTGTGGAAGATTCCTTCGAAGTAAGTTTTGTACAGGAGTGAAGTGATATGCGTAGAAGCGTTCTTTGCGTAAGACTCTTAGAACAGATTGTTTACTCACCCCTGTTGCCACTGATAACCGACTTGAACTGACTCGAGGATTTTCATCCACACGAACTAAAATTTCTAGTTCTTGGTCTGGAGTTTCGGTCGTCCTACAACATTTTTATAGCAAAGTGAACCCGTTTCTCCCAAACGACGAAACAGATCTTTGAAAATCATATGGTCTGGCTGTATTCTATTTGGATATTGAAATGAGTATCTTCTCGCTGCAGCACGTTCGCTAAAAATTTTTTGTACGTAAACACATATCATATCCCTCATTTCCCTATTTGAATTATTATATCGAGGCATTTTAAATAAAGCAGTTAAAGAAATTAGTTCGAGAAACACAAGAACAAAATAAAATGATTAAATGACGTACATGACAGACCTAAGACGTAACCAAAGCACACTTTTCAATAAATACACTTTGTTTCATTAAATCTGAATTTGTTTTTAAAAAAATTATTCAAATGTTTAACGGCGATTTCCTTGAAAACGGTTATCAAGTTCTAACAAGTGTATCTTTTATACGTGGAAATGAAAAAAATTCAGCATCAGATACAGGTCCTGCGCCCTCTATGATCTAACGTGATGTAATATATAAACTATAATTTTTTAGAACGGACAAAGTTCCTCTAGCAATTTTTTCCAAGATCAGTCAGGAGGCTCTTGAGTTATTGCAAAAAAACGAAAAAACAATTTGAATTTTGACACCCTCTATCTTTTTCCACAGCAACATTTTACTAAAGCGTATTTGGTTATATCCTCATATTTTGGCCCAAAGAAACAACCCCTGTACTATGGCCTATTATAAATGGTCCGCCCTGTATAGAGTGATCATCCAACTGTAGAAAATAAGTATTAAATAAAATCGCCAAATATAGAAGATATGCGTAAATACTTTTATAAATTTCCACCATGGCGGAATTATGTCTTATGTTGACCAGACTGTATATTTCCCAATGAAATTATAATAGGTGTGTTTCTTGCCAATTTTATTAACTATATGCCAAAATGCCAAATACTGTTGTTATCTGTAACATTTTAATTTCCACATCCACGCAATGGAGTAGTTGTAATCGTAAAAAATCTTTCGATTCTTTTTGTTGAAATAGGTTTAGTTTTAAATTAGAGCCAAAGGAAATACTTTTATTATACTCTCTTCCCTGCATATTTTCAAGTGAAAGCCTACACATCTGTTCGCTGACAGCAACGTCAACCACCTACCCATTTTGAGCATTGAAAGATCTTCATTTTCATAATCTACATGATCTGAAACGTGGAAATTCGGGGAAATCTCATAGGGTGACTTTTTCATGCATAATTAGTTCCCATCATTAAGCGGGCGAAGTAGTAATAATTAAATATTAAAAGAAAACACTGCTTTTAGATAGTTCATTACAATATATTTAGAATACCCTACCTAGCGTGCTAGGTCTTTACAACAGAATTACAAGATGACTACTAAAATTATAAGGCAATTGTTCTAATCTATCTAATTAGGTATATCTACAGTTTATAACTTATAACCATAGGAAACTTCTCTGTAAACTTGACAAATTCGGATTATCTGACGGTTTACTTCAATTTCTTGAGAGTTACTTGACTGATAGAGTTCAGTTCGTATTATATAATGGATATAACTGTTGAATACCGAGCCACGTCAGGAGTACCCCAGGGATCAATACTTGGACCCCTTTTCTTTAATATTTTTATTAACGACATCAGTGATCACTTAGACGTATATTTCTTAATATATGCCGATGACGTCAAGATGTTGCATAGGATTAATGATTTTAATGACTGCAAAAAACTTCAAAACAACTTAACTAAGTTATCGGCTTGGTGCGATGAAAATGATCTTCACCTAAATGTTGGCAAGTGCAATGTTATGAGTTATACAACCAAGGAATCCCCAATTAAATATAATTATAATGTTGATGGCGACATGCTGAACAGACCATCTACGTTCAAGGATCTAGGTGTAACTTTTGATAAAAAATTAACCTTCACTAACCATATTGATGCTGTAATTTCGCATGCATACAGAATGTTAGGCTTCATTTTGCGTAACAGCCATGATTTTAATGATGCGAAAACCTTAAAGATGCTTTATTTTGCTTTCTGTCGGTCTAAACTGGAGTATGCTTCACTTGTCTGGCAATCTGGGTATAATACTCATAATGATAAATTGGAAAACATTCAGCGCCGCTTCCTGAAATTTTTAAACTGGAAAACTGAAGGTACATATCCACCAATTGGAGCTTCTCAAAATCAATTACTTGAAAAATTTGATATTATTAGTCTTTCCGAAAGGCGTGAGTCCTTTGCTTTGCGTTTTCTAGATAAAATTATGCATAATAAAACAGATTGTAGTGAAATATTAAGCCAACTGAACTTCTATGTCCCACGGATTAATTCTCGTCATTCTCATACTTTTTATTTATCCACTCCTAGATCTAACGTATTAAAGTTTTCTCCACTTTTTAATATTTGTACTAGTTATGATACTCATTTCAGTGAATTGGACATATTTGCCTAGCAGTCAGAAATTTCATCTACTGTCGTGCAGTATAATCGCCTTCATAATTTCTATTTGTACTTTTTAGTTAGGTTAGGTTAAGTTAGTTTAGATTTCCATCCTATAAATGGTTTTGTACTGTTGGATGATGTATGATTAAATAAATAAATAAATAAATAAATTCCTGAAATGCTTCACTATAAGACCGTAACCTGACTATACAATCTGACGAATAATTCTAATACTTTTCCTACTATTATTTTTTTTTCTTTTTGCGTTTATCAACCCTGTTGTCTATATTTCAATCGCTCTATCCAATACAGAAAGCATGACGATCCTCAAATTTAACTTCATGTACACCAGCTTAAGTTAATTTATTGTTTCTTAATATTGACAATACACTTCCTAAATCTGTTTTTTCACTAACTGTAGAAATACCTATGTTATTCAATTTTTTTTAAATGTCTCTGCATTCTGGAATATAATTCCTAAAACTGTATTTAGTAGATTTGTATGTTGTAATGAAAAATTAATTTTTAAGCATTTTTGCGTTTTGTTATTAATTAACGACTCTTTGTATCCATTATTTCTTGCAAAATGTTTAGTTATAATAATTTGAATATTAGAATAATTTCCATGTAAAGTAAAGTGTGTACGTCTATAAAAGAGTGAATGTTTAATTAGCGAAAAATTCTTATGAATTATAATGTTGTGTTACTGGGTTTACTTAATACAGGGTGTAACAGGATCATGATACATCTTCCCTTTTTCTTTTGTTTTGAAGATAAATGATTGAAACTAGGAGTATCCTATATACTTAATATGCATCACTTTCTGACATTTAAATGATTTTCTTTCCCTTTCCGGTTTCACCGAAACTGACTGTAATGTTTGATTTTCAAATGGAACACTCTGTATGTTATTGCATTTTGAATTCTGCATAATTTTTGAAAACAATAATCCCACATTTTAAATGTCACTTTTGGTGAAACAGGAAGTTGAAAGAAAATCATTCATAAACAAAAAGGGGCGTTTATTAAGTATACACGGTATTTCAAAGCTAAAGGTACATACATTACTTGCGGACAGAGGGCACATTGGCGGTTCCAAGTTACCTGCGTTAATGCATCCATCGTCCTTCCTTAGTGAGATAGAGGATGTTTTATTGGTTTTGGCCAAATCTTTCTTTGATCATAACTATTGAACCACCTTGTATAATCGGTTCATACTTAGAACACATGTTTCACTCATTTTTCTTGATAGAGCCCCATAATTAATCAAAAAGAAATCCAGGTCCGGCTTAATAAAAAATTGACAATATATTGTAGTCAAAATCAACACCCTGTATGACAAAATTTTGTAAATCTGTTTCTATATTCGAAAAGAGCGGAAGAAACTGAATAGAGTAGCTTACTTAATTTGTTTGCGCATTTCGTTCATCAACCTTGATTACTTGCCGTAAATCCAATTTCATTAAAATGGTCCAGACAGTTGGAACTTGATTATTTATTTCAGGGTTAATTAACAAAAAATTTTAATTTGCAGCAGTGACAACTCTTTCACTTCTAGACTAGGTAAGTGAACTATTGTAAAATAATTTTGAAAACAATGTAGATTTACGCACATAAATCAAAATGCTAATTATGTGAGTCTACATTTTAAAATAATATTATTTTTAATGCGTGTATGTACAATAACAATAAATACGTGAAAGTAATAAATACATAACTAAAATAACCGTTCAAAGTAGCCTCCATTTCGTTGAATATATATCCTTGCTCTAGTAGTAATATTTCTAATTGCATGTCTAATCATATCTACGCAAGCGTTATTAACGCGTTTCAAAAGTTCCTCTCTACTGTTAATGGCTACGTCATATACCTCTGCTTTTAAATGTCCCCAAAGATAATAATTAAACAGGATTGAAATTCGGTGACCTTGAAGGCCAATGATGAGATCCATTTCAACTTATCCACAAATTTGGAAAATTGTTATTTAGGAAATTTCTTATAATAAAATTTTTGCAAAAAGTAAAATAGTAGTAAAAAGTAAAATAAAGTTCACCCGATAATCTATCAGAAAGGATATGTGGCCCAATAAAATGATTGTTGAAATCACCGCACCAAATATTAACAGCAAATCGATGATGGGATTTATTCTGTTTTACAGCATGTGGATTCTCTCCGGTCCAAACATGTGAATTTCTTGAATTATAAACACCATCCCTTGTAAATTGTGCCTCATCTGTAAACACTGACACTGACATGTGGAACACCCAAAGCATGACCCACTCTTCTTGTGCTAATTTTTGGATTATTTGCAACAATAGTTAGTATATTCTTTTCTACAGCTAAAGGTTGCCTTACTTGATGCTCATTTAAGGTGGCCGTTGGATGCCGACCATGATTTTTAGAATAATTGACAACTCAGCAAAAGTTTTATGATCAGGAATTCGGCATCCAAGAAATCTTCCTTAATATTCTCTCACAGCAGCCCGTCCATTGCCATCACAAAATCCATACATATAGATTATATCCGCATATTCACCATTTGAAAATTGATAAGACATATGATGTACTTTGTAATTTGGGTAATAATATTAATATAAATAACAAATATTTTAGAATAATGAAGAAAAAATAAGATAGAATAAATCCCAACATCGAGATGCTGTTAATATGTATGTATTTGGTGCGGTGTTTTCAACAATCTTTTGATTGGGCCACATATCCTCCCTGATAGATTATCAGGTGAACTACATTATTCTTAGAATTATTTTACAATAGTTCACTTACCTAATCTAGAAGTGTAAGAATTGTCACTGCTGCAAGTTTATTTTTTTTGTTAATTAAACCTTGAAATAAATATTCAAGTTTCAACTGTCTCGACCATTTTAATGAAATTGGATTTACGGCAAGTAATCAAGGTTGATGAATGAAATTCGCAAACAAATTAAGTGAGCTATTCTATTCTTTTTTTTTTCGCTCTTTTCGAATATCGAAACAGATCTACAAAATTTTGTTATATTTTGTGGATCTTGAAATACAACATATTGTCAATTTTCTATTAAAGCGGACCCGGATTTCTTTTTGGTTTATTATGAAGTTCTATCAAGAAGCATAAGTGAAATATATGTTCTAAGTATGAACCGATTATACAGGGTGTTTCAATAGTTATGATCAAAGAAAGAATTGGCCAAAATCAATAAAACATTCTGTATCTCAGCAAGGAAGGACGATGAATGCATTAATGTCGGGTAATTTGGAATCGCCAAGTACTTTTTATCCACAAGTAGTGTGTGTGCCTTTAACTTTGAAACACCCTGTATAATATTGGATGTTCCAAATTTTAATTATTTTCATCAAAACTGAAGAAAAAATGGGGGTCTACCATAATCGTGTTACACCCGATATATTAAATTATAAGTAGTAACTATTTTTTTAATATCAATATCTATAAAGTTTGACTACTTTTCTCAGTTTATATTGTTAACTAAATTTTACTAATATGACATTCAAAAAAACTATGATGATTAGTAAGTTTATTTGGGTACCCCTACATTACAAAAAAATGTCGTCTACAGAACGAGTCCAACAGAAAACGTGTATTTGAATTGCTAATATTCTTAAAAATTGAGTTTTCTAAATCTGCTATAAAAATCTCCTCTGGAAAGGAAAAAATAGGAGAACCCACTGACAACCCTCTCTTCGTCTATAAAATTGGTCAATAAATAGAAAGCAATTCCAGTAAATACGAATATTAAAATGATATTTTAATTCTAATTTTTCATTTATACTGAACTTTTAATTACACCGGCGGCACACAAAAAAAAGTTGCAAGTGACAGTGGCCAGAGTCTCAATATTTATGTTTTTGATGGTGTTCTCACTCTCAACTTTTTTTTGTGTATAGGTGTTATTCATTAAATTATTTGAAACTAATTTTAACTATGTGAGTGGAACTGGAGTGAGCAGATTTTTAACATCAAAGCATGGGCTTGTTACGTCCAAAATGATAAATTTATGGGACAGTCGGTATACAGACTTCCAAAGTCACGCCCCTTTGTACGCTCGAATGTAGGGACGAGTGGATCAGTAGGGATACTAAACCGATCAAGTCAGTCTATTCTCCCAACAAAGGGCGAGACTTCTACCATTTGATTGATTTTAAATAATGTGAACCATTCTCATCCTAAAAGTTTAAACAAAAATAAATACATTTATTTAGTGTTAAATAACATTTAATACAATGTTCCATTGTGAACATTCCACAAATCTAGAAGGCCACCAAGAAAAATTTCATTCTTTATCCAATTATAAAATCTCGTAGGTTGGCAACACGACCACTGCGTATGGTGTCAATTTAATTTGGTAAACGCACGTAGCCATGGGTAATACTCTAAATTTTCTTGTGTTGAAACAATAACACTGACACTGCTTGAAGTAATAACGATTCAACGGGTGGAAAGAATACTAGAAACAGTTGAGGATAATCCTAGTATTAGCACAAGAAGAATTGCGGCAATGGAACGTGTGAGTCATATGACTGTTCATCACATTTTAACCAATTTATTGTATCCATATCATTTACAAAGGGTTCAGGCGCAGAATCCCGATGATGCAGTACCGCGTATGAGATTTTGCGAGTGGTTTACACGGAAATGTATTCGAAATCCTTTATTTCATTCTTCTGTATTATTTACGGATGAAGCTGGATTTAACAGAGATGGAATTATAAATTTTCATAATAACCACTTATAGGCTGATGAAAATCATCACGGAATAATTGAGTCGAGGCACCATCAACGTTTTTCAATTAATGTCTGGGCTGGAATTGTCGACGAGTTTTGAACTGGTCCATCTGTTATACCTTGAGACTTAAAGGACAATATTATCTTAATTTTATTCGAGATAATTTGCCACTTCTAATGGAGTTTGTTCCATTAGCCGTAAGGCAACGTATTATTTTTTATGCATGATGGTGCTCCACCTCATTTTTCCTTGCTCGTACGAGCAGATCTCAATGAAAAACAAATTTCTGACAATTCTAAACCAATCTAACCTAACAACCAATGTGATTGATTGATACGTTCGTCTTTAATTTGTGATTTATATTAAACATGTTATTGCCAATAATGAATAATAATGATAATATTCTGGATAGGAGTGATTATGACGATGACATTATACAATTTATAAAGTATGAAAGGAGACCCTATACCATAAGGGAACGAGAAAATAATTTTGAGAAATATGACGATAAAGAATATTTCGACTGCGTAAAGAAACTATTTTACATATTGTTGAGATGATAGAGGAAGTTGCAGGAATAATTCTGTTTCTCCAATCACTTAAAGTGTAGTTAGCACCTTTTTCCCTTTTTACGCTCTCTATTGCAATTATTGTTGATACACAAACGCACAAAATTAAGAACAGAACATCAATCAACACGCTAGACAACGCAATGAATTTTGAGGTTAAATTAGATAAACTGTCACTAAAACACGCGCGCAATTTGAATTAAACCAATTGAAAGAACGTTCAGGTAGAATCAGTAATGCCAACATAGCCAAGAAATAATTAAACTTATGGATATGTAGCTGGCAGTTAAATTACTTTTGATAAACACTACCATAGTTATAACTGCCAGCTAAGCGTAACTAGCAGCTACCTATCTGGCACTTTTAACTGGACATTGAAAAACCGGCGGTTTTTCAATGTCCAGTTAAATAGCTTAACTGTCAGATAAAATTAATCTGGCAGATAAACTGTTTTTCAATGTGCAGGTAAAATTTACCGGAGGGTTAAACTCACTATCTGAAAGTAAATTTAGCAGAGAGTTGAAAGTGCCAGTTAAGGATTTATTCTACTGTTAGTGGATATGCACATGTGCATTTGGTTTAATTTCTGACAATTCTAAAACATTCTAACCTAAAAGCCAATGTGGTTGATTGATATATTCGTTTTTAATTTGTGATTTATATTAAATATATTATTGTCAATAATTAATTATAATAATAGTATACTGGACATTAAAAAACCGGTCCTTAGTATTATTTCCCTATTTAAATTTTTAGGCAAGTTCCTTATTAAATTATTTTGCATAAATAAATAAAACACAATACTATGTTCTCTACCACTATGTATTCACAAACATCTGCTGTTGCAGCTGCAACTTACAAAGTCATCGTAAAATAGTAAATCAAATAGTCCTTTTTGATTCAGAAGAATCTGCTACTACTGTTTCAATTAACAAAGTTACTGTCAAATAGGTATTTACTGTTTAAAAATGAATTTATAAGCTGAAATCGCAGTAGCAGATTCTTGTGAATGCAAGCTGATTATCTAATACTGAGTAACGGCTTCTTCAATCGATTCCTTAATATCAACTATTTGAGATTAGTTGGAAACGCCGTAACCAGATTTGATTTTTCTATTTTTAGATGCCATTTTAATAACGATCGAGCAGTTGTAATAAGCAGTCGTAATGAGAATTTCATAAATAATTCAAATAAATAAGGCAATTAAAAGGCAATTAAATGGAGAGAAATATATGCACGGCGATATTTAAAGATCAGAAGGTGATACCACTTGAGGTTAAACCAGAAGTAAACCTTTCATATATGTAATGTAAAATAGGACTTATTGCATTACAAATTGAATTAGCTTTCAACTAAAGAAAATTGCACAAGTAGCTACGGAATAATAGTACTAGATACGAATACTAATTGTTAGACTACTAGCTATATATCTTAAGTATATGTCCATCCTGCTTTCCCACATATGATTTGAAGAGTCAGAGTTACATCTTTACTCACGTCCATCATATGCAGCTCGAAGAAATGTAAGGTACGAATAGGCTCCTTTCAAAATCTGAAAAAATATTAACAGTTGATTTACTAACCGAAGCGTATTTTAAATAATTTATTTTCTGTTCATATGTTTCTGTCAGAAAGTCTAATGAAAGCAAATTAAATGTTGTTTAAATTGTTATGAGGACGTATCACTATTAATGAAAAATGGGTATCGTTCCTCAGGATGATTTCCATTATATTCTGTTGTGAAATAACGACAGAAGCTTCAAAATATAACAATAACAAGGTTTATGCATTATTCTAGTTGGCCTCCGTTTACTGTATGGTACGCCTGATGGCACCACGCCGTTTGTCGCGGTTACAAATTAATTGCACGGGTTCACAAAAGCCCTTTCCTATTGTTTCCTTGGTGGCCTCAGCCAGACGATTTCACGTCCTTCTATGTGATTTTCCTTAAAGTGGCAATCGTCCTATATTCTTTTGTTTTTGGTTGATGTGGTTAAAGAATTAGAGAATTCGGACCAATACGAAGCTGGAGAGTCGCTTTTGGGAACATATTTCTGGAAGAATCAAACTGTTGGGCCATGGGATTTCCAGGGAATTTGCAGCAATTTTCTCCAGATCCACAATATGACATCTCTTTGTCACTGCCACTGCCACTGCCACTGTAGCAGTCCATATTCTTAGAAACTTCAATTTAAAAAAAACGGCTACTTCTAAGGGTAGTGAATAAGGATACTTTTTTACGGAAATTTGTTACCGATTAAGCATGGGTTAGCTGCCCCTTAGCCCAATTGTCAGAGATCAATTTTGATGTAAAGTTAGAATTAATTGTTACCTCGATAATTGTTTCATGAAAGGCTAGTTCTTTGCTAGAAGAAAATGACTCAAAAATGTTTACTAAAATTTACCCCCGCAAACCCTCTGAAACGGAAAAATCCAGTTTTTTGCTAATGAAAAAAAAAGAAAGGAAAAAACGGATAGCACCACGTGAAAGAGGGAGAAATTTCACATCAAAACCGTATATAAAATTTTTCTGTATGATCAAAAATGTAAGGTATAGATTTTTTTGTTTAACGCACGAGAATGGAACGTGGCGACACATAAGTATGGCTCGCGAAGCGTGTGTGGTTTGTGCGACGCGCTACACTAAATTTGTTGTAACTTTTGAACGAATTAATAAAATTAAGCTCAACTAAGCTTAAATGAAACGAGAAACATATGTCTGTTGGATTATCAAATTTTCAGATATAAAAATGAAATGAATGTACGTAGAAATGGTACATATATGAAGTCAGAACATAAAGAGATTTCCGATGAATTCGATAAAGGCTCTACCATTTCTACAATTTTTAAATCTGAAACTTTCACATGTTACACTTGAAGTAATGTACAAAAAGATCCGATGGATGGGTATGCCAAATAATTTTTGTAATAAAAGTTATTAACGTTTATTTTACTCCTAGTTTCACGAATGTTGAAGAAAAGAAAAATGTATCTTTTATTTTCGTAAAATAAAGAAGGTTAATTCCATTTTCAAGGTAAATGCCCTTAAAACATATTACAGTACGGGTCGACCATCCTAGAATGGCCAACGACATTAGGATGCGCAGTATTTGAAACCACCCCACCTTTACGGAGCTCACTAGAGATGGGTAAAGCGGTTCCACTGATGTAGCGTTACAAACGCGATCGCTCCAGAAAAATACCGCGACAAAACAACGCGATTTTGGAACGACAGAAATGAAATGATTCGATTGGCTCCGTCAAACGCAACGCGATTAAAAGAAATCACGTTTGTCGCGTAGCGTTGTTCGAATTCAGTTATTTCAGAGGGTAACGTAACCTATTCAGTCATTCAGTCGCTTAGTCGCGTTGGTAATGTATAGAACGCTTGTTAATTTCTATTTACATATGGGTTCTTACATTTTTTTACTAAATGGTAGACACCAATAAGGATATATCTATGTTATAATAAGATTAGTATTATGTTGTAAGGTATATATAATATAAAAATTTTAAACTTGGTTAATATTTATGAAACCGCAGCTTGAGTTTTGATGTGGTATATCGAGTGGTTTAGCCAATAAAGGACACTCTTGTAACTTTTGGATGGGTCAATGAATTATTTTCAAATCTGGTGTAGTAATATGAAAACAGAATCCAATTATGTGATGTAAAAAAAACCAAAATTCCCGACTTCTGGTTACGATTTAATTTACATGAGAATCTGATTTTCAAATGTGATAACCTGTATATCTTTGTATATTTCGATCCTGCTAGCCAAAATACATATAATCCAACCTTCAGATGTTAGAGTAACGAGTAACCGATTACTTTAGCCCGTTGCAACGACAAGGCAGGTCAGTTGTACAACGTGCAGTCGGTACTTGGTGAAAGTGATGATGCTCGTTGCGAGTAACTGGTTATTTTGACATTTCGTAGCGCGACGCTACGTTACTAAAAAATACCGCGACAAAACCACGTTACAGAAATAACGACCCATCTCTAGAGCTCACTTGTTTATGTTCCTTCCTCGTGTAAACATCGGTACAGTCTTGAGAAAAGTGCTTGTAGTGTATAACTTATATTTAACACATAGGTACCTATTAGAAGTATCTACTTATGAACATTAATGTTGCGTGTATAAAGAACTATTGTTCAATAGAAAATATCAATTGGCCTATGACATACCCGGATTGTTGGGAATAAGAGAGCACCTTTTACTTAAACTTCTTCCCCCAACTGTACTACGTTCGTAGTTAAGAAACTTGTCTCTATTCAACAGCGACGATGTTTCTTCTCTCTCTGCGCGGCTGTTGGCCATCCTACAATGGTTTAAAGCTTTAAAAATCGCACCTACAGAAATCTAATAATGCGATTTAAACCAGAGTAATAGGTGGTTAAAGTTAGTTATACATATCAAACTTTATCACTTTCTCAAGATTTTGAAATTTTTGAAGTGTACATCTTCAAAAATCAATTTGTGAGATTTTTTTCACTCATTGGATATTTTTAAACATTACCCCAAGAGAAATATGTAGTAAATCTGGAGCTTACATTTTTGATCATACAAAGAACTTTCATATAGGTTTTTGCCCTGAAATTTTCCGGTCTTTCACGTAGTGCTATCCGTTTTTTCGTTTTTTTTCCCGTTATTTTCTTGATATTGGCAACAAACTGAATTTATCCATTTCAGAGGGTTTTTTATAAGGATTCGCGGAGGTAAATTATGGTAAATTTTTTTGAGTCACTTTCTACTACCAAAAAACTAGCCTTTAATGACACAATTAGCGAGGTAACAATTAATTCCGACTTAAAGCCCCAGGCAACTGGGCTACTGATTGGATTTGATTCATATTTGGGAGGTAAGTACCTACCATTATAAGGATAATTTACCTCAAATGCCAGCTTGAAACAATTTATTTTTACAAAAGTTATTAAAGAATTTTGAAAATTGAAAAAAACTGATCTTTACAAATGTGAATGAGCCGAATTGAGGTGCTAAGATATATGTATGTGGTCCAGGGCGTTATGTCGATTATAAATAAATAATAATATATTAAATGAATAGGGGGTAAAAAAATTCTTTTAATTTTGCAACAATTTTTTTCATTATGAACTATTTGATGGAACACCATTAATTTTTTTGGTGTAATATGATCATATCCTAAGTAACAACACATATTTTTTGGATATAAGATTTGAGGATTACTTCATGGTGCAAATTGCTTACAAATTTGTGAAAAGCTTGATTTTATAATTAACAATTAGTTAGTAAAATAAGCCCTTTTTCTTTATTTTTTTTAAATGTCTCCGTTCCTGCTCACTTTTAGTATAACATGTGCATTAGGAAAAATTGTTAGAGATGAAATTTTCTAAAAATCGCTAGAGGTCGCTAGGTACAATTGTTAACTTGCAAATGGCTTCCAAAGCTTTTCAAAATACGTTATTTTTACTATTTTTTTACTCGAAAACAACAAACTGTACATAGAGGGCTTGATCAAGATTCAAAATAAAAATTAAATTAGCAAGAAGACCTTATTTTTCTAAAAATTCTTTAACTTTAAACAAAATGCGAGAGACCTAAATGCCTCATTAGAGTAATATTTTTTTTAATACTTTCATTTCATACCCTTGTTAAATTTTTCAACTTAAAAATAAAATCACTCAATCCTTCATTCCAAAAAGAAATATGGAAAAAATCAGTTTTTTGAAGAAATTTATAGACTTTAAGTGTCTTGCGGAAGACCTAATTTTTTTTCAGTTGAGCTAAATTCTCTTGTGGTGTATATGGGTTCTTAGGGACAGCTTTTTATCAACTTTGAATTTGGAATTTCCAAAAAAGTTATTTTCGACGTACCCTAGTGTACGTACATTGTCCACGTCCAGCGCTCATTACAATAACAGTAGTTTAGATGTTATAAGCGAAAAACCTTTGAGACTTAGCTCCTAAGGGTGAATAACTTCGAACAGGTTAGACCCATGCATAAATTACAGGTACTTTTAGCATTGGCTTAATTCAAATGGTGTGATACTGTCATGCGTCAGGCGGGTTATACACCATACGTGGACCAACTAGAATAACTCAAAGATCACCAAATGTTTGGTAACATGTTGTAATTAAGAGGAAAATTACACGCACTTGATGTATTTCGTCATGCTGCTGGGACACTCCCAAGCATGTGTGTACTCTAGGAATAGTTGAAGAGACACCCCAAGTACTGTTTTCGGAACCATTGTTTAAAAAAAGCCCTAAGGACAAATATGGCAAATATATAATGTAGCGTCTCTTTGTAGGTCAGCATTTCTTTTTATAAATTAGTATACTAAGAATGTCTCATCTCTATTAATTTAGAAATCTCTTATATGATCACATTACAACGTATTAAAACTAAGTATTAATCAAGATATCCATACCGTTAAAGCCAATTGTAGAGAAATCTCTCCAAAAGGACCAATGGTAATAGATAACGGTCTTTGGGCACGACGCATCATAATGTGAATGGTACTCTTTGTGCGGTTGTTAAAATCATACCATTCCATTTCATATAAAGCATTAGATATGACTTCACTCTAAAACAGAAAATATGTAATCCCATAGTTAAATAATGCAAGTAGACTAGTAGTAGTTAACAATATATTTTGTTCTTGATATCATTTACATCACTATGTGTATATACCAGAATTGTCTGTACACGTATAAAATAAGTTGTGTAATATTTTTTTCCAGTTGAACACAAAGAGGTGCCCTACCCCTAGGTATCTAATAATTTTAATAAATAGGCGGCTTTACTAAGAGCACACTATCAGTTCAGCTGATGCATTGAATAGGAAGTGCTGATTTATGGAAGCCCTGTGGCACTTTTGTCAAAGCCAACGTAATTCAAAATATTCATAAATTTAATGTGAATAGTTTACCTGTAGTTTAAGCAGCATTTTATAAAATTTAGATGCAGCAGTTTTGATCCATCGGAAAATTAATTGTAACAATTTTAGGTAACCTGGATGAAATTGAATCAGGAGATAGGAGTTTATGAAATTGGTTGTAAACATTGCAATTTGACATCTGTCGGACAAACAAAACCACCAATTGTAATAATATTTAAGGAACATACAACGCATCCAAAAAGTTGAAGAACTGAAAAAACCACTGATACCCAACACGTCTTAGAAATATAACAATTAATATTTGAATACTTACAAAATGTAAATTGTAAAACTAATATGAATAATGATAAAGGTCCTATTAAAAAAAGCTCTCTTCATCGGTTAATAAGCCACGGTTCGTCGAGACACAGTTTAGGTAGAGCTGATTGAATTCATTGAATTCGTTTGGATTGAGTTTCGTTTTAGTGTAAATGTAGTAGTATATATATTCTATGGATCTGTACAAGAAATGCCTAAGTCACAATCTTGGTTTTCAATATATGAAGTTTGGTTCAAAATTTTATTATTTTGCAAATGTCTTATTTTGCAGATTTTTAGGAATCTTGTTTTTATTAAGTTTTTCATTGAAATAAAATTGCCGCAGAAAAGGTAACAAATTACCTTTTCCTTTTTGTTCAAACATAGTAATGAAGTAAATGTTCTCAATGCATTATTGACTTAGGCATTTCGTGTACCGAGCAACAGATAAACATTTTTAGTTGTACTTTAATTTTGGTCATCTCCTGGCGATGTCAGTACGGTTGATTAAATATTCAAACATAGTATTGAGGTATTTCTAAAACTACTTCACAGCATCGCACTGTAAGACTCAGCCCCTTTTACGGTATAAAACATTAATAAAAGTGCTTCGTAAGTTTTTATTCTGCCACGTGCTGGCTTATTATTAATTCTAGAATGATGAGAAGTTTATTTGCTTTTAAGTTTAGACATGAAAAAGGTATTTTGTACGTTTTCAAACAATGTTCCAGAAAATGTTTGCGAAATCCATCGATGTTGGTTTCCTTCAAATTTGGTAATTTCGTCGAATGTCTGTAATATGGTAAGTACACGTCGAATATTTTTTTGAATGCTGGGTTAATGGTTCTTTGCCATACATAGATATTGTTCTTATTCACAATGTCTTGACAAATGTGACAACCGTGTAATATTTCAGCTTCCCTCCTTTTGCCCTATAGCATATCCGACAGCCTCGCACCATCTGTCGTAGCATATTTTAAGGCGCAAAGCTCTTTTCCTAACTCTTTGTTGGCATCAGCCCATCGTTTTGGTGGTCTTCCTCTTCGTCTCTTGCCACCTGGTTTCCACTGGACAGTCAAACTGTTTATATAGTCCTGTACCGACCATAATAATTTATTCAATTCCACATTGTCAAATGCCTTAGGCCAAAAACACAGTAGGCGGTTTTCGCCGATTCGGCCGCCGAATCGACAGATGCTGTAATGGAAAGAAATGGAGCTGTTCACACTAAAACGCGCTGCGGGAAATCGGCATCCACCACCGCGCGTACCGACGTTCGATTCATTTGCCGAATCGTTTTTATTGCTTCGAGCGGCGTATGCTGCAATGCAAACAAATAGATCTGTTCACACATTCACTTATTTTTCGAGCGGTTTGGGCTCGCATTGAAGCCAAATTGCACATTCTTTAAAAATATTGTATTTACACCTCTAAAATAAATCCCATTATTGATAATGAACTATTAATAAATGTAATTCAAGGACAACCTGCTATATGGGATATGAGAAACAATGATTATGGTGCAGAAATAAAAGAAAATAGCTGGGAAGAAGTAGTTATTATACTGTTGTATTATATTTTTTCTCATTCGGTTATTCTTCTTTATTAAATCTTTTTCCAAAATATATAGCAGTTCGTAAAATGATGCTTTCGACATTCTCATGAAATTGAAAAACTTTGCATCATCACTTTTAATTCCATTAAATACAATATTAAATAAACTTTTTGTTTCGCATTCTTTAACAATAGGACGCGCCTATCATTTATTTTTTTTTATTGACAGTATAATAAACCTAACAAAATTAATTCTTCCTTTGAGTCAGACAAATCCATTTTTATCCCTGTACTATCAACACTACTGAAAACAGTGACAACGTTGCCTTCCTACGACAATTGGTTAACCGCTTCGTGTGTGTTGTGCAGGCGGCTGCCGATTCGGCGGCCGACTCGACGAAAAGCGCATAGTCTGTTTTTGGTCTTATTGTTGACCTTTCGATGAACTGACGTAAATTCGACATTTGTTCTCTAGTACTATATCCCTTAACAAAGCCTGCTTGCTGATGAGGAATTTGCTAAGAAAGATATTGCAGAAATCTAGATAGAATGCTGTATAGAATTGCTCTACTAGCATGTGGTATTAATGCCAGCAATCTATAGTTGTCACAAGCATATCCAGATCTACTTTATGTAATAGTACGAAGGTTGACGTTTTCCAACCATACGGGCAGATTCCTGTTTCCCACATTTTCTGGCCTATTGTGTGAAGAATTCTCACTCCATCTTCGTTAACTAACTCGCTTTAACTGTAATATTATCGATTCCAGCTGTATTGCCGGTTTCCAGTATTTGAATTGCTGCTTCCACTTCTGATTTCAGTATTGAGATTTCACCTTCGTAGTCCTGCTGTCAGTCATCTTCTGCCTGAGGATGGTTAATCTCGAAAAGTTTGTCACAGTCTTGGCGTCAAACCTCAATTATCTGATCCCTGTCAGTTCTCGGTGTACTAGTGGTGTCCTTAATGGACCACGAATTATGCTTAAATTTGTGTGTCATCATCCTTACTGATCCAAAAAGTTTATTATTGTCATCTGCATGTGACTCCAGGTCTCTACAGATGTCTTGGAGATACAATTTCTTGTCTCCTTTACAAAGAGTCTGAATTCTCACCACACGTTTTTAGTAGAGTGTAAGTATAGTAATATAACCACTTTTCTTTTTTGTTGACTTCGCACAAACCTTATGGGAATTGGGTTTCGGCAGAATCGTTTGAATTTTTGTCTTGTCATCCAGAACAAAAGTTTCCATGGCCACGGTGCTCTATATTCAGTATTTTGGCTTCTATGGAGCAAAAAAGCTCAATCATATGTTACTACCTTGAGTAGTTTTATAACATTTTTATAACGCATATTTTGATTATTGAAGTTCCTAACTTTATGTTTTTGAGGTTACTCAATTTAAATCTATTGTCAAATAGACGATGTTGACAATTGACAGCTGTCAGTTAGCAAGGAACTACTGGGTGATTTGTTTAAAAATCTCGAATAATAAGCACTCTACGAAAAAATGTTTCAAACAAAATTTGTAAAATCGGATGGGGGAAGTTCGATAGTATGTCTGACTTTGCCCATACAGCACAAGGACATCCTCAGAACATACTGGGGGCGATTTTTCAGCACATATGGGATATCCTGGAAAGATCCCATTATCACCTTAGGATGTCCGTAGAACAGTTCAGGCTTTGCTGATGACGTCCTCAGGACATCAGTACGGGTGTGTAAAGAACATCAGCTCTTATATGGGTTATGCCTGGGCTTTACTATGAGCAACCTGAGGACATTGATTGGACTTTATATAGGACATCTTCAGTTCTTTTAGGGTTTATTGGATATTTCTAAAGACAGCAAAAAATACGTATTATTTTATAAGATCATTACTTTTAAACAGCCAATAAGCGAAGACAAAGGAATAGAAGTTTATATAATGGCAGAGGTAAAATGACTAATAAAAATGTGATACATTTATGTACAACTCCATATACATATTTGTATCTATCAATTGGGTTATATCGCTTTAAAAGTAAATCTACCAAACTAATAGAGATTATATATAGTCCAATGAAATAGATCGACAAATCTAAATTTTGAGGTAAATACTTGAATTTTTGTTGTTACTTTGAAGTTTTTGAGCACAATTAACGGAAGAAATTTTTTTTTCAACCCCGAGAAGGGGTTACTCAAAATGTGTAAAAGATAGTAAAATAAGTTTCAAATAAAAATTGTAAAAGCCTGAAATATTACATAAAAATGATCTCTTGCCTTTTTTTGGTATTATTAAAACCAACAGAGTTTAGGGTGGATAGAAGTTATAAGGGATGATATGTACAACTTTAAAAAATCATAGCGTACTGATAGGTTATAACGAATTTAAAAAAAACTTCTATTCACTCAGAAAAATATAAAGGATTACCTATCTGGCAATAACATCTGCGGACAATAACCAATCACATTTTCCCCTTTTAGATAATATAATAAATACATAGCAGAATTATATTTATGAAATATTTAACGTAATCTTATTTGTCGAAAGAACTTTAAAATGAACGTGGAAAAGACATCGACGCCCGGTGGATTTCTTAGAACTTTCGACTTGTCACAAAAGGCAGCTAATTTAAAACACAGTAAATCTATTAAAACCAAATTATAAATAACTGCTATTTAAATCATTTTTAATGCATTTTTAATGAATTATTTGTGCTAGAGGGGATTATCAAATAGAACACACAAATAAGTTTTTAGAAGCTAATTTTATAAACCAATAAGAGACACTATCAATAAATAGCCTCAAAATAATAAATATAATTTTCATTATTTTTGTTGTTGAAATCTCCTAAATAATAATACCTATAATAGGACTTGTCCAGGATATTCCCACACTGGATATTTTGTTAGGCTTTTAATATCTTTGTAGGATATTACTAGGACATCCTGCCAGGATTTGTCTAGGATACCCCTATTTGGGATATTCTCAGGTTGTATACATTTTATTAGGATATCCTAAGGATGTCCTGAGGAATGTTGTCCTCGATTGGGATATACGGGACCAAATGAGGATATCCTAGGGATGTAATGTGATGTGTGGGTGAGTGGGGGGGTTAAGGTCATTCAAGGTTAAATTCGCTTTCTAAATGGCAACTCCTATTTTTGATTATTTTTTGCAAATTCGAATTTTCTAACTAAAAATACCTTTGTTCGAAACATTTTTTCTGAAATTGCAATTTTTTCAGTTATCCGGCGAGGAAAAATGAAAATTTTAGAATTTTGCGATTTTTTTTACTCGAAAAGGAAGAAGTTTGGACAAATATTGAAAGAGGCAAAAAGAGTTTGGAATCATTCCGGGAATATTCTCATTTTTTTTCGGAACTGTTCAATGCCCAATTCCCGGAATGATTCTAAACTCTTTTTGCCTCTTGCAGTTTTTTCCAAACTTTTTCTTTTTCGAGTAAAAAAATCGCAAATTTCTAAGATTTAGATTTTTTCTCGCCGGATAACTAAAAAAAATTGCTCTTTCAGAAAAAATGTTTCGAACAAATGTAGTCTATTTATAATCAGACAATCCAAATTTGCAATAAAAAATAGGGGTTCCCATTTAGAAACGATTTTAACCTTGATTGACCTTAACCCTTTCACCTAAAGTCAAAGGCGAACTGCCCCCGTCCAATTCTACAACTTTTGGTTGAAACATTTTCTGGTAGAGTGCTTATTACTCGAGATATTTGAAAGTTTCATGTTAAAAAAATCACCCAGTAGTTTCTTGCTAATTGACAGCTGCCAACTGCCAATGTCGTCTATTTGACATTATATTTGAATTCAGCAACCTGAAAAATATAAAGTTTGGTATTTCAATAATCAAAATATGCGTTATAAAAATGTTATAAAACTACTCGATGTAGTAACTTATTATGGAGCTATGAAGCTTTGGTGCTCCACAGGAGCCAAAATACTGAATATGGAGCATCGTGGCTATGGAGACTTTTGTTCAGGACGACAAAAGCTATAATATACTAAAAATTCAGACGATTCTACAGAAACCCAATTCCCATAAGTTGTGTGCGGGGTTCTTCGATCAAGGAAAAAATGATGTCTGTCTCTCTTTTGATTATATTTTGAACCCATTCCATTGAAGAGTTGGGGGTATATCGGTAAATAAGTAAAGGAAGCTAGTAAGAGTTCAGAACCTGGGGACTTGGTGTGTATACCTAATACCTATACTAGAAGCCGAGGTTTCAATTTTTTCTATGACATCAGCCATCGCCACCCCCACCTCACTCCATTATTGCAGGGGTTAACAAAGTAAAATGACGATTTTGACTTATATTTGGTAGGTACATAGGTGTATTAAAACGTATTTTGAAAATATGTTATTTTTCAATTATAATTACTATGGCTGCAGTTTGAGCCATCTCCTGATGGTGTGCCGATCCATGATTGGCGAAATATTCGTCTCTTATTCTATGCGTTATTTCCGTATCTGTGGAAGCAAAAGTTATAATGCTACTAATGGCTTTTATATTTATCAATCGATTTTTAATAATAAGGTTTTTATTCTTTAACTTACGGTCCAAATGTCAACACCATCGGAAGTTTTTGAGCGTATAAGGAACGTGACGAACAGATAGATGGACACATGAATTTTGAAACTTATTCCAAATTAAATAATTAGATAAATTATATATACAAGTTTCCTCAATAAGTGACATTTAGTCCTTTAGAAAAGTACCAGCCGAATAAAATAACTTCATTTCTCCAAAGAGCATTGTAATATAATACACTGAAATTAGTAGCTTACAGTTTATATATTCGATTAACAGCTTTCTCAAGTACTCACGTTTATTTTTATCTCATTCGCATGCCAGCAAAATATCAGTACATGCATCACTGTTATTAATCCATATGTTGAGGGAAAAACCATTTTACTTAAGGATTTACTCTAAAAGAAAAACCAATTTATAATATTTTTATTACTATCATCATTATTATTAATTGTAATAATCATAAAAAGCAGATCAGCACAGGTTGTAAAACATCAAGAGAAAGGGCATTTGAATTAGTTAGAATCAGTTAAATACTTCTTTCATTACTATTCTAGATACTGCTTAATAGTTGAGGTGATACGAGACAAATTCGGTTAGTATACTGCACTTTTTAAAGACAGTTTGCCGTTTTGCTCAGTTATAGCTGAAACCTAAAAAGTATTTTTTTAAAAGTTTGTATTTGATATTTCCCTAACATTTAAGTTCCGAAAATTGTATTTTGTTTGGTGTCGTTAACATATGATTTTAACTCAAGTGTCTCAAGAATATGTAAACGATGTCAAAATCAACATAATAAATCAAAATAAGGCAAAGCACGATCGCCTTATTACATAAACCAGCATAAGTTCCTTTTATTACTTTCCTTATTCACAAGTTCTTAACAGATGTTTTGTTATTCATGTGATGTTCAAGTTGGTTTCCCTTTGTTGGATAGCATGCTCGACAAGATCACGTCATCTGCCTCGGATGAATGAGGTATACGACCTCAGCAAAAATATTTTCTAACAGGTCCTTGGTGGCACCAGCCCAAAGTTTTGGATGTCATTCCTTTCGCTTCTTGACGTCTGACTTTCATGACTATGAACTTTCTAGATGCTCCGATTGATGTGGCTAAATAACGCGGATTACAAACTAACAAACAAGAAATATTTATTTGTATTCTTTCAATATTTAGGCATTTTGCTCCACAATTGCGGCACATCAGTATGCATGGGACACTAGCAGATTTACAAGGTCATTTAATTGACATAGTTTGACAACAGTTTTCTGCCAGGCTGCCAAACTACTCGCTGCGTTCAGATTCAATGAATTGGAAATTATGTCTTCTGCGTTGCCCACATTCGTATATGTCTCCACCGACAGCAACACACCGACACGCCTAGAAGAAAAACTTCAACAGCAAAACAACAACCAAACCTTCTTCTCAGTAAATGAAAAAAGTGAGAACGTTCACCCTGCTCGCGAATTATGCATTACATAATTTGGGTCAAATTTATGTTATCACAAACGACGATACTCAAACTTTCTTACGTAGCAACAAAGCCACATTCGTATCTGGTGCTTCTTGTGAGAAAATGGAAGAAGCATATGAGCATCTAATGTAGTATGTGCACCATGTGATCTACGATGGTGCCAAAATGCCCTTATTTGTACTACAGACACTCGTATTGTCGTCTTAATATTATACTTATTTTCTGGGCTAACTAAGTTCTAGATCCTACATGGCTTTGGCTGAAATCGAATCTACAAATCCGTCAAATAGCAGAAAAAGTAATGCCTGCCTTCAATTGAAAATATAGCCACTCTGGTTGCAAGACGTGGAAGGCTTAAGAGGAAGTAGTAGAGTCTTCTCTGCCAAACCAGTTCACTTCCTACACTGCAGTCCAATGTAAAATAATTCCTATAGAATGTTTTGTGGTAATCCTGGAGATAGTGGACCACTTGAATGTCAGAGTGTTAACGTAGCACGCAATTAAATCATTGTTAAGCCTTTCTCCTGCATCTGATGCGTTAGTCCTACAGTGTTCCAACCATATGCCAATGTAGTATAATGGCGTCAGGAAGACATCATCGTCACTGATATACAATCTCTGGCTAGTGCGTTGGGGATGAATATAGCCCAATAAAGTGTGTCCATATTGGACCACCCAACCAACAGTTTGGGAAGCTTGCAAATAACATGTGTGTGCAAGGAGGGATGCTTGTCAAGTAAATGCTCTTGTAAGTTTACTGGCGTCCTATTATATGCACATCATCATGCTGTAAAGAAAAATGCCGAAATCCTGAATGAAAACAAAGTATTTGTTGTTTCCTTGATTTGCACCATTTTGTAATAAAATGAAATGAATGAATTGATATCTTAACTTTATTTTGATTTTATTTTAGATATGTATTATTGAGGCGAAGAGGCCGCTCTTCAAAACTTTGGTTTAGACGGTATAATCCTATCGAGCATGCTATACAATGTAGGCAGGCCAAATAGAGCTTTGCATGTATGTCAAGACATAGTGAATAAGAATAATAATAAGATGGACTTAATTTGATTTATGTAATAAAATTGTTTTCTTCTGTTTCATTTTGTTATCTAGTACTAAGTTTGACCTTAGATACGTGTTACCCTATTCCAAAATATATGTAAGTGACACCAAGCATGACATAATTGAATAATTTTAGGGAATTATTGGCATCGAGACACCATTTTTGAAGTTAACCGCCATTTTGAATACTAAGGGAAACATCTAATGCCCTGTCTTCTGAACATTTTCTCTTAGATTCCAACTACAACCTTGCAAAGCGACAAACTGTGTTCAAAAAGTGCAGTCTACATTCGCGTAATGACTCACCTATAAATATATACTATTTAAAAAAATAATAGCACAACTTACCGATCTTATTTGAAACAATATTAAAGCAATTTGGCCAGAATACAGAACAAATTCCAGGATCATGAAATGACGTATGCTATTGTTTAATATCCTAGTGTACCTAAAATATTACAACAAATTGTCCCAAATGGAAAAATTCACAATCTCATACTTTATAATAAATATTCTGCGAACATTGAAATTGAAAATTTTATAATTGTCTACCTACTTATATTTAGTAAGTGTACAATGTTTTTAGAATTTTGCATTTTTCCTATTTTTACAGGAAAAAGAAATAATTTAGAAAATAATTATTACTGCCTCTGTAAGCTATTTAATAATAATACAGGCTAATTTACAAGGAAAATGAGGAAGTGATATACTTCGTATTTCTACTAAATATGTGAAGTTCAGAACACGCGAAATTATGAAATAATTCCCTTTTGTAGTAAGTGTAAACTTTATTTTATATGTAAAAAATAGGTAGCAGACATACAATGTGATCCACATTAAATACAAACACCCCTGTAAAACATGTGTATTACCCGATTTTAATTGTATTTAAAAAAACAATAGTTGGCGCATAGATTTTCAATTAAAAAAATCGCTAACCCTTGTCCATTTTTGACATTGAAAAAAATCATAACAGGCATTGAAAATTGAAATTAGTCTATACATTTTTGTTATAAAGTTAAGGTTCTTGTACTCTCCATATTTTTAAATACCGTTAATAACGGGTGGTAAATACATTTTTACAGGGGTGTTTCTATAAAATACTGCATACATTAATTTGGTTAAAAATCTATCATTCTTCGATATTCTCTCACGAAATTTGATATAGGGCGCGTGCAAAATCTGACAGCTAACGAGAGTGGAGGGCATATAACCTCGATGTTCCAAATTAATTAACGTGAAATTCGCTGTTGTCGTTTGCTTTTTTGACTTTCTTGTGCTATCAGCTATTGAAATAATCATTTTTAAGTTTAATTTTCATTATATATAGACAATTACGTGTTTTGTACAATAAAATTTCCTTTGATTTGGCGAGGGGTACATTGTTTACCTATGTGTTATTAGTTATTTTCTTTGTATTTAAACAATGTATGGGATTTATCTTATTATTACATATGGAACATATTTAGATTATTTAGGATTTGAATGCTGTTAATTATTCTGTTATCAGTTTACGACAAAAAGCCATGGTGGCATATTCTATGGTAATTGGTTGTCGAAGTCTCACCGAATGCCAATTTAAGCTCTTAAGGTATGTGATTATTACTTAACATTAGAATTTAGTGTTTATTATATAACATATTTAATGAATACATAGCAGTAAATACCTTCTGCATGCACGGAACTAAAATTATTAATTATTTCAATATGCCATCGATTTACACCAAAAGAAGCAAAGTTTGTGCTCAATCAAAAAAGCAAAGCGAAAAGAGCTTTAGAGATATCCCATCTTACTGAGTCAAAGATGAGATATGATCATAGTTCCAGACATTATCTTAATGGATAATCTTTATGGATAATAATTTCATTTAAATTTCATATAATTTTTAGGAAAACCTACTTTCGATTTTTGAATGGAACACCCTATATATTTTTACATTTTTGGAATCTAGAGGAAATTTTGAATACACTACAACCATTTTGGTCACTTTTTGATAAACTTTAAAAATTTTATTAAAAAATCTATTTCTAAATCCAGAGTGCTGTGGTGCCCAAAATATATTTTAGTTTGTGTGCTACGTTACTATAAAAATAAAAAGAGCAATATGATTGCATTACTTAATTCTCTAGAGGCGTTTAAAATTTTTAAATGTGATTTTTACCCACTAACTCGTTTTTTTTAAATGGGAATTTAATTGTTCACCAACACCTCATTTTCATACGAATCTAATGATACCAAAATTTTGAAAATCCGCTCAGAAATATTTGAGATTTCAGCCAAAATACAATGCAACCAAGCTTTTAGAAACATGCAGCTAATAGATAATAGATTAGTGGGCTTTGAAAACTAAAATAGCACATTTCTGTGTAAATCTGGTAACCTAATAACATTGGAAAAATCATAGTAGCCATTGAATGTAATAAAACAATATCAGCTGTCAGACAGATACAAAATAAAGCGTTGCGGAAATCTCTTTGAGTAAAAATCAAAGAAAATGAATAATTTTAGTAGAAATGAAAAGGTCGATATGTTACTGATATATGGAGAGCGTCTCAAAAATTCAACTGCAGCTTCAGAACTGTATCAGTAACGATATCCCAACAGACGTCATCCAAGCAGACACTTGTTTCTCAGAGTGGAACAAGAATTAAGAAACGAATCCAATCAACAAGATGACCATCAAACATTTATTGTAAGTGAGGACAAAGAAATTGATGTATTAGGATTTGTGATGGTACACCCAACAACATCAACAAGGGAATTGTCAATGGAATGCGACATTAGTCAGTCTTCGGTTTGCAGCATTTTAAAGAAACATAAGTTTCTGTCTTATAAATACCAAATACACCAACATCTTTATGGAGATGATAACGACATGAGGCTAGTATAATGCAACTGGTTCTTAAATGCAGTACAACAAAACCCAGGTTTTCCTTTTCATATTTTATATTCAGATGAAAGTAGATACGAACCAAGGTATGTTTAACAGAAATAATACTAGGTACTGGGCTCAAGAAAATCCGAGGTTGGTAGGGCGGGGGAATATTCAGGAAAGATTTGGGTTTAACTGTTGGCTTGGAGTACTTGGAGATCGAATAATTGGACCCATATTTTTTATGGAACACTTACTGGCGAACGATATTTATTCTTTTTACAAAACCAGACAGCAGAATTTCTTGACTTACTTCCTCTTGCCTATTTACAAAATCTGTTTTTCCAACAAGATGGTGCTCCCACACATAATTCCAGAAGAGTGATGGAATATTTAAACAACTTGCATGGTGAACGCCTTATCGCAAATCAAGGTCATATCAGGTGGCCTCCTAGGTCACCTAACTTAACACCCCTCGATTATTATGTATGGGGCACTCTCAAAAATAAAGTTTATAATACTTCTTCAAATACCCGTGAAGAGCTGCAAAATAAAGTTGTACGGGCTCTTAATGAAATAACGCCGGCTGAATTGCGTAGAGCCATTCAAGCAACTGTACGCAGAGCCGAATTGTGTATAGAAAAAATGGTGGACATTTTGAACAATATCTATAAATGTCAATTTATGGTTTAATTATATTAATTATTTTAAAGATACCTACTGTTACCTAGTTTAAGTTTAATTGTTCAAACGGAATTGATTTTTATTTATTTATAGGCCCGATATTTATGTTCATTTAAATAAAACTCTGAAAACCGAATTGATGTCGCATTCTATTGCAAATGTCCTTGTGGATGTAATTGTGCTTACCTCCACATACCTATGCTAAACTTAATTGTAACGTTCTTTGCGCTCACAATTATTAAATGTTTGATAGCTCAAGATTGCCTATAACTACACGAGTCTGTCTGACAGCTGATATTGTTTTATTACATTCAATGGCTAAAATGAGGTATTTAAAAATGTTGGTGAACGATTAAATTCCCATTTAAAAAAACCGAGTTAGTGGGTAAAAATCACATTTAAAAATTTTAAACGCCTCTAGAGAATTAAGTAATGCAATCATATTGCTCTTTTTATTTTTATAGTAACGTAGCAAACAAACTAAAATATATTTTGGGCACCACAGCACTCAGGATTCAGAAATAGATTTTTTAACCGAATGTGCACCAAACTTGATTTTTTATTGAAAATATGGCATTTTAGTCGTGTAATAAGGCCTCCAAATTTCAATTTTCTATTCCAAATATTTTAGGAAATATCGGGGCGAGCGCAATTCGTGACTCACCCGGTATAATGAAAACTAAACTTAAAAATGTTTATTTCAATAGCTGATAGCACTAAAAAGTTAAAAAAGCAAACGAAAACAGCGAATTACACGATAATTAATTTGGAACATTGAGGTTATATGCCCTCCACTTTCGTTAACTCTCAGATTCTGCACGCGCCCTATTTACCTATTTGAGGGGTCTCTGAATATAGCGGTTAAGTCAGATTGTCAAAAATTATTTTAAAAAATCGTTAACCAAATTTGTCCACTTGTGACAGAAGAAAAATTATAGTCTTGAAGATTGAAATTAATCTCTAAATGTGTGTCATTAAGTAAAGATTTTGATACTTCATATTTAAAAAAAAACCTTTAATTTTCTGAAACAACTTAGTGAAGTACTTTATTAAAATTATTTGTTTGAATAGATAGATATACCATGAATATTTTCTGTATCTCAAGTATTACTTTCTTTCTTTTAATACAAATTATTAGAAATTTTTACAATAGATTGTTTCATTGAGGATAACATCGACTGCCTATAATTTGTTTAAAACTGTACTCATGTACTTTTTAAACTCAATATTCATATTTATCATCAGTTCTTACAATTTCAGGTATAGCAAATTTTGCAAATATCTAATTGATTTTGCAAATTACCAACTGAGAGGTTAAGTTATTGGTTACCACCATATTATGTTATAATAAAAAGGTCGCTTAAGAAAAATGTCACACTAGTATATATACATGACTCTTAAGCTTAAAAGTATTATCCAAATACCCCTATAAGTTTCGCCCTTCATTTGAAATGAAAAATTTAATAACAAGTTTAATTAGGAAATTAGTTTCAAAAGTTTGGGTTATTAAAGGAAATCAGAGAAATGAATAATTAATTATTGCGTTAATTTATTATATTTTTCTTTAAATTAATTTGTACAGATGTACAACATAGTTGTCAATTATTAATATACAGTAATAAAAACTGTTACATTTTTTTTATAACCTTGTTCTGAAGATTGTCAGATGATTCAGAAGTGCATAGCCGAGAATTTAAATGTTGCAAGGCAAAAATCTAGCGGGATCAGTTCAGGCGACCGAGCGGGCTATTCCGCTGAGTGTCTTTTATTAGGTCGACTATCAAGAAATTATTTTGCAGATAAAATGTACATATGTAAATGTGTATATGGTAAGGGCCATTTTGTTGGAAAGTACTTAAAATGTTTTTATAATTTTAGCATATAAGTCGCTATGTTATTGCAGGTGAATGATATTTTGGGAAAGTGGTATGAAAATTGATCTAGTGAAATCATTTCCATCTGTTGAAAATGTTATTTTCATTAACAATTTTGTGGGTACTCAATATGACCGAAAACAAACGTTTTAATATTATTTATTATTCTGTTCGTTTTAATGGTAAATTCATTCAAAATTTAACGAAATGCATCTTTAGAAATATATTTTCTTTTAATTTCAATTCATAAAAGAATAATTCGAAATTTATCTAATATTCGTATTTTATTAGAATTTTGCATATTGTATTATTATTATTATTAGTGGAGTAGCATTAAGTCAAAAATATTTAAAAATGGATGTCGCTGTAAGAAGTGATTTTTTTTAAGTCAATGGTCGAGCCCCGTGGGTTATGAAAATGCTACTCATTGTGGTGAGAAGTCGCCGCTAAACTTTCTAGAGCCACAATACAAAATGGACGCCTTGCCTGTTTCTTGAACATCTCTTTTAAATATCTCCGGTCCTAGCAGAGCGGGTAAGGCCTTAAGATCTTTGTTTTTGAAAGGGCAACAAGAGCAGAGGGGTTGGAAAGCTCAAATGTTTAACATAACCTCAAAAAAATAACAAACATGCATTAACGAGACATTTTTCTTTTCAACTTTCTCCAATTACTCGGATTTTAGTAGGCCGATTTTGATTAAATCTATAGAAGGCACCTCTTATCAGTACTAATTTCAAAGGAGTATGTATCAAGGAACAGAAAATACGTAACCATAAAGGTTCTAAGAGTATGTAAGTTTGACAGGCTGTCATTTTGGTTCTAGGTGGTTCTAGATGACAGAATTTTCTTCAAGTTTCGTTTTTTTATCTTTTTACAACTGAGATGAATGAAACACGTCTAAATCTAGTCGTTACAAAATGGTGGCAATTTTTCTGGAGAAACACCTGTTTATTATATTTTTTTAAACATCTTCCATACAATTGTAATTTAAAAATATATGATTGAATATCTACTATTTCTTGCAAACATGTAACCTAACGAGGTATAAATATTCTTCATTCATAACCTAAAAAAAAATATTTATAACCGGTACATGCCTTAAGTATTTGTCACAAAAAAATTTGCACATATATATTACCATATCTATTGATATGCATTGTCAAATTTAATACTAATTTAATAGTAATACATACCGGGTGGCATAGAAGTATGGGAACAGCAGGATAACTTGGAAAATACGAATCCTAGAAAAAAACTTTCAATACAAAAGGTGTAGAAAATTTTCCTGGCTATCTGATGGGTGCCTTGAATTTGACCTTGACCGTGACATTCAAGGTCATTCGAAGGTCAACTCGATTCGTTCAAATGGGACCCTCTATCTTTAACCTAGGAAATGAAACGAGCGGAAAATTTTGCGTTCGGAGATGACCTTCGCCACTTATAGAATAGTGGTGTAAATATAACCTTTAGAGGTAAATTTTGTAAGTTCCGATGGTCATGTCCGAACGTAAAATTTTTCTCCCGTTTCATTTCCGGAGTTAAAAGTAAAGGATTCCATTTGAAAAATCGGCGTAATCTTAAAATGGCCTTGAAGGTCGTGGTCAAGGTCGAATACAAGGTCAACGTCAGACAGCTAGGGAAGTTTCCTACAACTTCTGTGTTTAAAGCTTTTTCTAGGATTCGTATTTTTCAAGTCATCCTGCTGTTGCCAGACTTTTATGCCACCATATGTAAAATTTTCTCACCAGATTGTGAAAATGCACCTAAGCAAATTTGAACAACGTGCTTCATGTGCATCTATTTCTTATTCAATCCATATTGCAATAAATGCTTTATTTAATTTGATAGTGTAGAGAGGACTTAAAAACGGTAAAAAGGTCACTTCCTCTACTATTGAAGACTCCTTATTTTTCTATACACAGAAACTATATATTTTTTTTACTACGATGAGACTGAAACCAGTAAGACTGATGACTTGATATAAGCATGAAAATTATTCTATTAATGTAGCTTTATTAAAACAATGTAATATTTTGACATAAAAAATTAAAATGAATGATTTGCAGTTTTAATTAATTCCTAATTACTTTATGCGTGATTACACGCGTCATTACACAGCAACACACACAAGAATTCTTTCGCTGAATTCGAATCCGAGGTCTGTTGCTTACAATGGTTACACGTCTAACCCATATACCATAACATCAGGAGTACAACAGGGTTCCAATTTAGGTCCGCTATTTTTAGCTCTTTTTGTCAATGATATCAATGACAATCTTTGCTGCAAAAAGCTTTTTTTCGCAGATGACCTGAAAATCTTTGCGTCAATAAATTCCAAAGACGACTGTCATATGCTACAAAGGGAACTTAACAAAGTGGCACAGTGGTGTCATTTAAACTCTCTGGCTCTAAATATAACCAAATGCAAGGTTGTAACCTACTCACGAAAAGATGAACCCATCGACTACGATTATCGTATCGGCACACAATCTTTGCCACGTACTGACTCAACCAGAGATCTAGGAGTCTTTTTTGATGACAAATTATCATTTGCCAAGCATGTCGAGTTAACGGTCTCCTCGTCTATGAGTCAGGTCTTCCGGAACAATGACGACTTAATCAAACTATTTAATTGTTATATACGGTCTGAACTCGAGTACTGCTCACTTATCTGGAGCCCTATCTATGATTATCAAGTTAAATCAATCGAGTCTGTTCTGAGGAAATTTTTAAAATTTCTCTGCTTTCGCACTGATGGTAATTATCCAAACAGAGGCTGCGACCAGACGTATCTGTTAAATAGGTTCGACTTCGACTCACTACAATTTAGAAGGCAATTCTACGCTATAAAATTCCTGTATTCGCTCATACACAACAGGGTTGATCGCCCTCCTGCACTAAGCCAGTTGAACTTCTTGGTTCCAAGAGCCGCTAGTCGCAAACCGCTCACATTTTATTGTCAATCGGCACGAACCAATATAATGCTGAAGTCTCCTATATTCGTTATGTGCTCTACCTACAACTCAATTTGTGATACTTGTGATATATTCGACTATTCGATAAATACAATTTATACTTCTCTTAAGAATTGCAGCATCCCATAGTATTAAAATAACACAAACATGTAGTGTACCTGTAATTAATTTTAGATTGTCACTCATATGTATGTAAGAAGCTATGTATTTATATATATTTTTTTGTATTTTGTTGCCTTCTTGTCCTGTAATTGGTTCTTTTGTACTGTTGGACAAATGTATTAAATAAATAAATAAATCTCTTCACATATATCGCTGTAACTTTTTCTAGACAAAAACAACCCCTTCTTTTTTGTACTAGATTGATTGCGAATTAGAATCCGATGATGTGGGGCACGATATTCTTCCGGCGCTTACAATCTGAAAAAATTCAGGGGAGCGTAGAAAGAGAAATAAATCGTTTGGCGTAAATCTGAGGTCGAGAAATGCCTTGCCGAGATGTCGAAATCGCTTAAATTATGGGTTTCTTGAGGTTATGGTAAAATCCTGATGTGATGAAGCTAAATAGATTCGGATTCAGTGACCCCAAAAACATATACTTAGTAAACATGGTCAGATCCCCAGGGCAGATTTTTTTTGTGTGGCTGTGTCTTATTATATTTATGTAATTTTTTTGTGACAAAAACTTAAAGGATGCAACGGTTGAAAATATTTCTATTTAGGTTGTGGATGAATATTTTTGCCTCGTTACATATTGCAAGTAATATTAAATATTCAAAAATGTATTTTCTAAATTAGAATTATATAGAAGTTGTTTAAAAAAATAAGAAAAACAGGTAAACAGAAAATAGCCCTAATCTTGTAATGAATAGATTTAGAGGGTTCTGATTTATATCTTTTGAAAGAAGGCAGAAAAATGAAACTTAAAAAAAATGTTGTCCATATCTCACCCAGAACCAAAATGACGGTCTATCAAAGTTACATGCTCTTAGAACGTTCAAAATTACGTATTCTTTGTTCCCTGATATATATTCCGCTTTGAAATTTTAGATACCTAAAGTTTAACACTGATGAGAGGTGGCACCTCTTTAAATTTCATCAAAATCGAACTACTAGAATCCGAGTAATATTGGAAAGTTGAATAATGTCTCCTCAACGCTTGTTTGTTAGTTTCTTGAGGCCATGTTAAATTCCTGAGCTTCCTAACTCCGCTAGTTGTGTTGCCCTTTCAAAAACAAAGATCTTAAGACCGTAGCCTCTCATAGGATAAATATAACCAGATACATTTAAAAAAGAATTTAAAAACCAGGCACGGCGGCTATTTTTATAAAAGTAGCCCTAAACAGTGGACTACAGAATAGCATTTTCGTAACACGTGGGTCCGACTAATGACTTTTAAAAGAACATCGCTTTCTACATCTACATTCATTTAAAAGAAAATGGCACAATAGTACTCCACTATCCTCTGTTTGATCTATTTAGCGCAGAGGTTTTTTCATTCAAATTTTCAAATATTTTTCAGTTCCAAAATATCCAATAAAAAATAAGAAAAACTCCACTATTATATTAAATAAATCTGCTTTCAAATGATACATTGTTAATAGTATAAACCTTCAAGAAACTTAAGAGGCTTCGCACAGATTGAGGAAGTGAGCTTATTAATAATATTTTATGTGTAAAGTAGTAGCTAAATACCTCGTTAACGTATTTCTGCTCATTTTCCTATTAATGAGACTTTGGGCAAATAGACAGGTGAACGATACTTTTTAAAACACCCGGTATGTGGGGGTTTACCACGACAGATCTTACCTTATAATTTTGATATGCTCAAAAAGACAAAATCTAATCAATGCTTCAGCGGCTCCTTTATTTTCATCTGCCATTTCAGCGTCAATATAATATTCAAAATATTGCTTTGCATTTCTCAAATAATTCGTGACCATCTGTAATCTGAAGCTAATATAATGCAATAAAATTAAGAAAATCGAATGTGCACAAACATAATAGAATCCAGATAAAAAGGCAAAATAAGCGTTCACAGAAAAGCTCATTATATAATGGTTATTTTCATTAAGAGGCAGCCACATGTAGTAAGGTAGAGGTCTCTCCAGGTTCGAACTGTTTGCGTTTTCATCCCATAATAGCACATATTTGACCAAATCTGGAGCCAGTAATGCAATAATACCGGTTAAGATAATTAATAAGTAATAGATTTGGATAAATTTGCCGTGTTGCACAAACGATTCATATATTTTCAAGATGTTTTTATCTTTGGTAGTTTTCAATTCATTCTCCATGGAAACCATTTCATTTATCAAGTATCCAACGTTGGGTGTCTTGCAAATACTTATCTTTATAATCAGAACTGTATAGGTGAGTGTCAAATTTACAGTTTCAACAAGTTTGCTCGTATCATGCCATAAAGCTGGAATTTTAATGCATAATAGTAATATAAATAAAACAAACAATATCTGTGTGATGTATCCGTAAACCATGTATAGAGTTTTATTGAACTCAACCATATTAGGAGGCAAAGTTCCAGCTAAAATCATTGAATATCTAATGTAATACAGGATACTAAGTCCCATTTCTGAAAAAGTAAATATAGAAAAATATTGCAACTAATTATTAAGATATACCTTTTAGACTAAGAGTAATGAAATACTAACTTCTAACTGCAAACTTTTATATTTTGTAAACAAGGTCTTCACCAACTTTTGTGAAAATCCAGTTAAATGAATTATACATCCCTAGGTTATCTGCGATGTTTTTAACCTTTTTAACTGTTTACTTTCTTTTTTACTATTCTCGACAAAACAAATTTGTTTCTGCATTTTAAAAATTAATTTATCGTTATAATTTATTACATCCATCTGTAGTCGGAAGAATTATGTTTTCTTAATATACAAATGCATCATTTTTTTTAATTTTTGATGGATTGAATTGATTAAGAATAATCGAATTTTATTACTAACGAATTTATTACAAATAATATACGATTATGATGTCTAATTTTCATGAAGAACAAAAAAAAACAGCTGTTGTATTATGTACATATTTCTGAAAAAGAAGAATTACAAAAAGTAATGAAATGCACACTAAAACAGATTCTCTGTAAAAAATAGCGCCAAGTACAAGAAAGTCTGTATAAGGAGGTCGGTGCAAAAATATTTTTCCTCTGTACAAAAACATAAAATGAGACAATGTGATCTCTCCAAAAATATTTGAAACCAATTAAAATCGCCAAGTGCGGTATCTATTTATAAAAAGAAAATTATGAAAATTTTTTTTTTAAACACTTCATACTGCTCACACCGTAACTAACTACGTTAGGGACAACGATATTAATGTTCTTAATGGGTCCAATCATACTTCAGACCTTAACACGGTAGAGGAAGTATGGGGACTACTTTTAAGAAATATACAAAACCGAAATGTGAGACCACGGAATGCCCAATAATAATTGCTGGAATGAATAAATCATGCAAAGTTTTTTAATAATATGTCTTATGAATTAATTAAACTGTTAAATGTAATATGTCTAATTACTTCATATTTATGGAAATTTGTCTTGGTTTTTGCATGAAACATTTTTATGAGTGGCTTTATGTCTCCCTGTTGAGCTCCAGAATAAGGGCATAAAACGTTTCAAAGGCTAATCATTTCAAAGAAGCAGAATGATAGATATACAGACTGTCTATTTTACGAGGGCCACACCAAATATCTCGCTTAATATCTATTGTAGAAGAATAAAGTTTTAGAAACAGTTATCCCATTTTTTGTGAGCTATATTTCAATAAAAAGAAATTTGAAATCCATAGCCTACTTTATGAGATATATTACAAAAACCTGAAAAATAGGAAACACACAAACGGTTATAACTTCCTTATTTGAGGAGATACGAAAAAAATTAAAGGAATGAAAGTTGACGGCAAAGACAATAAGAATAATAACGTGTAACAAAAAAATCGAAAAATGCAGTTGGCTTTGACATACGCTATTGTGCAAAAATGAAAAATACATATCTCAAAGTAGGCCATGACGCCATTAATTCCGTTATTTTTTTCTCATTCCAACGATATAAAACATGTCACAGAAATTTTAACAGATAGTGTCAATATTTAATATTTTACGAATACCACAATTCATATAATTGAATCGTAACAATCAGCTGTGCCATAATAGTAAAAATTCACTTTATAATAATTATAATTCCGTAATTATTTATTACAATTTAATACAAACCAATAAATATCTCATAAATAAAAACACAAGTACAAAACGAACATCCAAAGAAAAAAACGAAAAACTATGTATAACAGTACTACCTACTACTATATTGAAAAGAAATTGTGTGTATTTATTTTTCTAACTACAAATGCTCAAATTGTGCACCATGCATTCTGATACATAAACGTGCTCTACGAGACACGTCACGCATTACATTTGGGAGCATTTCAGGAGTAATTGCCTCACATGCGTTTCGAATTCTGGTTTTGATGTCCTCAACATTTTCAGGGGCAGTTTGAAATACCTTGTCTTTAATGTAATCCCAGACGAAAAAATCCAAGGGAGTAATATCTGGTGATCGAGCTGGCCATAGAATGGGTCCATAGGTGCCTATCCAGCTATCTGGCATAACTTGATTTAAATAATTTGTACATATTACAGCAGTGTGAGGTGGAGCCCCATCTTGTTGAAAATATGAATAATTTAATCTTTCTGCCACTGTTAATTCATAAAGAAAATCTTGAAATTCGTTTTGCAGGAAATTAAGGTATCTACGAGCGGTTAATTTGCCATCATAAAAATAAGGTCCAATTACTTTAGTCCCTAAAAGACCCAACCAAACATTCGTAGAAAATTTTTCTTGGTAATCCGTCTCTCTGCACCAATGTGTATTTTCTCGTGTCCACTTATAATGAATATTTCTATTGAAAAATCCATTATTAGAAAAATTTGATTCTTCCGACCAAAGAATTTTGCTATATATCAGCGCGTCATTCCTTTTCTTATTTAATAACCATCTACAAAATCTTACTCTCCTTGGCTTATCTCCCTCATTTAAATGTTGAACTTTCCTCATTTTGTAGCATCGAAATCCGTTTTTTTTTCAATATTTTTCTTGCACTGTCTTTTTTTATGCGATAGTTTCTCTGAATTTGTCTCAAAGTGGTTTCCTCATTTTGGTTAACATAGTTCATTACTCTATTCACTTTTCTTACATTATCCGCAACATGCGCTCGCCTTACTACTTTTTTTGAAAATGAACCGTGCGTTTTTAGATTTTGAACTAACTTCCTAAACATAGTTCGATTTGGCTGCGGAGCATCTGGAAATCTATCTCCGTAAACCGTGACTGCCATCTCAGCGTCAAAATTGCACTGACAATAAATGCTAATCATATCGAATTTGTTATTATTGGTGTACACCATAATTACTGATATAAAATTAGAACTCGACAACGCAACATACAACATACAACAGTGACAATCTGTCAAATTTATTAATAACTGTATACATTGTTTTTCACTAATTATGGCACAGCTGATTGTTACGATTCAATTATATGAATTGTGGTATTCGTAAAATATTAAATATTGACACTATCGGTTAAAATTTCTGTGACATGTTTTATATCGTTGGAATGAGAAAAAATAACGGAATTAATGGCGTCATGGCCTACTTTGAGATATGTATTTTTCATTTTTGCACAATAGCGTATGTCAAAGCCAACTGCATTTTTCGATTTTTTTTGTTACACGTTATTATTCTTATTGTCTTTGCCGTCAACTTTCATTCCTTTAACTTTTTTCATATCTCCTCAAATAAGGAAGCTATAACCGTTTGTGGTTTTCCTATTTTTCAGGTTTTTGTAATATATCTCATAAAGTAGGCTATGGATTTCAAATTTCTTTTTACTGAAATATAGCTCACAAAAAATGGGATAACTGTTTCTAAAACTTTATTCTTCTACAATAGATATTAAGCGAGATATTTGGTGTGGCCCTCGTAAAATAGACAGTCTGTATATATCGTAATTAACTAACGATTAGCACATTTATGCCAAAATCGGTTCACTTAATGTTTTTAAAGGAGCAACAAAAATACGCGTTTAAAATGGAAAATAAAACAGTGAATAAAATAGAGAAAAAACATGCAGAATCCATATTCTTAATATCGTTTAACATATATTGTTAATTATTAATTTTATTTTGTAATATTTGTAATTCCGATTCTGATAAAAGTTTAAGTTTAGTATTAAACTCTCTAATAGATATGCCTATGTGCTCTATTTAATAATAAAAAAGATTTACCTCACGAAAGATCAAAGAGCTGTTCACTGCAGATCACCGAACAGCAATACCGATAACATTAAATAGCTGCCTAAAATAATTATTACCCATACATAATGCGAATGCGCGTTTTTAAAGAATTCATAAGCTCTTAGACAAATTATATTCTTAAATATTTTAATAGGGTAATGATTATAAGAAAGGTTCGTGAAAATTGTTCTAATTAAACCTAATTTATTTCCTTTAATATCATTTCTTTTCTGTGTTTAAGACAGCACAAAGATACAATTTTTGGCAAAAGCTGTAGCAAGTTCATCGGAAATACTTGAAGATATAAATTAATACTTTGGGACAGACGTGCCAAATACGTAAATTCATGGTGATCTTAATCTCTGAGATGAAGAGTCTAATTGAATATGTTCATTGCATAAAGATTTCTGTATTGTTATGTGTTGAAAAATATATAATATTGACAATAGTAATTCTCCGAGGTGTTAAAATACATTTTTAATATATAAACTGTGACGTTTCGTTCACTCGTCGGTTGAGTGAAGGGGCGTCACTTTGGCACTCGAGCTCGGTGCGGTTACGGTAAGCTCGGGCGCCACCTTTACAGTTTTTCTCGTGGTGTAAAGGACCCACGCTAGCCTCTTGACACAGCCTGTTACAGTAGGGCTGGGATAGCGTCAGAGGAGACACGGTACGTCCAGGGGTCTAGGGGTAGTAGACTTCACACACACCAAAATAAAAGGCACAGTTTAAATCCTATATATAGATATTTATTACTCCTAATACATATAATTATACCTAACCTATAACTACTACGGTTAACGGTGACGGTGGTGAAGCAAGAGGGCGGTTATAAGCAGAATACGAGCTTAGAGAAACGGAACGGCAAGTCGGAGTAACTACTATCGGTATAAAAGCGGACAGAGCAGATACCAGGCGGAGGAAAGCAAAAGCACAATAAACAATAGTAAACAAATACTCGGGCAACTTGGCTAAGGCGCAGAGCCTAATGTTAGTACACACTTCCGGTCACGGTTCCTTGTTGGTGTAATCACCCCAAAGGAGAGATTAAACCAACGAGGTTCACGGGCGCTACTTTGCGCTGGTGGATGTCCTTGTAGCTTTCCGGTCGACGCAACTAGACCAGAAAGCCCCAAGCTTCCCAAGTGCTCGCTTGTCCTCCAGACGACGCAACTAGGCCAGAGGGCAAACACGAGACCTGTTACCAGCGGAAAGTTTCCCACACACTCTCCCAACTTACACACTGGCTCACTCCGGTAGGCGGTATTTGGTCGGGGATGATATCTCGGTGTGCTAGAAGGCTTTGTGACTTTCCGGTCGACGCAACTAGACCAGAAAGCCCCAAGCTTCCCAAGTGCTCGCTTGTCCTCCAGACGACGCAACTAGGCCAGAGGGCAAACACGAGACCTGTTGCCAACCAATGTATCTTCCCAGACACACGGCGGAGCAAACCGGGATTAGTACACGGATGGCACTTAGTCCCAGCCAAGATGCTTATTTACGGTCGGTTTTACTTACTCTCTCTCTCCTGTGAAACGGCGGTTTTCAGTCAGCCGGTAACGATCCAAATTAATGGACCCAGGCTAATGGACAATCATTTGGCTGGCTGGGCCAAGTATTCGTTAACGGTGAAGCCAATAGTGTCAGTGATGGAGACAGTGCTCCATCTGGCGGAGTGTATAGTACTTATTTATGCTCGGTGTGGACAGTATAATATATTAATATTTAAAATACAAAAATAGACGGTGGCTTTGGGTGTAATTTCCACACCAGAAATTACGCCCAATACCTGTATTAGAAAATACTTATATCCTAAATAGAAAAATAGACGGCGGTGTCGGGTGCAATTTCCACACTATAAAAATGCTTCATTACAAAACTATATGACATCTATTATTGAATGAGCATGTGAAAGTTGAAGCACGTTGTAAGTAAGTGTATGCTTAGGTGGTTTTACAAATATTAAATTATCCATAAGTGTGAAGATAATACCTGATTATGATAAAACACTTGAATTTTGACAATCAATCGAATAATACACTAAAATAAGCCCTTTTAATTTTGAAAAAAAAATTTACGGCCAAAAACACTTCGTAATTTCTCTGCGCACTCATGACGTCATCAGTTGCATTGTCAGTAGACACACACTATTGTGTATTATCCGCACACGTTATTCTACAAAGTTTGATCATTTTATAATGGGAACCAAGTGGTGTTTTGTGTCAAGATGCAAAATACATCCAAAAACGTACCTATAAGGGTTTTAGTGACCTTACCAAAACACTTTTGCGGCAGGTAAATATCCAGAAGCGTTTGCAAATCCCGTATTAGACATTACCTATTTAATCAAATGTAAAACGCAAATAAAGCGAATAGGATGTTGTGTTTACCACGATTTAACTCACTAGTAAAACTGATGACGTCACCGCCAATTATGGCGTGTTTTGAATACTCATTAAATTATGAAAACTTTATGTTATTTAATAATAATAATAATAATAAAATGTCTTTATTTTTGCATTCAAAAAATATGTTACAGTTAAACAATAAAAGAGATGGCGATATTCAACTGGGTTGCTCTTCCATATAACCATCTCTTCGAATAAACTAATATAATATCTGGTTGGCTTCTACAAGTCAGCAAACGGTGCGCATAATTTATAAAACAACATAGTTTCTTTTACTAAGTATATAGGTTTTGATCTGTTTTCTAAAGCCTACCACAGAAGTGAGTTCTTTAAGTTTTTCAGGCAAATGAGCTAAATGAGCGTTGAAATAGGGAAGAATTATGCTTGGGTACACTAAACAACTGACAATGGCGTGTAGGACAAGCATGAATATTACTGCCTTTAATAAGCTTATTTTGTAGATATGAGGGCATCTGGGTAGAATTAATTTTAAAAATAAGGCATGCTAGATGAACTTCAAATCTTTCAATAAGTGTTAACCACTTAGACTCATTGAATTTATCCGTAACATGATCAAATTTGCGAAGATTGTAATAAAATCTTATACACGTATTTTGAAATTTTTGTAGACTATTTTTATCTTGTTGCAACAAAGCAGGCCAATATACTACGCCACAATACGATAAATATGAAAGAATTAGAGAGTCACACAATTTCAGTTTAATTTCATTACTCAACACATCTTTATGAATCGAAAGAATTTTTAATTTACCAAATGATTTTTGCAATAGATTAGATACATGTTTTGAAAATCTTAATTGAACATCTAAATAAATACCTAAGTTTTTGCAATTATCAATAGGGTTCAAAGTTGAGTTATTCAAAGTTATTTTAAAATCAGTGTTTTGCAAAATGAATTCCCTATTTTTACCAAATAATAACATTTGAGTTTTGGATTCATTTAAAGCTAGTCCATGGGCTTTAGATATATTGGATATAGTTACCAGATCAGTAGTAAAACTCTTTGCAGCCAGAATAATTTCTGTCGCTGAAAAAGAGTAATAAATTTGTAATAAATTCTAAACATTTATAGAAATCGGCCGTGTAAATCGAGAAGAGTAATGGACCAAGGATACTTCCCTGTGGCACTCCTTGATTAGTATGAATAAATTGCGAAAAATTATTATTTATTCCTACCCTCTGACATCTCCCATAAAGGTAATTTTGAAAGAATAATACAGCTGTAGTACTGAGTCAGAAATAGTGTAATTTGCTACAGAGTGTATTATGATTTAGAGTGTCAAATGCCTTACTGAAGTCTAAAAGAACCAAACATAAATTTTTGTTCGCATCGCACGCCCTAAATATGTCATCAGTAACTTGTAACATTGCTGTTGTTGTGCTATGATGGTGACGGAAGCCAGACTGAGTAGGAGGTAAAATTTTATTTATATTTAAATAATCACTAAGTTGTTCATGAACAATTTTTTCAAGAATTTTGGATATGGTAGGCAGTATGCTAATAGGGCGAAATTGTGACACATCAGTAGGATTGTTAGTTTTGGGAATGGGGATAATATTTGCTCTTTTCCATTGACCAGGAAATATACTAGTCGATAGGCATTTATTGATTATGAAAGTTAAGTGCTCGCTTAACCGTGGAATAACTAGAGATAACATGGTCAAATCTAAACCATCCGTACCTTTAGCATTAGATTTGATAAGACTTAATTTTTTTTCAACTTGGTCTACAGTTACTTCCGTAAAATCAAATTTTGTGCTAATATGGGGAGCTACTTTATTCAAATATGATTCAGAAATTAATGTATTATTATGATTATCTATTTTCGGTACATTATTTACAAAAAAGTTATTAAAATCTGATGGATTAGCAACATCAGAGGAAGAATTTTCTACATACGAGTTGATATTTAACCACTTCATCGTACGCCAAAAATTTTTCGGATCAGTTTTAAATTTGCTCTGTAAGTATGCTTTTTTTTCTGTTTTTACACATATGTTTACAAAATTTCGTAATGACTTATATTCACGCAAAGAGGCTTCTGACTGCAATCGTTTATGCCTAAGGCGCGCTTTGTCCCTTTGCTTCATCAATAATTTAAGATTAGGTGTTAACCATTTGTTTGTTGAAATCTTAATTTGATGGACGATAGAATGCTATTTAAATATCAAGCAATGCTTTGTAGTACTTCATCTTAATGATATCAAAGAAACAAATTTGCACGTAGTGAAAACAACTAATTTGTGATTATTTATTAATGTCTTTAAATTAAAGAGTATGCATTCACAGAAAGGAGGGTGCCAGGATCTTATGGGGTATTAGGTCCAAAATGGACAAGCCTGAAAAATATGCCAAGTTATTTTACTGTTGGTGCAGAGAACAAAAAAATCAATGGACACAACTTACAGAATTGAGCCGGTTCTAAAATTTAAATATTTGAAATGTGTAATAGCCCGAGAGGTCATGACAGCGAAGGGTGAAAGAGCTTTCTAAAATCTAATATTTGTTTATTAGTTTGTTTATTTCTTAGTTTATTCAAAAATATTGGTCAGCCTGCGCGCCGACAGAACAGCGAGCAGTCAGCTCTTATTTTCGAAGCGGACCCGTGTCGCTGGAGAAGCGAAATCCTCGAACCTCTTACTTTGGCGGCCTCTATCTCACTTAAGAATTAACGGAACATATCGTGTACCACCATCGGTTTGAAAATTTAATTTTCAATCGATCAAGCACAAAAAAGGAGAGATCAATTTTGTCTGGAAAAAGTTAAAGCGGTTTATGCGAAGAGATGTCGAAATCGCATTAATTTTTTAATACTATTGTATGGTTTCTTAAAAAAAAATACGTTTATTGAACCACTGTCTTGATACAGGCTCCGTAGTATTATTTTTGGTATATCTCTCAATAAAAGCAGAATTAAGTTTTCGAATATTCAAGTCCTCAGAGAGACAGTGTTTAGAGCTCTTTTCTCAACCATAATGACTCTCTGGTAGAAACCCACACAGCACATGACATCCCTAGGATATCCTAATTTGGTCCCGTATATCCCAATCGAGGACAAAATTCCTCAGGATATCCTTAGGATATCCCAATAAAATATATACAACCTGAGATGGGGATATCGTAGACAAATCCTGGCGGGATGTCCTAGTAATATCCCGCAAAGATATTAAAAGCCTAACAAGATATTCACTGCAGGAATATCCTGGGTAAGTCCTAGAGTCGTCCTATTATAGGTATTATTATTTAGGAGATTTCAACAACAAAAATAATGAAAAGTATGTATATTATTTTGAGACTATTTATTTATAGCCTTTTATTGGATTGTAAAATTTGCTTCTAAAAACTTATTTGTTTGTTCTATTTGATAATCCTCTCCAGTAAAAATAATTAATTAAAAATGTATATCTTATTTAAATAGCAGTTATTTATAATTTGGTTTTAATGCATTTACTGTGTTTTGAATTAGCCGCCTTTTTGTAACAAGTCGAAAGTTCTAAGAAATCCGCCAGTCGTCGTTGTCTTTTCCACGTTCATTTTAAAGTTCTCTCGACAAATAAGATTACGTTAAATATTTCATAAATATAATGCTGCTATGTTATATCTTTGTATTTATATTATCTAAAAGGGGAAAATGTGATTGGTTATTGTCCGCAGATGTTATTGTCAGATACGTAATCCTTTATATTTTTGTGTGAATAGAATTTTTTAAAATTCATTATAACTTTTCAGCGCGCTATGATTTATTAAAGTTGTACATATCATCCCTTATAACTTCTAACCACCTTCAACTCTGCTGATTTTAATAATACCAAAAAAAAGGCAAGGGATCAATTTTTATGTAATATTTCATGCTTCTACAATTTTTATTTGAAACTTTTTTTACTATCTTTTACACATTTTGAGTACTTTTGAAAAAACACTTTGTTATATTCTTTTTCAAGCCTCTCGGGATTGAAAAAAAAATTCTTTCATTAATCGTGTTCAAATACTTCAAAGTAACATATCAAAAATTCAAGTATTTACCTTAAAATTTTGATTTGTCGACCTATTTCATTGGACTATATATAACCTCTATTAGTTTGGTAGATTTACTTTTAAAGTGATATAAGCCAATTGATACATACAAATATGTATATGGAGTTGTACATGTATGTATCACATTTTCATTAGTCATTTTACCTCTGCCATTATATATTATATTATATATTGTGTTCTTTTGGCTCAGTTTAGAAGCAATATAAAATAATATGTATTTTTTGCTGTTTTTAGAAATATTCAATAAACTCAAAAAGAAATGGGCATGTCCTATATAAAGTCCGATCAATGTCCTCAGGTTGTTCATAGTAAAGCCCAGGCATAACCCATATAAGAGCTGATGACACACCCATACTGATGTCCTGAGGACGTCATCAGCAAAACCCGAACTGTCCCATTTGGATATCCTACGGACATCCTAAGGTGATAATGGGATCTTCCCAGGATATACCATATGTCCTGAGAAGTTGTCCCCAGTATGTTCTGAGGATGTCCCTGTACTGTATGGGAATATACTTAATAAAATCCATCTTCGATTTCCAAGAATGATCTCTTATAAGACGTCTTTCTGTTGTTATTATTATGTCATAACACGTAGCAACTTTCTGACAAATTAGCTTGATGCGTTATTCTCTCATATCAATTGTCTCATACAAAGTTTTCCTGCAAACTTCAATTTTTTAATTTCCAGGTAATAGCAAATAATTCTTAAATGTGCGCTGTCGTCTACTGAATTGTGGTGCGTAAGTACGATGTCTCCGTCTGTTTATTTCGGAACATTCTACAAGAAGATTGAAAATGTTTTGTTGTTAACTATATTATACTATATCCCATTTTTTTAAAAGAGGTTTAGCCTAGCATTATGCGTAATAGACTTGCAGGCAAAGTTGCTCTTACAGCATGCCTGAAAAAGAAAAGCACATGTCCAACAAAACTATATAAAAATCAGACTCCATAGCACATGCTAATAAACTAAAACTGAATAAAATACCTAACACGGAACTTACCTGGGTCCGTGCTTTTCTTCCAGGCACAAAATTTTGCATGGCTGTCCACTGTCTCTTCGGAGTTTTGTTTCTTTACGAATATCGCCGGTCTTCTTTTTCTTCTTTTTTGCAACTCTTGTGGGATCCATCCACTAACTGTTGATACATCTTCGTTCATTTTAAATTGTAAATAAATATGCCACCGATTTTACGCAAACGGCCACTACGAGAATAGAATTAGAATTCAAATGAATAACCGCGTGTACTGTGAGTCACGACAAGTAGCCTACAAGACGCATGTGCACCAATCATGACAGTTGGGCCTGTTTGAAGAAGATCCTGATTTTTTCCGCTAGATGGCAATGCGATATGTATAGAATTTACACTGCAAGTTCCTGGTGATACATAGGCTCCAAAACCGTAATAATACCAATTTCATAAAATATGGCAACTGGGACCTTGTGCACATTTCACTCTTCATATATGAGTTCTATGAGGCTTTCCAGATTTGTTAAAACGCACTAATGGCATAGAACCCAGGCGTCGAGCCGCATTCGAGCGACCCCTGTGAATATGCCTGTTGCTATGAATTTTGGGTCGGGAAAAATTTTTTCGTCCACTTTTAATTTGGCCATTCTTATTAAGCTACATTATAGTGGGTCGGTCTTGGAGTATTCTCCCTCGCTAACAGATTGGAAGAATCTGTTTGCTGGTATTTGTGGCAAAAACCGGCTCATGAACTTTTTCGAAAATTTGCAATTTAACACTAGCTTATCGTTATATCCTCTCTGGGATTTCTGCCCTTCGCCACTGCCATTTAGATTACTTTCGAAAAAAGTGTCTGAACGACGGAGCGGTGTTCCGTCAATTTTTGGGTATTTTTGAAACATGTGTCAGAACGACGCGCGACGGTGCTCAACGGCGGTTATCAGTCGTTAATTTTGAGTGCATCTTGAATAAAAATAGTTTTATGGATTTCGTCGAAAGATGGTGCTCGAAGGCATTCTCACATCTTTCGCGTTGTAGGAACTTTTCTAAATCATTTCTTTTTTGTGTTTTTGGACTAAATTTACTTTTTCTTAAATATTTATGTCTTGTTGTTTGGACGATTTTATTGGGTTCATCAGCACGTCAGAATATATAGAAATAGTGTGGTCTTCACTATAGGACAGAATATATATTTTTCATACACACAAAAAAATGTCATGTCCATTAGAGCACAGCATGATGCTTACCCGATACTTTGAGCCGATGAATTCGATACCGTTGTCAGAATTCCTCCTTCACCTCAGAATTTTCCCTTAAACTCAAAACATAGTTAAAAATCTGAATATCTTATATAGAGGGGATGAGTGAACAATCCTGACGTGATGCAGTTCTGACGACGGCATTCAGTGGCTTGAAATAGAGAGGGGGTATCATGCTCTGCTTGAATGGACACAACCCTTTTTGTAGGCCTGCGTAATCTTGTTATCACACTAAATTGAATTTGCGGTAAATTAATTGAGAATCATCTTGGAAAAAGTCGGTAAAGATATTTACACAGAACTTCCTTTTTATTTATATAAAGCGGTCACTCTAAAGAAATATGAATTAAGGAGCGACATATGAGAATAATAATCGCAATCCAGTTATCACTATTTTTGCAAAGGAAACCTGAAAACTTTTGGTCAAAATAATACATAGAGTGATCATCCGACAGTAGAAAATAAATATTAAATAAAAATTGCCAAACATGGAAGGGATGCGTAAATACAAATTTCTACCTGAATTATTTCTAATTTGTAACAAATGTCAGATACGGGTAAAGAAATTAAGATTACTTATTATAAAATAGCGCGATTCTGTAAAAAATTTAGCATGCCAACCAACCGGTTGGTTGCCAGCTCAAAGACTTGGCTCGAGGCAAAAGTAGAGAATTTAAAAAATAAACAAACTCGTATAGGTTTATCATTTAATAAACAAAAGAACTAACAAGAAAACGCTGGCAAGGTAATAGTAGAGTTTTAGTAGTAAACAAATAAGGTATAAGTTTCTAATTTTTAACAACCGCTTCATGTTAAATACGAAAAAACTTTCGGTCATACTATACAGTACTCTGCAGTATAGTTTCTAAATCGAAAATATTTTATTACCGTTTAAAGGCCTTCCATAAACTCAACTTCAAAGCCATGAGAAAGTTGGACTTGGTCAACGTCTTTGACAAATCGTTGTATTGAAAATGCCAAATCGCGAGATTAATCACACTGTTAACCGAGAACAGGATTAACCAAACTGATGTTCAAATTAGTTGGGATACCGATAGAACCATAAATGCATTGATTGGTCCGAATTTCCCCTTACTTACTGTACATCAGATAGATACGTTGAGATTTTTCCCTTTATTTTATGAATATAATAAGAAGGAATCTAAACACACAATAAGGTTTTTTATTTAGTTGGAAAATTAGCTAGCTTAGAGATAGAATATCTTAGATGAGATTAAAGGGATGTTTATATTTGGGGCCTTTAGCCATATTTGCTGCCGATGACGCCAGCTGCCAGATCAACTTCGTATTTGTTATTTGTGGGAAGTTATTTTGTCCCATACTGGAATCCAGGGGGCGCTAGTTGCCAGGCCCACACTAAGCTTGAGATGGGGGCGGATCCGTAGCCCATTGGCCCAAGTTATTCATAAATGCCCCGCCTTATTTCATTAAAATTTGACACAGGAAATTTTTGGGAAAAAGTGATGACTTTCCGATCAGTCATCGTACTACTATCGTGATAATTTTAGTTTACCGAGTACAGGTATTTCTGTTTTTGAGATTTTATATTAAAAGTTAGTTATTTTCATTACAGTTCAAATTAAACTTTACCTCACTCGAATTGTCGCTGGCAGCTGGCGTCTCGTCACTCGTTTTCGTAGTATATTTATCAGAAAAAATTATCTTTATGCACGTTAATGGTGTTGTATTTTTTTCGGCCTTCTGGCAATTAGTTTGTGTTTTATGGTAAACGGTTCTCCCATTAAGGAAGTAATTTTTCACTTAAGAACGGGACTACGGTCCAATTTGCATATTTTTTTATTTGTTTAACTTTAAGTGGCGTTTACTTTTGTTCTAATTTAAGTATTATTTATAATTATCATTGTTATATTTCTAAACCTCTATCTCTGAGAAAGGTCCATGTATAGAGGAGATTCATGAATTAAAAGACTTTCGTGGCCCCATGTGCAGAGAGGCTGTGAGTGTAACTATAGAGATAGGCCCGATGTTGATGAATGAGTATTACTTGGTAGTCGCACATAGTGTAAATTGTGTAACGGTATATTTGAGCTCCAACAAATAAAGGAAATATCTAGAAATCATAAACGATTTATTTTGGTATAAAGTATAAAGACAACCCTGTATTATCAATTACTTAAATATAGTATATACTGTTGTCAATGTTCCTTTTAATTCTTGCTCCTGAGATACCTGGAAAAAGAGAAAAATAGTTTAATAATATGTGAGTCTCATGTAATTAATGTATATAATGTAGGTTGTAGGTTTAGTTAGTATGTAAGTATAGATTAATCGACGTTGAGGGACTTTTGTTTATGTATGGTTACATAAATTTGCTTACCTTTTCCACAGCTCAGTAGTTTCTAAATTCGGCAAAATCTCGTGTGGCTTGTTAAACTTATGTCTTGGAAGTTATTTGGGAATTGAACAGGGTCTACTAGTCATCTTTAGTGGCCCCAAAACATCGTCATAACAAATTGTCTGCTGTTGGCGTTAGAATATTCCTACGAATCTAAGGTTAGAACTAATTATCCGAATAAAATATTGGTTTACCTACTTTTGATGTCGTTCTCACAACGTTACTATTGTCCTTTCATGGGCTCAGGTCACTAAGAACCGTGTGTTATTCATTTGCAACATAAATACTGGGTATGTAAAGTGTAAATATATTTCACGGCCGTGTTTACTTATTTGTCGGCGGGTCAGCTGTCAAATCCAAGTGCACGAAATCGTGTGGTTTAAGGTCGCGACATACGTATCTGATTTTTCGTGATTTGGAATAATTCTATTTTTGTTAATAAATGATAGAAAGTCTTGTAATTTGTCATTAACGGTTGTGATGCATAATTAAATGAATCTATTGGATAGTAGAAATTTTAAGCAAAAGAATGAAATATATTTATGGCTATCGAGTGTCAGGCCATCTATGGTTCATGACTTTAAGTTCGACGTACTTGACCAAATTTCGACGTACAAGAGTAGGAATCTTTAAAATCTTTGACGAAATTTTATAATTTAAATGACTATAAATAATTAACTAGGTTTTGCAGTTTTCAAATAATATTCTTGTAGGCATTTAGTAAGTGTATTCACAATTTTCTATAATGTAAAACATTTTTCGTAATCTTGATGGGTGACCTCTATCAAGATACCTAGCAAGTAGTCCAGATTTTCGTTTTTGTGGGAAAGTGTTTTTTTGAAAAGGAGATAATCGTCCACATTGTTAATGTTGGCCTAGTGTCGAGAAGACGTTTTGATTGTTGATCATCCGACTAGGGATAATTCTTCTTGACATTTTGCAAGTGATTTTCGATATAGTATTGATTATATTTTGTGAATCAAGTAATAGTTTTGTGAAAATCGCTCCCTTGTGGGATAATTGAGGCCAGTTAAATTTATTTGTGGAGGAAAACCCTTGAGAAAAGGTAAAGTTCTTTTATATCATTTTATTATACAGTGTGTTTTCCTGTGTGGTGTCCTATTATTATTTTATTCTCGGCAATGCCTAATTCATTGTCGTTTATATAGGGTTTTTTTCCTGGGGCTGTTATTTTGAGAGAAACCCCCCCGGAACTTTTGAAAGAGAGAATTTGGCGTGGAGTGGAAACAGTCCCCTTTTTATGGTGTGGAATTCTTTTCTGGTTTCCCAAATTTTAAACAACGTGGTGTGGTACATTTAACCGATTTTGGCCTGTCTTGGTAGTCCTGTTTTCCCGGTGCAGAGGGTAATTTTCCATGGATGGCTGCAAGGAATCATTCCGGAGATAATCACCAGACACGCAAGTTTTTGAACAGTATTTCATTGTATTTTTTTTATAGCTATCAGCTAATAATCAGGGTATTTCACTATATTATAATTTAATACAAATTTGACCACTTTTAAATAAAATCTATATATAGGGTGAGCAAATAAAAATTAATAGTCATATGTCATGTTACATAGGTCCATTGAATATATACATTTTTTAAACACAGTGTCATCTTTGGGTTCAGTAATGTATAGAAAATAATATACTGGGTGAGCCAGTAAAAATCAAGAATAAATTGAGATATATGTTATTGATAAGTTTATTACAATTTTGTTATTTGACACATTCTGTACAAACAATTCTCACTGCATATTTATCATAGCAACCATTTACAAGTTATCTTTTTCAATGAGACAAGAGGAAAAATTCTGTAATTATTTTTTTATTTTATTGAAAATATTTTAGCACCTGTGAGCCTTAGATATAGCTATATCCCGGGACGTTTTCGTAAATTAGATGAGTGAAATAAGATAAGGCTTATACATTTTGATAATATCTAACCAGTTTTAGTATAAATATACGTTTTCACCACTAATATAATTTTAAGGTTGATTCAAACAATCTTGCGCGCTATTTTCTCTATATATTTGTATATATAAATTTCTAGTTATTTCTTATAATAAATTTAGGTGTATTTTGATATTTGCATATTTTTTTTGTTTGTTTGTCTGTGCCATGTCTCAGTTTCTTCATTAAAGATAAAAACAAAAAAAAACAAGTCACCATTTCGAGGTTTGTGGAGGGGTGATGTCTACCTAATTAAATATACGACACCCGTCATTACATCCATCGCTGTCTGGTATAAAAAGAACCTCGTGGCGCCCCTTAATTTTTTATATATACCCAGCCCGTCTCCTCTGAAGCTAGTGGCAACCAAGACAGTGATCCGAAGTAGGTAGAGCGAATGTTGTTTTTGTAATTTTTAGTCTTTTTTGGAGTTGATACTAGTTAGTAACATAGAATTTTTTTTGAGGTTTAGATTATTTTTTTAATTTGAGTTAGTGAGTCTAGGGGGTGCGACAATTGGTCTCATCTGCAAGGGATACATTAATTTTCATGGATATAATCAATAAACATAATAACCCCCCAAAGTAGTGTAAACAGACTAAAGGGGCTTATTACATATTTTTCAATAAAATTATAATAGGTGTGTCCTTGCCAATTGTGTTAAGAATGTGCCAAATATTATTATCATCTGTTACATTTTTATGTCCACTTCCATGTAATTGTAAAAAAACATTAAATGTTTTTTTTTGTTGAAATAGGTTTAGTATGTCATGAAACGTGGAGATTTTAAATTTGAGCCTAGTGATATGTTTTCATTATCTACTCTCCTTAGACTGTCCACCAAGTATATTTTCCAGTGAAAGTTTACACATTTGTTGGTTGGCAGTAACATCAACCACCTAAATTTGACTGCTGAAAGATCATCATTTTCATCATCTACATGGCCTGAATCGTGAAAATTCGAAGAAATCACGGATGGTGGCAAGATATTCTTCCGGCGCTTTTTAAGTGTGATATGGGCCGCCAAAGTGGTAGGTTCGAGGATTGCGCTTCTCGAGCGATACGGCCCAGCTTCGAGGCCTATTTCTGCCAAACTAAAGCTAGCAAAAATCTGAAAAAGTCAAGGCTATGTAGAAAAATGTTAGAAACCGTTTGGCGTAAATCTGAGGTCGATACGTGCCTCGGTCCTCGAGATATGGCCGCTCGAAGTCACTGGAAGTCGAAAATCGAATTTTTTTACCGATTCCCGAGGCTAATTTTTTTGATAATTTACCTTAGAAATTTTGCAATGAAATGAAAGGGCCGGCTATATCTCGAGAACTCAAGCGCGCACCTGCATCCGATTTGCGTCAAACAATTTTTCATGTCCTTCTGCGTACCGCTGAATTCTCTAGATTTTTGGTAGCTTCCGTTTTTCAGAAATGGCCCTCGGAGCTGGGCCGAGTCGCTTGAGAAGCAAAATCCTCGGACCTCTCAGTTTGGCGGCCAATATCTCACTTAAAAAGCTCCGGCAGAATATCGTGCCCCACATCATCGGATTGGAAATTTAATTTGCAATAGATCTGGTATAAAAAAGAGAAGGTTTATTTTCGTCTAGAAAATGTTACAGCGATTTATGTGAAGAGGTGTCGAAATCGCTCAAATTATGGGTTTTTTGAGGTTATGGCAAAATCCTAGGATTCGGATTCAGCGACCCCAAAAATATATAGTGAGCATGGTCAGATCTCCATGCCAGGAAGGATTTTTTTATGTGGCTGTCATATTTAAAGAAAACACTGCTTTTAGATAATTTATTACAATATATTTATAATACTCTAAATATTTTTCAGCCTGCTAGGTCTTTATAAGGAAATAATTACAAGTTGACTACTAAAGTTATAAGGCTATTGTTCTAATATCTATATCTAAAGTTTATAACTTAATTCCTAAAATTTTACCCTAATTATACCATTTGACGAAGAATTCTTAATACTTTGCCTACTATTATTTATTTATTTATTTTTTCTCTTTACGTTTATTAAACATGTTGTCTATATTTCCATCATTCTGACCAATACAGAAAGCATATACAATGCTCAAATTTAATTTCATGTACATCAGTTTAAGTTAATTTAATATCGACAATACACTTCCTGAATCTTTTTTATTCATTAATTGTAGAAATATCTATGTTATTCAAATTTTTAAAATGTTTCAATGTTTTGGAATATAGTAGTTGCTAAAACTCTGTTTGGTAGATTCAGTCATGTTATTTATGAACGACTCTTTGTATCCACTATTTCTTGCAAGATGCAAGATAATAAATTGAATATTAAAATAATTTTTAAACAAAGTAAAGTGTGTAAGTCTATATATTAGACTATAAAAGAATGAATGTATAATTAGCGAAAATTCTTATAATTTATAGTAAAGTAAGGTTTATTATCCTATAGACCATAATACATAGTGTAGGACAAGTCATGATAAAGCTAGTAGTAACTAATACAACAATATTAAGTATTTAACATGATAAATTATTAACAATTTAAATATTCTGCCATAGTATAAAAACTTTTCCTAACAAGAATGTTTGTCTATATATTAGATATATATATTAGACTATAAAAGAATGAATGTATAATTAGCGAAAATTCTTATAATTTATAGTAAAGTAAGGTTTATTATCCTATAGACCATAATACATAGTGTAGGACAAGTCATGATAAAGCTAGTAGTAACTAATACAACAATATTAAGTATTTAACATGATAAATTATTAACAATTTAAGTATTCTGCCATAGTATAAAAACTTTTCCTACCAAGAATGTTTGTAAGTTATCCTTATTTTTTTTAAGTTCTGAAAATCTTTAATTGCGGTAGGCAACTTATTATAGCATTTAATACCTATACAGGGTGTAACTAGTTTCATGTCATTAAAAAAACTGGTAATAGGGACTGACTAGACAAACAGAAAATCTATATGACCTTTTTCTCTAGGGGCACTTTGAAAAAAACTGACCTGGGTTTACATTTTTAATGTTATGGTAGAAAAGATTTGAGAACCACTGTTTTTCAGGGTCAATGGATGTTATAGTTTCGAATATTAGAAATAATAAAAAACTGTAATACCCGACTTGTGTTCCCGTCGGTAGAAGTGCGGCACTTTGATGGGATTATTTGTATTGAACTTTTTATACCACTAATTATGAAAATGTAAATAATTCCTCCTCTTTCGGCACAACGCAAGCATAGCATGGTCGCAGGGGTTTAAATAGGATTTGTTTACATGTGTTTTTTAATTTGGAACAAAGCTATTGTAGCTTTTATTGTCGTTTATAACAATTTATAAAATTTAAATGTGGTTTATTAACATTTGTAATATTGTGTTAAAAGCTTAAAAAGTTAGTATTTGTTTTATGAAATTGGAAAACGAACAGTTAGACGTCCGAGATACGATAACAGAAATTAGTTGTGTATTTTAAGTTAGGAAAAAATCTGATTTTTTTAACGAATTAAGCGCATAACTTTTCCCAATCAGGTATCGAAAACTAAAAATCAAGTCTTTGGTCTCTATGAAAATCAATGTAAACAATAATAAACAGATAAAAACAAGACAACGAATACTAATAATAATAATCATACCTTCAATGCCCAATAGGTAACACCCAATAACTGAACAATTCTTTTGAATTTTTTACAAAAATTGTTCGAAATGATCTCCATCTACACGTATACACATTTCAGTACATCGAACTAATAACATACTGACTCCGTTCAACACATTTGGTAAATTAGGATCATTTTTTATGGTTTCTATGCACATTAAAATACGTCGTTGCAATTGATCTAAAGCTCTTCCGCACCAGCTGCATTTCCACCACTTTCTCCATGTACCAAGTCCATATCCGCGAGCTCTGGATAAGTGTAATCTCCCATAGTGTCCAAAATCTGCGTTTTAAAACACCACACTTAACTGTGAATTAACGTTATCGAGAAAGAAAACAAAAAGAAAAACTTGGTCCAAAATCCAAAAAGTGACACAAAAAGCACGAACAAGAAGTAGTGTCTTACGTAACCAAGCACTAACGACTTGAACGATAAGTCAATGAAATAAATCTCAACATAAGCGGCACAAAATTCAAAAAGAAAACAGACAAAACCAAGGAACGGGTACGTCGCGTCATGCGTGCGTTCTTTACCAAGTAAGGACAAAACTGAAACTATTATTTGAGAATATTACAAGAGAGAGATAGCACGCCGAATAGGGTAATTCGCCGCGAAGAAGCAAAAAACATGACAATGTCCTCTGTCGGTCGCTTTTAACTGATTTGTCGGAAAACTTATTTGCAGGAATGTCAGAGTATCTCGTGCGACAAGACGCGAGGCAATAAAACCTACCCCAATATGCCAGCAGTTCTCAAACTAGGTTATTAAGCATTTTGGAAATTTTTGTTATTTTTTTTTCTCCAAAACTATGAGCTTTAGACCCCATGTTATATAAGGTTTTTTTGTTTGTCTTGTCGTTCCCTACCACCAGTTTTTTTAATGACATGAACTAATTACACCCTGTATAATTTTTTTTTCAAAGAGAGTGCTGTTGTGAGAAGGCATGTTTATTTCTTTAATATTTCTTGTATTGTAGCTACGAGTATTTAGATTTCTAACAACAGTGTATTATTCAATGAGCATATAATAATAGCCATTATATTCGAGTAGAAAACTATACTATGTCCACGACTATTTAATCCGATGCCTGCGCCGTCGTGCTCGAAAAATAGTGCGTGTTTTAAAGACCTTAATATCCACTTATGCTTTAATATACTACGTTCTATGTAAAGGTTCTTGTCAATAATTCCGCGACCATCCTAAACGTTAAGTACACTATTTACAATGGGAGGCATCAATGTGGTAATAAACGAAGATAGCGATGATGATTAAGAGAAGAATATTGTTTTACATGTTTGTTAAATAATGATATTATATTATGTAAATGCTACTTGATTGTTTTTTTATTTTTCGGTATGTTGTAGTAATTCAAAGTATTTAATAAAAATATGTGTTATAGAACACTAAATGATAAATAAAGAAAACTGGTGGGTATCCCTAATGCAATGTTTTATTTAAATAAAAAAATGTAAAAAAACATATTTCTTTGAACAATAATAACCTATTTTTTTATTATCAATACATCTGAAGTAGATATTACTATATATAAGCACCAAAAAATTGTTAAACGGAGTTTGTCAAAAAAGAAAAATAAAAAAATTGAGAATTGTTTTTACTCGAAAAATATAAGTTTTAGAAAGTCAGAATTTTGCAGGATGCTTATATATACTATACACAAAATAGTAGCAAATTTGCTTCAAGGGCAGTTTTGCCATGCTTACACGGTTATGCCCTTTTGCTGTTTCAAATCAATTACTGAATTACGCTTTGACACATTGTCATAGCTTACTAATCAAATAATGCAGTTTGCAGGCACGTAGGTAAATGGTTTCAAAAACAATAAATGATAATGCTTTGAAAAAAAACTTACTAATGTAGTTTTTGAGTGTTCGTTAAAGTACCTATACAGCATGTACCATTTTAGTGCTTCCTAAAAAACTTAGAGCGACAGCTTGTCTTTTGGTTGCTGCAATTTTGACATTTTTATTTTTAAAAGTCACTAACGTCATTTCTTATAAACAATTGACTGTCTTCATAATTCACTGCAATCAGTGAATAATTAAATCAATATTCACTGCAGAGAATAATGGATGGCTTTATCCTTGAGAAAACATACATAATCAGTACATTATTTAATAGTCGTGGACAGAATTGTCTTCAGTTGACTCTACGTATAATACTAGTTCTGTAATATATATAGAAACAAGAGGCAAAGGTTACAATTCTATAAAAATAGGACGACATGACTGGTAGTTTACACCCGCAATATTTCTTACATTTTTTTTGCAAAATAAAAATTGTGTTAAAATACCTAGAATAATCCCAAAAGATTATTCCATACCTTACCCTTAACATAAATTCTGGATGATAAAATGACAACATCACCGTCTGGTTTATTACTTAATCTGTAAAAAGCAAAAGAGAGCGAAGTCTATTATCAATATAAATCCCTAAAAACATTGTTGCATTCACCTATTCAATTGATCTACGATCTATTCTTAAGAGATAACTGTCATCGATAATGCAGCTTCTAGGTGTAAAATTGATAAACACAGTTTTAGAAGTATTTAAATAGATAAACTATGTCAAAAAGTATTAATCATATTTTACATTTCTTGTACAACATCGTTCTTTGCCAAACCAGTACAGAGCAGCGCATTGTCATCCGCAAACATAGTCAAATTATTGAAAGGGAACAATTCTGGTAAGTCATTCACAAATATTAGAACCAATGACGGCACCAGAATAGACCCCTGTGGTACACCTATTTTAATATCGAATTTCTCGGATCTGGCCCAAATTACTTCCACTACTTGGTTTCGATTGGATAAATATGAAGATAACCATTCATTTATCTTACCCTTAAAACCGTACACCATAAGCTTTTCCCTGAGCAAATCTTGGCCGACTAAGTCGAAAGCCTTGCTCACATAATGTGGTGACACTAGGTTTACTTTATATCGAATGTAACAGGATCATGGTACATCCACTCGTTCTCTTTTTGCTTTGACGGTAAATGACTGAAAGTTGGAATATCCTATATACTTAATAAACATCACTTTTTGACATTTAAATGATTTCCTTTCCATTTCCGGTTTCACCGAAACTGACACCAATTTTTGACTTCCAAATAGCGCATCCTGTATATTATTGCATTTTTTAATTCTGCATAATTAAAAAAAAATAGCAATCCCACAGTTCAAACGTCACTTACTGTGAAATCAAAAGTGGAAAAAAATCATTAAAAGGCAAAAAGTGACGCTTATTAGGAATATTAGAACTTCAAAATTTCAATCATCATCTTCAATAGTAAAGAAAAAATGAGAGAGGGGGGGCTGCCATAATCGTGTTACACCCAGTATATTAAATTGCAAGTAGTAACTATGTTTTCTCTAACAACATCTAGATTAATATCTAGAAAATTTGACTACTTTCCTCAGTTTCTATTGTAAACTGAATTTTACTATTAATGATATTAAAAAAACTATGATGGTTAGTTAAGTTTGTTTGGGTACCCCTACATATACAAAAAAATGTCGTCTACATAACGAGTCTAACAGATAACGTGTATTATTTGAATTGCTATTATTATTAAAAATTAAGAAAAAATCTGCTATAACAATTTCCTCTGGTAAGAAAGAAATAGGAGAACTCACTGAAAAGTCTCCTTTTTGTCTATAAAATTGATCAATAAACAGAAGATAATTCCGCTAAATATGAATTTTTAAACAATATTTTAATTCCACTCTTTCATTCTTACTAATTTGTTAATTACACCGGCACACAAAAGAACGTGCGAGTGACAGTGGCCAGAGCCTCAATGTTTATGTTTTGAAGGTGCTGAAAAGGAATCCGACCTCAGTCTTTAAGAGTTAGCTCCTGTTCTTCTTTAACTTACTACCAAAAACGGTCAATCTCACTCGCTACTTTTTTGTGTATGCCGGTATTATTCATTAAATTATATGTCGATTTTTGCTCAAAATTAAATTTTGTATACATTCCACAAAAACTAGCGATAACACATACTCAAGGCCTACTTATTAAATTATTTTGCATAAATAAATAAAACTCTAGTATATTTTATACCGTTATGTATCCTCAAAGATCTGCTATTGCAGTTTTAACATACGAAGTCATTGTCAAACAGTGAATAAAAAAGTCCTTTTTGATTCACAAAGATCTGCTAGTGTAGTTTGAATTTACAAAGTTATTGTCAAACAGCGATTCACTGTTTGACAATGAGTTTGAAAGTTGAAACCGCAGTAGCAGATTTTTGTGGTAGAAAGCATAGTAGTGTATTTTATTTATTTATTTATGCAAGATGATTACCCACCACAGAGTAACGGCTTCTTCAATCAATTTTTTCAAATGAAGTTATTTGAAATTATTTGAAAGCGCAGTAACCAGCTTAAATTTTGAAATTTTTGGAAATTATGGTTCCATTTTAATAACGATTGAATGGTTGTAACAATCACTTCTAATGAGAAACTCATAAATAGAAGAAAATATATAGAGCGCTATTTAAATATCAGAAGAACCATTTGAGGTTAAACCAGAAGTGAATTTTTCATCTATGTAGTGCAAAATATGACTTATTGCATCAAAATTTTCAGCCAAACATAATTGCGTTCTTAATCCAAGTAGCTATAAAATAATAGTAATAGATACGGATATTAATTGTTAGACTATTAGTTATCTATATCTTAAATATGTGTTCATGTTTTGAAACATTCGTTATAGGATTTTGCAAACAGCAGAAAAATTAACTATCTATAAAAGAAAAACTTTGTGTAGAAATATTAATGAAATCTTTGCATTCTTTCGATAACCTGAATTCTGGTTATGCTAGCAAATTAAAATCCTAAAATGAATTTGTCTAATTTCTTATTTGACAATTCTCATTCTAACACTAGCATCCACACAGTCCCCTACGGCCATGCAGATTAAACTAGTATCCACATAACCCCCTACGATTATGAAGATTCAGTTAAAAATGAGAACAAAGACCTAAAATGAATTTTTAGGTCTTTGTTCTCATTTTTAACTGAATCTTCATAATCGTAGGGGGTTATGTGGATACTAGTTTAATCTGCATGGCCGTAGGGGACTGTGTGGATGCTAGTGTTAGAATGAGAATTGTCAAATAAGAAATTAGACAAATTCATTTTAGGATTTTAATTTGCTAGCATAACCAGAATTCAGGTTATCGAAAGAATGCAAAGATTTCATTAATATTTCTACACAAAGTTTTTCTTTTATAGATAGTTAATTTTTCTGCTGTTTGCAAAATCCTATAACGAATGTTTCAATACAATTATAAGCAAACAAATAATAATTCATTTTTAAAAATGTGTTCATGTTGCTTTAACACATATAATATGAAGAGTCGGGGTTACATCTTCATTCGGGTCCATCATATGTACCTTGAAGAAATGTAAAGTACGAATAGGCTCCTTTCAAAATCTGAAAAATATTAACAATTGTTTTACTAATAGAAAAATATTTCAAAAAATTTATTTTGTGTTGATATGTTTCTGTCAGAAAGACTAATGAAAATAAATTAAATGTTGTTTATGTTATTATGACTCTTAACGAATTTTTTATAAATAAATGTTTTTAAGAAAAAGCTTTTATTTTAAAAAACTGTAGGTAGTTAAAAGTAAAAAATTTTTTTTTTCAAATTCATATACCTGCAAACCAAAAGCTTTGGAGATAGTCATAAGCACTATCGCATAGGTACTTTGCTTTCTTGACCTCCCCCAAAGCTCTTGGTTTCCAGGTGTATGAACTTCAAAAAATATTTTTTAATTTTTAGTACAGTTTTAAAATAAAAGCTGTTTCCTAAAAATATTTGTATGTATAATTTTTTTTTCGACATAAGCGCACTTTGCTCTTGCCGATATTCATATTTCTTGCTTTACCCTGTATAATTAAGTAAAAGCCATTATAAAATGCACCTGAAATGGTCATCGGACATGCAATAACTTTTGGCGGTATTTAAACTTTGGTTGTGCAACTAAAAAAAAAATTCTCCATTTGTTGCACACTTAATCGACCACACTGTATATCCTGGGTGTAGATTCAGATCATGCCTATTATAAAAATGCATTGGCATCGAAACTGAATCAACGTGTAAAATTTCAACTCCGTAGGATAAGAGGAAGTGGTTCTAATTCAGCTTGCAAGATTTGACCAAGACAAACTAACACACTAACATTGCAATATTGTCTAAATGTTATTTGTGGCATTATCTTATTTTTTTTCTTTCTTCAATTCTTTGGGACTTCCGGCCACATGTATGTTTTTTTTAAGTCCCTAGCATTGCTTAAAAAGAAAACATACATGTGGTAGGAAGTCCCAAAGAATTGAAGAAAGAAAAAAAAACTGACATTGCAAGTTAAATAAAAGCTTTTAAAAATGGGTATCGCTCCTCAGAAAAATTTCCATTATGTCTTGTCGTCAAATAACTAGAGAAGCTTCGAGAATAAGTTATTCTAATTATCAAATTTGATAAATAGCAAGCTAATTATTCAATCCTTTGTCACGTTTCACCTAATTTATACTTCCCACTTATTCACAATTATACGTTGATCGCCGAGCAAGTCTTCTGCATATTCACAATATTTTGAGAGATGTTTTGTGATCCAAGTATTATTCCGATTGGTTTACGTTGACTGTATGGTACGTCTGACGATACCACGCGCTTGTCGTGGTTACAAATTAACCGCACGGGTTCACAAGAACTCCTTCCCATCGGTACCTTGATGGCATCAGCCAAACGATTTGGAAAGCGTTCTTTTCACGTATTGCCATCTATTTTCCTTAAACTGGCAATCGTCTTTTATTGTCTTCTTTCCGGTTGACGTGGGTAATGAGTTAGAGAATTCAGAGGACTACGATGCTGGAAAACTGCTTTTGGGGTCACGTTTCTGAGAAAATCAAATTATTGGGCTATGGGATTCCCAGGGAATTTGCTGCAATAGTTTCTAAATGCACAATATGACATCTGTCTGTCTCTTTAACAGTCCGTGTTCTTAGAAAAAGTATTTTTCCAGAAAACAGCTAATTCTAAGGGTATTGACCAAACGTACCTTTCGTAGGAAATTGTTTGGAAATTTAAAAATTTCACGTAAAATTCGAAAATGTATCCGAGTCAAAGTTTCGGCGTAAAATGTGTCGGCAAAAGTCCATTTCTCTTAATCAGTCATATTTATTGATTGTGTAGTGGAGTCAAGGAGTCGGAAGAATATCTTACGAATGAGGAGCACAATCCTATCACCCTTCCCTTTCCTTCCGCCTTCGAAAGTGCTGAACACGGATATGACGGTGGAAAAGGTTTTTATTTAAGGCAATCCCCTCAAACTCCTTTATCGGTTTTTGCGCACAGATGCGCGATAGCAAGGGTCCTAATGCGAGCTTCTGTAGACTGGATCGGAACATAAAGAAAGATGAAGGATAATGACAGTAACCACTCTTGGGGGTTGCTTATATCCTGCCAGGGGGTGGAAAAACAATAAAATTGTATCTCTTCTTGTTGAAGCTTTTACCCCCTCGTGTTCGAGGGTGCTAATGACGAATATAGTACTTTTCCCGACTACAACCCTTACTCCCCGTTCAAGTGACCAAAACCCGCCGCATCCAAGTGTATATTTTCATTAGTGCTCGGCAATTCTTAGACGGAATGGATGGAAATTTAATAGTAGTCGAACTATACAGGAAGCGTGAAGCTTATGCATTCTCTTTACACATTGAGAAGAAGGAGATAAGTACGCCACCCCATCGTCTATCAGGAATGAATCAACCCCCACGGATTGTCCTAAAACTTTCATAGCTTCGTTCTGATTCCACTTGTATAATATTTTGATTATTTGATTATTTATTAATATTGAATTTATGGAAACATGGTGTAATAACTGTTCGTTGACAGCTAATTCAATAAGCTTTTCTATTGGTGGCAAGGTATTAACTGGACGAAATTCTTCAGCCTTCGTGGTGTTAGCTACTTTCTGGATAGGAATAATTGTACTAATTTTTAATGCACTTGGAATTTTACCAGTATTAAGAGAAGTATTTATTAAGTTTAGTATAACATGGCCAATAGATTCAAAAACTTCTTTAACTATTCTACAGTTTAAGGTTTCATGTATAGACAATTTGTTATCTAAACTGTTAACTATTTTTCGCAAGTCTTGCATGGAAAGCATTTCAAAGTTGTCGAATTTTAAATATAAATTATTGTTTAAATTACACCAGGTTTCAGCACTATCGATACTTTGAATAATATTACCAATACTTTCAACAAAATATTCATTAAAATTATGTGCAATCTGTATACTGTCACAAACGACTTTATGATTATTACCAGTTCCAAAATTTACATATTTTGGCATGTCTTGATTCTTATTATTGACTAGATTTTTAAGGGTTTTCCACATTTGTCTTGGATTGTTTCTAAATCTGTCAATTTTATCAAAATAATACTGTTTCTTTTTTTGTTTTAAAAGATTAACTACACCATTTCTATGTACCTTAAAAACTTGCCATTTGTTTTGTTTTTCATTGTCTATAGACATTTTGAACTCCTTGTAAGCTCTATCCCGGTTTCTAATTTTATCAAGCACCTCATAATCTAACCATGGCAATTTAGATTTATACTGGTATGATTTTATGGGCGCAATACTATTAATTACAGTTTCACAATTTTCAAAAATTTCTTGATATATCGTATTAACATCAATAGAGTTTAAATTAAAATGAATCATTATAAGACTAGCTTTAATTTTATTTAAATTTTCCGTGCTTAATTTCCTAAATTTGTTTATGATATTATTGAAGCTAACTCTATTGCATACATTTACTGATATCACAGAATGATCGGTTATTTTTGGACAATCATGAACATCTGTCACTATATCAATTTGATTTGTTAACACATAATCAACTAATGTCTCACTATAGTCAGTAATACGAGTAGGTTTTGTTACACATTGTTTGATTCCATATGTTGTTAAAAGATTTTTAATTTTTTCTCCATAGAATGAAGTAAACATCAAGTCTATATTAAAATCGCCAGCCAACACAAAATGACGATTTGTAGAGAATAACACATCACAAACTGCTTCAAAGTCTTCTATAAATTTAGAGTGTGAACTTGACGGTGAACGGTAGAGACATCCAACAATATAGACTGAACTTGTGAGATCGATTTTTAGTAGTTTACACCAATAGTTATCTTGTAGCTCGAATGTTTTAAAATTGGAAAAATTATAATTATTATTAATGTACAAGATGACACCACCTGTATGTCTACTTGTTGAATCGCAGCGGATATGATTGTAATTTTCAAGTTTTATTTCACTATCCTCAATATCAGCTGTAGTTCTGGTTTCACTAAGTAAAATTACCTTGGGATTATAACAAGTAATACTTCCTTGGATTTGATCACGATTTTTTACAATACTCTGGGCATTAAGATAAATTATATCTGAGTTTAAAAGTACATTTGTTCTACTCATATTTTCCCCATTGCAGGTTACTTCCCTAAAAAATCGTTTTCTGTCTCTACTGGACCCTTGACATCCTGTCTAGAGAGTCTACTAAATTTGAATCTCTCGAATGCAACATTTCGTGGCCAGAAATTTTGAGCATATATGGTCTCTAATAAGTCGTATTTTATTCCTACTTGGAAACACTTGCTGTTAGGTCTTGATTGTTCTATTTTAGTTTGGATATGTTTTACTATAAGATCATTTTCATTGGTGATGTTGGCTTTGTTTTTTATATAGTTCCTCACTATAGTCTCATCTATTGTGTCAGGAATTCTAGAAATAAATAGCCATGCTTTATTCTTATTATCATCTCTGCCTATAAAGTGTTCATTTTCAGCTACTTCACCGGTTCCTATGAAAATATTTCTTTTTGGTCTACGAATATTTGTATTTATTTTTGGTATGATTGGCGGGGCACCCGCTATTTGAGCCCAGGATGTTGTTGAAGCTGTTGTACTTTGGCTGATGATATTTGATGGTGATTTAGCTTCGTGTTCAACTTGCCTGCTTTGAGTGTCTGCTGGCTGCATTTTTGTGATCATTGGTAGGGGTACTGACTGCGTTCTGGAGTTTGGGGAGACATATGTGGTATTGTTTGCTGCTTTGTTTGATTTGCAGTCGACCGTTGAAACTTCAGAACAACTTTTGTTAGTTTTCACTGGGTTCTCTGGCCTTGTAGTATTAGCTGCTCTTTTAGGACCCTGAGTTGGTATTTCTGTTGACGTTAGAAGTCTAATAAGATCTACATTACTATCTCGTAGTGTTTTTATTGTTTCATTAATTGTTTGCCTTTCATTTTGGGCTTCAACATGAAGATTTACATATTTGTTGCATAGGGTGATCTTTACATTTTCGATTTGCTTGATAAAAGTTTCTTGTTCCTGTACCTTGTTTTTTAATTTGTTATTTTCCTCTATTAAGAGTAAATTGGTTTTGGTTATTTTATCAGTCTGATTGATCACTTGACAACAATCAAGACAATGGTATCGAAGTCTTCTGTTGCTGAGTTCTAACACTCTTATTTCAGTTGTTGAGAGTTTGGAGCATGACTTACAGTGATTTTTTGTGCATTTATCACAGGTATAGATTAGTTTTGGATCCAGATTATTATTTTTACATTGTTCCCAATTTGCACATTCCATAGCTTAGGCATTTAAATTGATGTACTAAGTCCGGTCCTGTTTATTTTCACACACAAAAAAACAAATACACAAACACCTTTTTATTAGATTGTAGCTATAGTTTTTGTCTATAGATAAGATATCACATTTAGGTTTTTTTTCATTATAGGTCCAAAAGACTTGGTTAATTAAAGTATTTGTTTATAACAATCGCCAAGAAGATTACAAATATCTTTTAATACATCACTATTCACCATTTCTTTAGTAGCACATTGGTATAAAAATATGTTAAAATGATTGAGTAGTTTTTCTAATATAACTGTATAACTGTATTTCGAGCAACCCCACACCAAATAAGCATTGCCGGGCATTACTGAAAGGAAGTACCTCAACGGAGCAGTTCTTATCTGCTTACGGGGGTAGGAAGGGTCAAACTCATCTCAAAGTATTTTTATTTTTCACCATCAGCATGCTAGAGAACGGGGGGTAAACATGTAAACTGAGAAGAGGAGTAAAATCACTTTTCTACCTCCTGGGAGGGTAGAATCCATCATTAAGAGTTATCTCAAACTTCACAGGTCGTCATTCTTCCTGTATAGTTGAACTGCTATTAAGTTTCCATCCATTCTCCTCTAACTGAGTATAGCCGAACACTAATGAAACTATATGTGCAAAGGAATGTAGAAAGGGTCTAAGTCACCTAAAAGTATTTTATTCATCATTAGAATCCTCGAAAAGGGGGGTTAAAGTTTCAACGAGAAGAGATATATTTTATCATTTCCCCACCTCCTGGGAGGGGAGACTCAACCCCCAAGGGTAGTCACGATCATGTCTCTGATATTATCCCTTTATCTTGTCCCAGACAAATCTGCAGATATTCTTATCAAAATCCTCGCCGTTACGCGTCTGTGCACGAGAACCGATACAAGTGGTGGTTCTAGGCCGTTTCAGAGAGCTCCACTGACTAAAAACATTTTTTATCCTCATATTCGCGTTCAGCATCCTCGAAAACGGAGGGGAGGTGGTCTGGTTGCCATCCCCATTTCTAACAAAATCGGGCCAAAATTCCGACTAGTAGTTTAGATGTTATAAGCGAACAACTTTTAAAACTTAGATCTGAAGGGTGAATAGCTTCGAATAGGTTGGTCCTAGGAGAAAAGTACAGGTAGTTTTAACATTGTCTTAATTCAAATTGTATGATACCGTCATCCGTCGGGTGAGTTATTATACACCAGGCGTAGACCAACTAGATTAATTCAAAATTTACCAAATGTTTGGCAACACGTTGTAATTAAGAAGAAAAATTAATCCTAATTATATGCTCTAGGAATAGTTGAAGCGACCTCCAAGTACTGCTTTCAGAACCATTGTTCAAAAAAGTCTTAAGGGCAAATATGGCAAATAGAGAATATATCGTCTTCTTGTAGGTCGAAAAATATCTTTTGCCTATCCATTTACAATTCGGCTAGTAATAAATCTCTTATAAGACCATATTACAACTATTCATTAAGATAATCAGGTCATACCGTTAAAGCCAATTGTAAAGAAATCTCTCCAAAAGGACCAATGGTAACAGTTAACGGTCTTTGGGCACGAAGCATCATTATTTGTATCGTACTTTTTGTGCGGTTGTTAAAATCATACCATTCCGTTTCATATAATGCTTCAGATATGGCTTCACTCTAAAACAGAAAATATGTAACGCCATAGTTAAGTAATACTAGTAGACTAGTTGTAACAACAATTCATATATTTTGTTTTTGATAACATTTACATCACTATATATACACCCCAGAATATTCCGTACACATATAACAAATTGTGAAATATTTTTTTCTAGTTGAACACGAAGAGGTGACATACCCCTAGGTATCTAATAATTTTAATAAATAAGGCAGAGGACGCAATATCGGTTCCCTTGATATTTTTCGATATTATTAACTTTATTGGAAATAGTTACAACCAAAAGATGGGGATATAGAAAAGATGGAATCGTTTATGATTGTTTCACTTTTTTAGTATAGCTAATGAGTTTCAAAACATTTCAAAAGCTGTGAAAATTGGGATATGGTTGAAATATACAGATACTGTATTCGCAGTATTCGATACAAAGAGTGCAGATATAAACAACTTTGTTTCTAAATTAAATAACCGCTGCACAGTAAAATTTATACACGGTGCAGAAACCAACGGACCGCTACCTTTTTTTAGAAACATTAGTAATTAGGAATAGTGAAAGTGTGTTGTAAAATTAATATACAGGATGACCCAGATTTAAACCGCTAAATATTCAGGATCGATTTCTTCAGGATAAAAGAAAGCTTTTCTCATCTATAAAGTTTTTTCCAAAAACGCACCCATTCCGCGCTAGAGCAAAAATGAAAAAAGAGAGAAAAATGACATTTATTACAAAACGGCGAAGTTATGAAAAAACTGTTAGAAATGCCACCATTTTTAATGCAAAACTCAGACCTACGGACGACAGACTGAGCAGCTGTATGGCACTCTGATGGTGTGATCTCCCGGGCTGCTTGAACATTTAACAATCCCTAGAGGGCGGGGGTAGTACCGACCGCGACCGATTCATCTTCCCGGAAAATAGTCGTTCAACCATCGGTGGACTGGTGGAGTGTAACAGGCTGGACATCCACCTAATTGGAACCATCTGACTAATCTATCATTTAAAGGCATGTCGTCTACGGAAGGCCATTTAGGCGTGGAGACTAAAAAATTGTACCGAAGAGTGAATCCTTACACAATCCCATCCAAGCGTTGCACGAAAATTGATATTGAAAATCGCTATCTTGTACGACATGGGCATTTCCGTGCTTCCAAATGTGAGCGTTATGCTAGTTGTGCATCATTTGTGGTCAGTACTTTGCCACAAGAACCATTTGGAAAATTCTCTTCTTCGAGGCAGGTCATCAGGTAACAAATTTTGAACTTTATGTAGATGATATAGATGAGGATCGTCTGCTTTCAACGTCCTGTTCTCTATGCGTACGAGGCGCATTTTTCTCTCTTTTTGCCCTTTTGCTCTAGCTCGTTATTTCCAAAACTGTACCCCATTTTTTGAAAGAACTTTGTAGATAAAATAAGTCTTATTTACCTGTAGTTTAAGGAATATTGTATAAAATTTAGTTACAGCAGATTTTGTTCCATCAGAAAATAAATTGTAACAATTTTAAGCAACCTGAAGGACAAAATTGAATCGAGCGAAAGGTCCTGAATTTATGAAATTAGTTGTAAGGATTGCAATTTTGAATACGTTGGACAAACGAGAGATCCAATTATAATAATATTTAAGGGACATCTAAAAAATTGAAGGATTGAAAAAACTACTGTTACCCAACACGTCTTAGAAATACAATAAGTAATATTCTAGTACCTACAAATAGTAAAACTAATATGAATAGTGATAAAGATCCTATCCCAAAAGCTCGCTTCTTCAGTTAATAGACACAGAGTTTAGGTAGAGCTGACGGGATTGGTTGAATTCGTTTAAATAGGTCATTTTTGTACACATTCTGTGGCTTTGTACAAGAAGTGGCTAACTCACAATATTGGTTTTTAATACATGGAAATCTGTTAAGTTAAAAATTTTATTGTTTCACAAAAATGTCTATTTTACATATCTTTAGGAATCTTGTTTTTTTTTAAGTTTATCATTGAAATGAAATTTACCGCTGAAAAGGTAACAAATTACCTTTCCTTTCTTTGTTTAGACATAGTCATTTGTTGAAGTAAATGTTCTGAATGCATTGTTGCCTTACGCATTTTTTGCACCGAGCCACAGACAACTTTTTTAGTTTTACTTTAATTGTAGTGATCTCCTGATGATGTCAACACAGCTGATGGAATATTGAAGTACTTGTAGATACTACTTGAGACGCAGCGTCGCACTGAAATATTCAGCCCCTACCAAAATAATGAAAAAATATTAATAAAAGTGCCTTGTAATTTTTTTATATTGCCACGTGTATATTTGTTTTTGAGTTTAGATCTTAAAAATGTATTTTGGACACTTTCAAATAATTTTTCAGACAATGTGTCTATCAACGTATTTTTGTTTTCCATCAAAGGTAAGTTCGTCGAATGTCTGTAATATGGTAAGTACATATCGCAAATTTTCTTAAATGCTGAGTTAATGGTTTCTTGCTGTATACTGATCTTATTCACAACGTTATTCTTATTCACAACCAGACACATGTCTGCTGAATCATATAATGTTCCAGTTTCCCTCCTTTTGCTGTATGGCATATCCGACAGCCTTACGCCATCTAGCGTAATTACTTTTTAGGCGCACGGTCTCACCAAAGCTCTTTCCTATTAAATCTGGTGGCATCAGCCCATCGATTTGGTGGTCTTTCTCTTTGTCTCTTGCCATCTGGTTTCCCCTGGACAATCAAACGTTTTATATTGTCCTGTACAGTCTATAATTTATTCCATTCCACATTGTCAAATGCTTACTATAGTTTACTCTCTAGACTTTTCGACAAATTAACGTAAATTCAATATTTGTTTTCTAGTACCATATCCCTAAATAAAACCTGGTTGCTCAGGAGGTATTTGCCAAGACAGATACTGTTGAAATCTACATAGAATTATAACCTCTCTAATTTTGTATGTTCATATTATATTAAATTTCGAAATTTCCTAAAGCCGAGCCATAGAAACTTATCTCAAGGGGTGAGCAATACTCTGACAGCCAATTTACTAAATCAAAATATAATATAGCCGATTGTCACCATAGGCTTACTATAACCTTTACATAACTCTAAAATATTTAAGGAAACACAAAGAAGATAGGAGCGCACCACCGCTGGATTTATTAAACGAAAATACCAGGGAAAAAACGTTTTAAGTTAATGAAACATACTTATCAACGAATTCAAAGACGGAAATGTAACAAAAACAATATATTAACTTAAAGTCCTTTACAAAATACGTGTACTATAATAAGCATATGGTAACCAACTTAAGAACACGATAAAATCAAGTTTAATTGGTTGTTAACAAATATACTAAACAATATGACGCAACGATTTTATATCAGGTACACATGAACTTAAATCCTAAAAATGCCTACGATTAATAAATCCAAAACAAGGTAGCAACTTACAAACTGGCCCTTAACATAAAATCTATGAAGGTACTGGACTAAACACTTTTTAACGTAAGTGTTAATATTAATCAAAACAAATTTTGTTCAACAATAAAGTTATTTAAAGGGCCCTACCGGATTAAAAAGCCTTTTAGAATTCAATAACTTAGTGCCCCTATCGCGTGACGACACTGGGGTCCGTTAATGTACAGTCAAAACGGTTAGCACTTAATACGAAATCTAAATGGCTGGCTGCTCCATTGTTCTTGAAAAGCTGCTATAACACTCACTTTAAGGAGCATATATGTTCCCAACAATGTACTGAATTTTAGTTAACTAACTGTACATACTGTCCACGCATCTAGCGCGAATATGAAGAACGATAGTCATGCAGAAATAGGACGACAGATTATGCTAGGCAACAAATACTACAATGCCCTAAGTAGACATCTCTCTAACTGCAACATAAGAAGAAAAACAAAATTAACAATCTACAGAACCCTTATATTGCCTGTTATCACCTATGGCGCGGAAACATGGGCATTTATTAAGCGAGAAGCTGACCTTTTACAAATCTTCGAAAGAAGAGTTCCTCGTACAATATTCAAAGGAAACTTTGAAAACGGAATACGGCGCCGCAGATACAATTTCGAACTATATCTGTTATTAAGAAAGCACGAAGAGACTGACATCATAACCAAGGTTAAAACCTTGCGATTACAATGGGCAAGACTTGTTGAACAAGCACAGGACACGAACGTACCAAAAAAGTAATGGGTGGTAAGCTACAAGGAAGGCGGAAACAGGGAAGGCCAAAACTAAGATGCGATGACGAAGTATTAGAGGACACATCAAAAATTTGATTTGGAAACAGCTAAAAGAAATAGATAAATGATGATGATGAACTGTACATATGGTTAATTATGCTGTTTTTAATATAATTGTTGTTTCAACAAATTTTACATTGGCATTCCAAGAGGTTTCAAAGTTTCACACTTACAACTTCAGTTCTTACAAATAGCAGCGAGTGCTATTCAACGATATGCGGAGTTTCACTAAACACCAAGTGGCATACTCATATCCTAACCAAAAAGGTAAAATACTCGAATTTTACGGCCGACGTGAAGAAAACGAAATTATAACACTAGACATTTAACTGAACCAACGTGTAATTCACATTTAAACTGGATTGAACTTTAAGGTAACTTGTACTTTTAGGGCATTATTACTTTTGCTCATTAAGCAAATTAGAACTATGTCAGATTCAACAATTTCGCCTTAATTTATCGAAGTCACCCTCAACAAAGCCGCCTTGTGATCTAGACTAACGCAAACTAAAAACATCCCTCGCAGAGACTCCGTGCCAAGTATAGCTAGCTCGCTATTGGTTAAACATTTGTCATGCCAACAGCAACACTATTGGTCAATCATTTGTCATGTCAACAGCTTATAATTTAAATTCAAATAATACATGGACTAATCGCGTGTGCATTATCCTAGTGGCACGCATAATTTAAGTTTACAACTTAACTTAGCAAAACGTGAGCGTTACAGAACAATACAGCATTACTCTACTAGCATGTGATATTAATGCCATCAATCTATAGTTGTCAAAAACATCTGTAGATCTCTTTTATGTAGTGGTTCGAAGATTGACTTTTCCAACCATGGGGGCAGATTCCTGTTTCCTATATTTTTTGGCATGTGTTATGGATTCTCATTCCATCTTTGCCAAACAACTTAAGCGCTTCAGCTGTAATATTGTCGATTCTAGCTGCTTTGCAGGTTTTCAGTATTTGAATCGCTACTTCCACTTCTGATTTCAGTATTGATGGTTCGCCTTTGTAATCCTGCTGCTAGTCATCTTCTGCCTCAGGGTGGTCAACGTCGAAAGGTTATTTACAGCATTGGCACCAAACCTCAATTATCTGATCCTTCTCGGTGTACCGGTGGTTTCCTTGATGGACGACGATTTAGGTTTAAATTTGTGTGATCATCCTTACTGATTGGAAGAGGTCCTTGCTATTATTGTGATCTGCTTTTGATTTCAGTTCTTTACAGATCTCTTGTAGAATTCTCTTCTTTCTTACAGAGTCTAATTTCCTACCCTACGTTCGTAGTAAAGTGGAAGTATAGTAACCTAAATGCAAATTTTGTTTTTTGTTGAAATAAGATTAGAATATCATGAAATGTTGAGATTTGTAATTTGAGCAAGGAAGAAATGATGTCTGTCTTCCAGAAATTGACTTGAAAATTGGTACACGTATATATTATAACGGGATCTCGAACTGGATTACATCTCGAGCTTATTCCGTTGAAGAGTTGGGGGTGGGATAATATGAAAAATTAAACAATATATTTTTTATGTTTTAATATCACAGAAATGCCAACCCTATCTTATCTTCCATATCGAATAAAATAACAATGAATTAGAGATTATTAAACAATTAATACTAAAATATTCAAAATAATGAATAATTGGAACACAAGAATAAGTAGTAAATACGAGATTAGGAACCCAAAAATTCCGCCCCAAATTTTTTTCCGGCTAAGAGGTTAACGATTAGATCACATCCAAGATCAAAGTGAAAATAAACTTGTAGCACTCGTTCATTTCGTCTTAAAATCTTTAAATAAAAGAAGCGTTTACAAAATGTGTCAATCACGGTCATGGCGAAGGTTTATGATAAAACTGATAACTTTAAAACCATTATACAAAATATCTGACCTGAGTAACCTTTCAAGTGGGTCAGGACAGAATTACACTTTATGAGAGGTTGACTTTCTCTTTTCTATGAAGGGTCAAGTGGCATAAAAATTTGAGAATGCACGCTATAAACGAAAATAAAGCGTAAGCTTAATGCAATTTTATATTTTATCTGAAGATAAGCCGCACTAACTCGCCTGACCTTTCTAAGTTCTAGAATTTCCTGAAGGAGGGGGAGGGGGGTATTTACCACGTCCCTCCATTATATATGCGCTTGGTAACCAGAGGCAAACAAACAGTGCAAGCTAGTAAGAATCCAGAAATTTGAACTTTGGTGTATATAGTGGAAACAACGATCTTAATTTTTTTATGACATCTGCCGTCCACCACCGCACTCCACTATTAAAGAGTTAATGAAACAAGATACAGATATTAACTTCAAATTAGGTACACCTATGTATTACAACGAGATCTGGAACTGGACTATGTTTTGAGATTATTTCTAAAGTTGGGCGTAAATAAGTGTAAATAAGTAAATCTACGTAGTAAGAGTCCAGAAAGTTGGAATGTTGTGTATATACTAGAAATCAAGGCCTTATTGACTTGAAATGTAGTACATGGATGTATTATAACGAGATTATATATTGAGGGGTTGGGGGTATCGAGGTAAATAAGTAAAGGAAAGTACTAAGAGTCTAGAACCTGGGGACTTGGAGTACATATTAGAAGCCAAGGTCTCTTTTTCTATGTCATCAGTCACCACCACCCCCACTCCACTGTTACAGGGGATAACAAAATAAAATTAAGATTTTGACTTGATATTTGGTACACGTCTCTATCATAAAGTTTTTTGAAAATATGTAATTTTTTAGGTATGATTGCTATGCTTTCAGTTTGAGCCATCTTCTGATGGTGCGACGATCCATGTTAGGTGAAATATTCATCTTTTATTCCATGCGTTATTTCCGTTTTTGTGGAAACAGAAGTTATAATGCTACTATGTGTATGTATCCCTTTTTACAATATTTAATAGCTTTTATATTTACCGATCGATTTTTAATAATAAGATTCTTTTTATTCTTCTGTTTAACTTACTGTGAAAATGTCAATACAATCGGAAATTTTTGAGGTTATAAGGAACGGAACATACAGACAGATAGACACACGAATTTTGAAAGTTTTTCAGAACTAGGTAATTAGAGAGGGAAGAAGTCAATCTTTCTACCACTACATAAAAGATATCTACATATGTTCTTCACAACTATAGATTGATGGCATTAATATCACATGTTAGTAGAGTAATGCTGTATTATTCTGTAACACTCACGTTTTGTAATACGCTATAAGTTAATTTGTAAACTTAAATTATGCGTGCCACTGGGATAATGCACACGCGATTAGCCCATATAATATTCGAATTTAAATTATAAGCTGTTGACATGACAAATGTTTAACCAATAGCGAGCTAGCTATACTTGGCACGGAATCTCTGCGAGGGATGTTTTTAGTTTGCGTTTGGCTAGATCACAAGGCGGCTTTGTTGAGGGTGACTTCGATAAATTTAAATTGTTGAATCTGACATAGCCCTAACTTGCTTAGGGAGCAAAAGTAATAATGCCCTAAAAGTACAAGTTACCTTAAACTTCAGTTTAGTTTAAATTGTGAATTACACGTTGGTTCAGTTAAATGTCTAGTGTGATAATTTCGTCTTCTTTACGTCGGCAGTAAAATTTGAGTATTTTACCTTTTTGGTTATGATATGAGTATGCCACTTGGAGTTTAGTAAAACCCTGCATATCGTTGCTCGCTGCTATTTGTATGAATTGAAGTTGTGAGTGTGAAACTTTGAATTTCAGAAAACCTGTTGGAATGCAAATGTAAAATTTGTTGAAACAACAATTATATTAAAAATAGCATAATTCAACAAGTTTTCTCTATAGGTGATATTTAGTCTTTTGGAAAAGTACCTACCAGCCGAATAAAATAATATAATGCACTCAAGTTAATAGCTTACAGTTTATATATTCGAATAATATATTTTTCTTTAAATACTTACGTTTATTTTTATCTCATTCGCATGCCAGCAAAATATCATTAATTGCACCACTGTTATTACGCCATATGTTGAGGAAAAAACCATTGCACCTAAGGATGTACTCTAAAAGAAAAGCCAATTTATTTATAATATTCTTGTTACTATTATCATTATATTAATTACAACGATCATAAAAATCACAGCAATGGTCGGAAGTCGTCACCAGAAAGCAGATGAGCACAGGTTATGCATCAAGAGAAAGGGCATTTAAAGTAGAATAGTAATCAGGGAAATACTATCTTCATTGCTATTCTAGTTACTCCTTAGTAGATGAGGTGGTGCGAGACAGATTTAGTTAGTATACTGCACTTTTTGAACACAGTTTTCCGCTTTGCTCAGTTATAGCCGAAGCCTAAGGATCTTAAGAAAAGTGGTCATTTGATATTTATTTCCCTTACCATTCAAGTTGGTGGCAATTTTCAAAAATCACATGGTGCTTGGTGTCGTTACTATATCATTTTAACTCAGGTGTCTCGAGTAATATGTGTCCAAGGTCAAAGTAAACATAAGACATCAAAATTACGCAAAATAAGATCACCACCATCACCAAAATAAGTTCCTTTTATTACTTTACTTATTCGCAATATCGTAACAGATGTTTTGTTATTCATGTGATGTTTAAGTTGGCTTCCCTTTGTTGTATAGTATACTGGACAAGGTCACCATATCTGTCTCGCATGCCTGTTAGGCGCACGGCCCCACTAAAAATCTTTCCCGAAAGCTTTGGAGGTCATCTTTCTGGACCTCTTGCCATCATTTTCGTCACTACTAACCTTCTCCTTTCTCCGGTTGATGTGTCTAAAGAATGCGGATTACAAAGTGAAAACAAGAAACACTTACTTCTTTGTACTCTTTCAGGATTTTGGTATTTTTCCCTACAGTTGCAGCACATCAGTATGATGTGATGATACCAGCAGATTTACAAGAATATTTTCTTGACATAGTTTTCTGTCAAGCTACCAATCTATAGGTTGTGCAGTCTACTGCGAAAGCCACATTTCATCTCGCTATGTTCAGATTCAAAGAATTGAAAATTATGTTATGGCAGTGCTTTAACTTTGGTCGTGAGTAGGTCTTTGCGTATATAAAACGATCACAAAGTAATTTAAGAGTTATATAACTAATATGCCAATCCACCAAATAGCAGAAAAATTAATCTCTGCCTTCTGTTGCAAATATAGCTACTCTACCTGGAAGTCATGGAAGAATTACAAGGAAGTAACCAGAGTCTTCGCTGCCATACCAGTTCACTCCCTACATTGCAGTCCAATGTTAAATACTTTAGAATGCTCTGTTGTCATGTTGGATGGTACTGGAGTACTTGGATGTCAGACTGTTAACGTAGCACGCAATGACCTGTTCACGACTAAGATTACACCATTGTCAAGCTTTCCTCCTACATCTGATGCATTGGCTCTACACTGTTCCAACCATATACCAAGGTGGACATATATGGGGTCGGGCAGACAGCGCCTTCACTGATATACATCTTTGATGCATTGGGGTTAGACATAGCTAAGTACAGTGTGGACTCCATAGTGAACCACACAATCAATAGCTTGGAGGGTTGCCAATGAACTATTGAAGTGTGGGTGCAAGGAAAGATGCACGTCGAGTAAATGCTATTGTAAATTTGTTGGCGTGTTATGCACATTATCGTGCTGTAGAGGAAAATGCCGAAATCCTAAATGAAAACAAAGAAACATTTGTTATTTTTAAGTTAAAGCTTTTCACTATTTTGTAATAAAATGAACTCATTTTGCTTCATGTAATAAGGTAATCTTAGTTTGCATAATTTTGATATATTAAGTTGATTTTGACTTTAGATACGTGTTAGTGAGGTGAAGAGATTAGTCCCCAAAACTTTGAGGTATAATCCTATCGAGCATGCTATATAACAAAGGGAGGCCAAATAGAACTTTACATGAATAACAAATATCTGTTGAGATGTAGTGAATAAGAATAATAATAAGATGGACTTATTTTGATATATGTAAAGGAATGATTTTTTATAATTTCATTTTGATATCTAATGCTAAGTGTGACCTTATGTACATGTTGCTCGATTCAAGAATATATGTAAATGACCCCAAACATGATATGATTTTACAGCTTTGGAAGATTTTTGGCATCGGTACACTATTCTTGAAAATAGTCGCCATTTCGAATACTAATGGACTAAGAGCCAACATTTTTCAGTGATGATTTAGGTAAGGCCTATTTTTTGAGAGGATGTTGAGGGAGGTATAACTAAGTGTCATTCGTGAGAATTAGTCCGGATTCCAGTCGTAAGGGGGTGGCAGAACGCCCCCGATGTGTAAAAAAAAACTGCATCTTTTTATTATTTAGTTAAGGCTGAATTTTTTTTCCAGTACTGCTTTGATAGCCCACAAACATCGATCTAATATTGGCAGAACGATTGGGCAGTCTTAAGAGGGTGGCAGAACACCCCCAACATGTCATGGGAGTAATGAACGTTTTATTATTTAGTTAAGATTCATTTTTTATTATGTTGCTATAGCAACTATTCCAAGTATATATGCAAAGTGGGAGAACAAAATGGCGGTCGTAACTACCTGGCAGAACGATTTAAATGTGCCGTATGCGCGCCGTGACTTCGTGCCTTCGGTCGCAGATTAATTTGTATTATGAATGCTTTAAATATTTAGACCCTTTTTGTAATCACAGACCTTCATTTACCTTTGGAGCTGGTATTTTAATACTCATTCAATGGAAATGCGACTTAAAAGATACAAAAATTTGTTTTTCATTCGAGTTGTACCGTTGTTGGAAATTCAATTCTCTAAAAAAAAGGTCTCTTGGCATTTTTGCGTATATTGCTTAGTTTCTGCGATATAGTGAAAAAAAAAATCATTTTTTTTTTACATTCAAACGCAAATATCTTTTGAACTATGCTAGATACGAAAATATGATAATTTTTCGTATCTCACTTCATTTCGGAGATAAAGTGAAAATAAAGAATTTTCTTTTCGGATTTTGGAAAAATATAATCAGTATCGACTGAGAACCACAAATTATGATGTATATTATTGTAACTGTATTGTCATACTAATTGAAAAATGCGATTGCCAAGAAAGGAATTACTAAAAAATTTTAAAAAAATTGTGATTATTAAAGTTCCCTGTTCCAGATAGATAAATAATATTGTGAATATATGTAGAATCATTTAAATTATTTTGAATTATAGCAAAAATGTTCCGAGACAGGAAATACATAAAATAAATAAAATATGTTTCAAGAAACATCGCTATTAATTATTGCAATGCTAAAAAAATTTTGAATATATCATGATACGTGAATTAAAAGAATATTTCTAATACCTTTTTTTATAGAGAACTAATTTTGAAAAAAAAAATGGTAAACATCATGAAGTATATATATTACTTCATGATGTTTATCAAATAATTTCTTTTATTAATTAATTCTCTATAAAAAAATGTATTAGAAATATTCTTTTAATTCACGTATCACGATTTATTCAAATTTTTTTTAGCATTGCAATAACTAATTTCGATGTTTCTTGAAATATATTTTATTTATTTTATGTATTTCCTGTCTCGGAATATTTTTGATATAATCCAAAATAATATAAATGATTCTACATATATTCACAATGTTATTTATCTATCTGGAACATGGAACTTTAATATTCACAATGTTTTTTAAAAATTTTGTAATTCTTTTCTTGGCAATCGCATTTTTCAATTATTATGACAATACAATTACAATAATGTACATCATAATTTGTGGTTCTCAGTCGATACTGATTATATTTTTCCGAAATCCGAAAAGATCATTCTTTATTTTCACTTTATCTCCGAAATGAAGGGAGATACGGAAAATGATTTAGAAAGCTTTTCTACAAAAAATCTTCAAGTCATATTCTCGTATCTAGCACAGTTCAAAAGATATTTGCGTTTGAATGTAAAAAATATTTGTTTTTTTTTTATTTCCACTATATCGCAGAAGATAAGCAATATACGAAAAAATGTCAAGAGACCTTCTTTTTTGTAGAGAATTGAATTTCCAATAGAAAACAACAGTACACGTTTTCGTGTTCCTTATAGTTGCAAAGTCATTCTCGAATGAAAAACAAATTTTTGTAACTTTCAAGTCGCATTTCCATCGAATGAGTATTAAAATACCAGCTCCAGAGGTAAATGCAGGTCTATAATTACTAGAATGGTTCTAAATAAATGAGCAAAATTATCGTCTATATTTAAAGCACTCATAATACAAATTAATTTGCGGCCGAACTCACGAAGTCACGGCGCGCATACGGCACATTTAAATCGTTCTGCCAGGGAGTTACGACCGCTATTTTGTTCTGCCAATTTGCACATATACTTGGAATAATTGCTACAACAACATACTAAAAAATGAAGCTTAACTAAATAATAAAAGTTCATTGCTCCCACGACACGTTGGGGGTGTTCTGCCACCTTCTTAAGACTGGCCAATCGTTCTGCCAATATTAGATCGATGTTTGTGGGCTATCAAAGGAGTACTGGAAAAAATTTCATCCTTAAGTAAATAACAAAAAGATGCAGTTTTTTTACACATGTGGGGCGTTCTGCCACCCCCTTACGACTGGAATCAGGGCTAATCCTCACGGATGACACTTAGTTATACCCCCTTCAACATCCTCTCAAAAAATAGGCCTTAACTAAATCATCACTGAAAAATGTCACTGGCTCTTCTACTATAAGGGAGAATATGTGATTTAGTAAGGAACAATTGCGTTAAAGGGTTTTTATTGTCTTATCCGTTAGCTGGTCACCTAATAATGATAAAATTACAAAATGTTGTTAAATTTAGGGATGCATATTTGAGAACTCGGTGAAGGAGGTGGTATTTAGGTTTCTTAAATATAACTCAAAAACTAAGAGAAATTCTATAAAAATACACGAGTAATTTTTGAAGGAAATTGAATTTCCCATAGCTGTTTGTGATCTTCTGCAATATGGAATATAAGCATAAACAAACCTTCAGAAAATGCAAAAAATTGCGACATTTAAAAAAGAACTTAGTTTTGAACGTTTTTCTTAGCAGAGATGTATAATAATTGCTTCATAGAAAATAAAGTAGATATTTCAACCATTAAAATAAGCTTTAAGAAAAGGTTCGTTCTACGATGAAGATATTGCTGTTCAAAGTTGGCTATATTCTAATTAATAGAAACAAATAAAAATATATTACCAGAAAATTCTAGTAATTATTCAAACTTTTACAAAATACTTATCACAAATAAGTTTAAAATATATATCTTTCTTATAACAATTATAACAAAGAAAATATGCCCATTATGAACAGTACAACTGTTATTATAATGTTATTTTTAATTTAAATTATCCTGCTCAATGAAAGCCAAAGATAATCAAAACAAAAGCACTTACCGATATAGCAGTAACACAAAACTTTAGAACATCCACAGACACGTGTTTCGACATCTATGTCTCTTCGGTGCGGCTTTTTCTAAAGTTCACAATCAACTGAAATATGTAAGCAAATACTCGTGTTATAACTATCAAAGGATTACCAGAACAGGATATTAAAAATTAAAATTAGATTATAGGAAATTCCCCGTAAAGGGATAATTATCAATATAATTACATGCAAATGCAACTTCCTGGAACTGTAAAAGCTCTATAACAATAGAAACAAATGAAAATATATTACCAGAAAATACTAGTAATTATTCAAACTTTTACAAAATACTTATCACAAATAAGTTTAAAACATATATCTTTCTTATAACAATTATAACAAAGAAAATATGCCCATTATGAACAGTACAACTGTTATCATAATGTTATTTTTAATTTAAATTATCCTGCTCAATGAAACCCAAAGATAATTAAAACAAAAGCACTAACCGATATAGCAGTAACACAAAACTTTAGAATATCCACAGACACGTGTTTCGACATCTATGTCTCTTCGGTGCGGCTTTTTCTAAAGTTCACAATCAACTGAAATATGTAAGCAAATACTCGTGTTATAACTATCAAAGGATTACCAGAACAGGATATTAAAAATCGCACCGCACCGAAGAAACATAGATGTCGAAACACGTGTCTGTGGATGTTCTAAAGTTTTGTGTTACTGCTATATCGGTAAGTGCTTTTGTTTTGATTATCTTTGGGTTTCATTGAGCAGGATAATTTAAATTAAAAACAACATTATGATAACAGTTGTACTGTTCATAATGGGCATATTTTCTTTGTTATAATTGTTATAAGAAAGATATATGTTTTAAACTTATTTGTGATAATTATTTTGTAAAAGTTTGAATAATTACTAGTATTTTCTGGTAATATATTTTCATTTGTTTCTATTGTTATAGAGCTTTTACAGTTCCAGGAAGTTGCATTTGCATATAATTATATTTATATTATAATTACTTCGATGGGAAATTCAATTCTCTACAAAAAGTACTCTTGTTAATTTCTCGAATTTGCTCTAGTTTCTAGTTGTATTAAAAAAATCAATAACTACCCCTTTTACCCAGTTCTCAAAAATGCACTCCTAAATTTAATAGCATATTGTGATTTCATCATTATTTAGATGAGGAACTAACGAATGAAACAATAAAAGCCCTTTAACACAATTGCTCCTTACTTTCTCTTTTTCTCGTACATAATTAATAGTCTAGAAACATCTAATGACTTTCTTTCTGAAAATTTTCTCTTAGATTTCGACTACAACTGTACAAAGCAGCAATCTGTGTTCAGAAAGTACAGTACACGTTCGCGTAGTGCTTCGACTATAAATACATACTATTTAAAAAAATGACAGCGCAACTTACCGATATTATTTCAAACAATATTATAGCAATTTGGCCAGAATACAGAACAAATTCCAGGATCATGAAGTGACTTACGCTATTGTTTAATATCCTTGTATACCTGAAATATTACAACAAATTGTACCAAATGAAGAAATACACAATTTCGTATTTTACAATAATTATTCTGAGAACAGTGATAACACAGCCACACAAAAATAAAAAAAGTGGGGTATACTTTTGATGCGATATAGCATGTCCAGTGTATTTTTGCCTGCTGATCATGAATCCGATGTCAGAATTGGTCCATCACATCCCCATTTTTTTAACTTCAAAAAATAGGCGAAAATTAGTAAAAATCGAGAAAAGTGCACTCGTAAAAATGCAAAAAAAACATGTTCATATCTAAATCTACATTCTGATCTATTTGAATCCGCTTAACTCAAATCCACCGCCAGAATTTGCGAAAATATAACAAATGAAGTCGATGGGGATTTACGTTCGATACAAAGGAATTCACCTATAAGGAAAAGTTTGTATAGTAACAGCGGAAAGTCATAATATCTAAATCGCTCTCACGTATTGGTGAATTTGTGTGTATCGACAGTAAATCCCTCTTGGGTTCATTTGTTTTATTTTCGCGAATTGGGTCAGAACATCGTTTTTTTACCTAATCTCAAAAAGTTAGCTGGATATCATGATTTTTGAAAATTCAACCGATTTTTACCAAATTTAGCACCCGGGGGTTTTGGGGTCGCTGATTACGAATCTGGGGCCAGATATGCAAAATTTTGACAATATACAAAAGTAACAATCATTCTCACTGTAAGGTCTATTGCATATTGCTGGTGTGGTATATTTGATGGTCTTCTCATTAGTACGGAACAATATTATTTTGCAAGAATTGCAAATGATGTGGGGAACCCATTCTGTATCCTGGTGTAATAACTCAATAGCAAAACAATCCTCATACAAGTTTTTAATCTTATCCGTAATGAGTACTACCGACTTACTGAATACGTATTTACAACAAATATAACAGCACACATTCTTTATCACAGCGATGAAATTTCTTTGCACCGTGAGACTGTTTTCTTGTAGCATTATACCCTACATGAGCCAAGTCACCCGCACATGAAGAGCTACGGTTGCATGATGCCGACGATTGGTGGCCCACTTTTCCACCCTGACCAATCGCCGATACTGCGTTTCCGAGTCCCTGCATCGTAATTCTTTCCCTTCTGACTACCATGACGGCATGAAATCCATTATCCAGGGACTTTGCCGGATGGTGGAACAACTCCGTTGTCCACCGTCACCACGTGGAGGCGCCCTGGATGCAGGCAGAAGGATAAAAATGCAAAGAACAGCTTATACAAAAAATAACCAAGATCTAGAATAAAAGTTGAAATATTGGGAAAATGGATTTAGTCCAAATCTTTGGATTTTTATAACTCTTGGATCTACCATCTTGAATTTCGCAAATCTGACTTCAGATTCATGTTCAGCGACCCCCAAAAACCCCAGTATACCGAATCTAGTGGCAATGGGTTGAATTTTCAAAAATCGTGATAGCTAACTTTTTGAAGTTAGGAAAAAACAAGATGGTCTGACCCAATTGTGGCGATGGATTTAAGTTAAGCGGATTCAAATACATAAGAATATAGATTTAGATATGAAAAATAATTTTTTTTTGCATTTTTACGAGTGCATTTTCCTCGATTTTTACTAATTTCCACCTATTTATTGAGGTTGGGAAAAAATGAGGATGTGTTGGACCAATTTTGACATCGGATTCGTGATCAGCTGGCAAAAATACACTGGATTGCATCAAAAGCATACCCCACTTTTTTATTTTTGTGTGGCTGTGTAATTGAAAATGGTATAATTGTTTATCTACTTACATTTAGTAAATGTATAATGCTTTAATAATTTGGGATCTATACTAGTTTTACAGAAAAAGGAAATAGTTTAGAAAATTATTACTCCCTCTGTAAGGTATTAAATAATAATACAAGCCAATTAAAAAAAATGTAATACTTCGTATATCTACTAAATATATGAAATTCAGAATACGTGAAATTATGAAATAATTTTGTTTTCTAGGATAAAGTTTACTTTATATGAATAACAGCCGGTTTTACAATCGCAAGTTAACTTTCATGTTAGTTGACTTTTACTTGCAGGTTAACTATAACTTTACCGACACATACGTTTTTCAATATAAAGTTAAGTGATGATTTGTAAACGAGAGGTTGTGAATAAAATGTATAATGTTGGTACTGGAAAAATGGGTAATATACATAAAATGTATGAATTTTGGTCCAAAGTCACGTCACGTGCTATCAAATATAAATGCCAGAAGCAACTTATGAGTTAGTGGTCTATCACTAAGTAAGTAGGTAGTATTTAGTCTCGATCTATTTAAACAGTGTAACCTACTTTGGTGATTTTAATGGTATTTTAAATGGTATAATAGTTTGTGTATAGCTAGATTTTCAATATAAAAAAAATCGCTAACCAAATTTGTCTTGACAAAAAAAAAATCATATTAAGGATTGGAAATTGAAATTGGTCTCTAAATTCTTGTTATAAAGTTAAGATTCCTATAGTCAATTTTTTTCATCCCGTTAATATCGGGTAGTAAACACATTTTCAATAAAATACTGCATACATTAATTTTGTTATAAATCTAACATTCTTCAATATTTTTTCGCAAAATTTGATGTTTATCCATTTGAGAGGTTTCTGAATCCAGTGGTGTAGGTAGATTTTCAAAAAATTTAGTCGTTAACCAATTTAATCAATTTTTAACAGAAGAAAAACCATAGTATGCTCTGAAGATTGAAATTAATTTCTAAATTAGTATCTTAAGTAAAAGTTTAGTTGATCCATATATTTTTTAAATTACCATTATAATTGGGTAATAAACTCATTATTTACAGTAGTGTTTCCATTTAAAGTGGGTCAGACTGGATATACTTTTCAGATAGACAATGATAGTGGAGTAGATCTGGCAGAAAAAAAGGGGTACCTTTTAAAAAAAAAATTGTTGCGTCTTATAGAGGACGACTTCCCCCACTTCCCTGATACTTTCACATTCGAGATCTAGGTGGTGCGGGGGGCGGGGGAGCTGTTAAACATATGGAAAATCGGCTTTTCTCAGTTTGCGCGCGACCAGGGAGACGGACAAAAATTTTCAGATAAAAGGAAAGGTGTCCCCGAGTCGCGTAAACTGGTTTTTGGTTTTATAAAATCGGCCAATTAGGGCCGGAGATATGGCCGTTTGATGGGATTGAGTTTCAGGGTAGGAAAAGGGATCGGACGGTAGGTATGAGGGGTGTTTAAGAGATAAGCGATGGGGTTAGGATGGCAATTTTTTTCCTGTTGTGGGTGGGTATAGGGAGATATCGAGACTGCGGGGAGAGCTTTCTAGGGCAATTAGGGAAGAAGAGGGACGGGGGAACGTGCAAAAGGGGAAAACGTCTGTATCCCCAGTTCTAATAGGGCGATTTTAAAAAATCAAAATGGGATTTCTTCCTTTTTTGAGCAGCTATAATGTTGGATAGGTAGGAAATAATTTTCACCGAAAATGTAAAAATGGGGGATAAAAGAAAAAATGTATTTTTTTCAAAACGATTTTTTTATGAAGGGAGTAAGTGGTGGAGATAACTGCTCACGAAAAACGGGCATTCTCATCCCCTTTAAAATAAAAAAAAGAATTTTTCGAATTCCTTTATCATGACAGGCAGGGCGACAACTTGAAGCCTAAGCCCTACAGAAGGGCAAAGGAAAGTCCTACGCCCTTCTGCCAGGGCTCATTTTAAAAAGAATAAATTTCCCTTTTTACTGAAAAAAAATAAATTCGATCCGACAGTAACTTGCGCTACGCGCGCGAGTTACACTTATAAATGTATTCCTTTTCAATCAGCAGGTGCAGCGGCGCGGCGGGAGAGTAGGAGTGGCCTCTACCCTCTCTACTCTTTCGCAGCTCTCACTTACACACACACAAAGGGAAATCGAAGGTCAGAAAGGTGAGTTTGACATTTTCCCTTAATAAAAAAAATCATTTTGAAAAAAAAACATTTTTTCTTTTGCCCCCCATTTTTATTTCCTACGTATCCAACATTACAGCTGATCAAAAAAAGAAAAAATCTAATTTTGATTTTTTAAAGTCGCCCTATTAGAACCGGAGATATGGCTGTTTTCCCCTTTTGCACGTTCCCCCCTCCCTCTCCTTCCCTAATTGCTCTAGACAGCTCCCCCCGCGGCCTCGACCTCATCCTATAACCACCGACAACAGCAAAAATATTTACCATCCTAACCCCATTCCTTATCTCTTAAACGCCCCTCATACCTCCTGTCCGATCCCTTCTCCTACCCTGAAACTCAATCCTTTCAAACGGCCATATCTCCGTCAGTAATTGGCCGATTTTAAAAATCCAAAACTCAGTTTACGCGCCTCGAGGAGGCCTTTTTTTTTTTATTCCAAACATGTTTTTGTCCGTCTCCCCGATCGCGCGCAAACTGAGAAAAACCGATTTTCCATATGTTTAACAGAGACCCCCTCCCCCCTCCCCACCTAGATCTCGGAGGTGAAAGTAATAATAATAATAATAATAATAATAATAATAATAAATTGACTTTATTTTTTAAATTTGCAAATTTAAAAAAACGGCGGAGTTCAGCTGCGCTGCTCTTACACTCAACCACATAAAAATACACTATAATATATTATTCTAATTACAAATGAGAAGAAAAAAACAAGATTTTAAAGTTTAAATACAAATGGAATAATTAATATATAACACAACAATAACACATAACATAAACATATAATTGGGAAATCATTGTCACTGGCTTAACAACAGGTGTTTATATTTTAATTTGAATGTTGCTACTGAAACCTGTTTTAGATTGTCGGGAATACGATTATAGGACAATTAGTAATTAATACTTTGTGAATAAAACATGCAAGGTGATGTTGTCTACGTATGACCATATTAAGCCAACTAATTCGTTTTAAAAACACAGAAACATGTTCTCTTCTAGACAAATTAAAAATAAAACGAATACATGTATTTTGTACCTTCTGAATCCTGTAAGAGGTCGCCGCATCAAGACATGGGCCATAAACAGCATCACAGTAATTAAAGTGAGACAGAACCATAGAATCGCACAGCATAATCCTTGTTTTTTGATTAAGGAAATGACGATGATTATATAAATTTTTCAGTGCGCAAAATGTCTTTTTCATTACCGTATTAATGTGTATAGAAAATCTTAGCTTGTAATCTATAACTAAGCCCAAATTTTTAAAATGGTCATAATAAGATAACGTTTGCTGCTCCACAAAAAAATTTACGTTATCCAAAACAAGCTTTCTACTAGTGCTATTCCCAAATACCATAACTGCAGATTTTTTGGCATTTATCGTGAGGCAGTGCTTACTTGATATATCAACCAGGCCTTTAATATCTTCACTTATATTACGTGCTGCCTCAAGATAGTTCTCTGATTTAAAAGTGTTATATACCTGGCTATCGTCGGCATAAAAATGGCATACACAATTCTTAATGATACTATTGAAGTCTGAAGTATATAATACGTATAAAAGAGGTCCTAATATTGATCCCTGAGGAACATCAGCTTCCAACACTTTCAGTTCAGATGCTAAATGCTGACCAATAATCACTTTTTGTTGTCTTTTGTATAAATATGTTGTCATGATATTAATAGCGTTGTCAGTGAAACCGAAGAATTTTAATTTAGCAAGTAACAAAACGTTGGTTAAGAGTATCAAATGCCTTTGAATAATCTAGCATTATTAATACTGTAGTATTATTATGCTCAGAACCCTTGATTATATCATCAATTACTTTAAGAAGAGCACTAGTAGTACTATGACCTTTCCTGAAGCCAGATTGATTTTTGGGAATTATTTCATGTTCATTTGTATACTCTATCAATTGGTTATACATTAAGCGTTCAATAATTTTCGATAGTACGGGTAACAAGCTCGCAGGACGTAACTCCGAGAACTCAGTAGGAGATTTAACCTTGTTGAGTGGTTTTACTACTGCTATTTTCAATAATTCGGGAAATTCACCTTTTGATATACACTGATTAATAATAAAAGTCAGATGTGAATTTATTTGTGGTATGCACAATTTAAGCATTTTGGTCGAGACTCCATCGTGTCTGGTTGCATTAGATCGTATATGATTAATTGATTTTACCACCTCATTCTCACTTACCGATTTAAATTCAAAAGATGTATCGTTTTTAAATTTATTATTTTTATAGCTGTTTAATATTTCCTTATCACAGTCACTCTTCCTGCATATTGACACAAAATAGTTATTGATTTTATTAGGGTCAGATAAATTCTCTGGTATTTCTGCGTTAATACGAGTTTTTGTTATATTTAAGTTATTTAACGTATTCCACAGTTCTTTACTACCTTTATTCTCTTGTACATAAGTAAGATAAGCCTTTTTTTCTTCTTTTATCGCCAGATTTGTTATATTTCGTAGGTTTTTATAGTATGCTCAATCAGCGTTGCTGTTAGATCGTCGAAATTTTGATAATGCCTTATTTCTATTTTTAATCATAATCTTAGTTACATCTGTTAGCCACGGTGCTTTTGTCTAAGAAATTCTAATCGTTTTTAACGGTGCATGCTCATCATATAAACTTAAAATAATACTGTTAAAAAAGTAAACCATATCATTAACATTCTCATAATTATATAGTTGATCCCATGAGATGCGATTTAGATCATACAAGAAGTTCTGATAATTAAAATTTTTAAATTCCCTATACGTATAAAAAAATTGTTTTGGCTTTTCCACCTCAAAACAGAATTCAGAACGTACTAATTTATGATCAGAAAAATGTACCTCTTCAACTAATATATTATTAACCAAGTCTTTATTGCTAACCAGAACAACATCTATTAATGTTTCGCTTACATTAGTTACCCTTGTAGGCTCATTAACTACCTGCATTAGATTATAAGTTTCAGTAAGAGAACAGAGTTTTTTCATATCAGAGCTGTATATGTTATATTGATTAATATTTAAGTCGCCTACACATATTAGCTCATCTATTTGAGGTAATAAAAATGATAAAGTATTTTCTAACTTATCAAGTGAGTTAGATACATTTTTCTTTGGAGGTCTGTAGACAACTCCAAACCCGTATGTTTTTCCCCTCATATTAAATTTAATCCATAATTCTTCCAGGTGCTCATCATTCTCATTCCCAAAATTGTCAGTTGTTACTAAATTATACTTAAAACCATTTTTTATGTACAGGGCGACACCTCCGCCTCTCTGTGTTCTATCCCTCCTTAAAATATGATACCCAGGAATTTGTATTATGTTAGAATCAATATTTTCATCTAACCAAGTTTCTGTAACGGCAAATATTTGAAATTGACTATTTTGAACAATTTCTGAAAATTCATCAAATCCTGTGAATAATGATCTTACATTAAGACAGCCTATTGTAAATTTCATAATGAATAATAATTTACAGAAAATAAGTACTAAATAAATAAATATGTTATTATTGACAACTATATACTACATATAAGTAAATTTGAAATTACATTGAAAACTGTGAATTTTATAATATAATGGTTTGATAACTTTACTTCTTGGTTTGTTGATTTCTTGTGAATATTTTGTTTCCTGAAGATGCCTCTGCTTGGTTAGCCTTTTTTTTGTCCTTTTTTGATGAAATTTGCCTCAGGTGTTGTTCTTCTTGAGTATCGTTACCTGTTTCGTCTTCAGAACTAGGGAATATTTGCGATGTTTGTGCCGTTAAATTAGACAATGTATGGGTTACAACATCTATTATAATTTTATTTCTAATTATTTTCGCCTCAGAATTATTAGCTTTAGCTTGTTTTAAGTGAACATATAGAAGTTTTCTTTCCTGTCTATCCTCGAACGAAAGATCATCCGCAAATGCAACGCCTGTATCTTTCAGTTTAGAGATGTTTTTAAATATTTCGGACTTTTTTAGATGACTAATTAGTCCTAGCAGTATAATCAGTTTGTTAGCGTTATTCTTAATTTCGTAGCAATCATCAATGTCGTTAGAGGTCAGTTAGTTTCTCCTTTATAAAACTGATAACAGTTTCTAGAGCAGAGGTATCCTGAGTTTCTAAACCGTAAATAATAATGTTGTTTTTCTTTATTTTTCTTTCGCATGCCACAGTTCTCTTTTTTAGTATTTCATTTTCAGTTTTTAAAATTTCTACTTGTGTTTCGAATTTTTCAGAAGTATTTTTCAATTAATCTTTTATAGCCCTAATATCCGCTTTTATATCTTCTCCGTGTTTGTCCACCTTTTGTAGAAGTGTGTAAAGATCTTCTAGTGATTTACTCATTATTATAAATTACAATACCACTGCACTACCTAGACGTGGTTACATTTGAGCATGTGATTAATTACAGATATTATATTTTGTTTTGGGTTTATAGCACTTTGACAAATACAGTTTTACTAGTCTCTGATAGATGTCTTTATTACAGCAAAGACATAATCCACAGGGAGTGTAAAAAGTTTACTATTGATAAAAGTAATTGCACAAAAACTAACTGTCTATAGTATCTCTAACAGAATATCCAATGTTTATGTAAATATCACTGAGTTATTAAAGTCTGACATACCATAACAATTATGAATTCACGCTCCCCACACTTTACACTCTTGGTTGTTCAATTTTCAATTTTGTATGTAAACTATTTCGATTAATAATAATAATTTCTTTGGAGCACAAATTAAACACACATGTTGGTACTATTATGGAAACATTTTATGTGTCAGGGAAGTGGAGGAAGTCGTCCTCTATAAGATGGGATAAATTTTGTTTTGAAAAAAGGCACTTGTCTTTCAAATGCCAGATCTACTCCACTATGATATCGGCTGACGAAATGGAAAAACTTAATTTTCTGAAACAACTTAGAGATGAAGGTATTTTTTTGTTTAAATAGATGCATCTTGAATATTTTCTACATGCCAAATATTACTTTCTTTGAAAACAAATTTTTATCAATTTTTACAATAGATCCTTTGATTGAGGATAACATGGACTGCTTCTAATATGTAAATCTGCATTTCTGTATCTTTTTAATCTCAATCATATCAATTATCAATTCTCACAATTTCAAGTATAACAAATTTTGCAAATATCTCATAGATTTTACAAATTACCCACTGAGGGGTTAAATAATTGGTTATCATCATGATATATTATAATAGATAGGTCAGTTAGGGAAAAATACCTCAATACCAGTATAGATGACTTTTAAATTTAAAAGTATTGTCCAAACAGGTAAACCCCTCACCCCTACAAGCATCGTCCTTCATTTGAAATGAATAATTTGAAAGAAATTGGATTAGGAAATTAGTTTCATAAAGTTTTGGGTATTAAAGGAAACCAAAGAAATGAATAATAAACTATTCCAATAATTTAATTCAAAAAAACATTTTTCTTTAAATTTATTTGTTCAGATGTACAACATAGTTGCCATTCATTTACATGCGGAAATACAAACGGTTCCATTTCTCAATAACCTTGTTAGGCTAGGCATATTAGGAAAAAAATGGGGGTTCAGAGGAAAGTTTTGCTATAGTTTTGATTTTCTCACCCTCTATGTTTTTTGGGTCGTTGAATAAAATTTTGAAGTTTGCAGGCAAAAATTTGGCCCGGAACTTTGTTTTTTGGTACTTTTTGCCCAAGTTTTGGCACTTTCTTCAGTTTTTAGCCTATATCTCAGAAAGGAAGCGTTTTTTCGACAAGGCTATCATATAGAAAATGAAAGTAGATAAAATTTACTATATTTTTTACATATAACGTTTTTTTGGAAGACTAACCGTTCCGCCGCTAGAGCGCACCAAAAAAGAGCCATATTCCCATATCTAGTGAAATTCACTGTTTTTGCGGAAATCGCCCTAGCTATGATACTTAACTGTTGATCGTAAATGATTTATAATGAACTAGTGTTTTGCATGGGTTGTCATGAAATGGAAAATGGTTTAAGAAAAGGAACCAAATCTACTCTATACAAAGCATTTATACCCACACAAAACAAGTTCAGCGAAAAAGTGCAATATGTAGTCGACGGTGGGTTCTTATTACACAAAGTTGTCTAACCCGAGAATCAATCTTTCTCTGCAATATGCAACAGGTATATTGACTACGTCATTAATATCTATGGGCCACAGACATCGTTGTCTTCGATGGATATCCTGAAGGTACGAAAGGTGAAACAAAAAGTGCTGAACGGTTGGAGAGGTCTATGAAAACGATTTCCGCTGACATTGTCTTCGATGAGAACATGATAGCGACCACAGAGAGAGAAAAATTCCTGCCCAATATGAACAACAAAAGAAGATTGATTTTCATGATCATAGCCAAGTTACACTCTCAAAGAATGACATGGAGACAGGCCACAGAAGATGCCGACACCGTCATTGTAAACGAAGCCCTGTCTTTGGCTGAACGTACTGAGATTGTGGTGGTGATTGAAGAGGACATCGACCTGTTGGTTATCCTCACAGATCTTTGCCAACGAGAAAACGTATTCTTCCTGAAACCAGGAAAGGGAAACGTTCCCCCAACCACTTAGTCTCCTATGCACCCGCTGGAAAACAAAACCATTAAAGAACATATCATGTTCCTTCACGTAATGAGTGGGTGTGATACGACTTCAGCATCTTACAACCAAGGAAAATTGAAGTTTGTGAAAATTCTCACCAAAAACCCCCACCTGGCCGATGTTATAAGTGTATTGAAATAACATGAGGCAACTCCAGAAAGAATTGCAGCAGCAGTGGAGAGATTCCTGATTAACGTGTACGGCTACACAGGAAGGACTGAACCGTCTCGATAAACCATCTGAGGTACATTAATTATAAGACGGCAGCCTACACCTCTCTACAAGTTCCTGCTCCTCCCGAACCGCTGCGACTGGTGTCATGCAGATGCGACAAAACCTGCGCAAAAAAAATGAAGCTGCAAAAAAACAGGCCTCGATTGCACCAATCTGTACATCAACTGTGAGGGGTTCTGCAACAACGTGACAATCGAGACAGATCTCACAAATACTCTTGAGGATGGACCATTCGACGTTGAAGTACAGGACGAACTGGGCTTCACCTTCTCCCCGGTTGTCGAGACCATCGAAGAAAATTTGGACAAGGAAGACAAAGGCATGTAACTTTTCCTTCCCCAAAAACGACAATCACACACTTGGAGCATAAATGTACCTATCTGAAGTAGTTAATATGAATGTACAAGCTGACCCATAAATTCTGTTCATTACAGACCCTCCACCACCTGAAAAAAATAAGGACAATAGATGAACGGACTGAAGAGGATGTGACAGTTTCTTGAAAAACGAAGGTATGTACAAGAATATCTTCAATAGTAAAGATGTGCAGATTACTACTCACCTCGTTTATCATTCAACATTCGCAACATTTATCATTATAATAATATGAGTATGTATTATACTACTGACTATAATACACTGTACTTCTACTACTTTAGCAATAACTGCATTTCATTTGTTTGTCTCCGTTTTCTCAATTATTTTCCCTATATTCATTATTCATGTAAGGTATACTGGGTCAGGGAATATGGCCCTTTTTTGGCGCGCTCTAGCGGCGGAACGGTTAGTCTTACAAAAACAGTGATATATGAAAAATGCAGGAAATTTTGTCTACTTTAATTATATATAGAGTGGGCTTCTAGAAAAAACGCTTAATTTCTGAGATATAGGTCAGAAACTGAGAAAAGTGCCAAAATTTGGGCAAAAAGTTCCGGGCCAAATTTTTGCCTACAAACTTCAAATTCGTGTTCAGCGACGCAAAAATCATGGAGGGTGAGAAAATAAAAACTATAGCAAAACTTTCCTCTGAGAATCCTAATATGCTTAGCCTATGTTCCGAAGATTGTTAGAAGATTGAAAAATGCATAGCCGACAATTTAAATGTTGCAACGAAAAATATGACGGTCAAGGCTACTCCACTAAGTGTTTTCTACTAGGTACACTATGTAGAAATTATTTTAACATATAACATAGCGGAAGGCCATATTCGAAAGGACTTAAAATGTTTTTATAATTTTAGCATATAAGTGTCTGTCTAATTGCAGGTCAGTAATATGTCGGGGAATATCCACATAAGTATTGTCAATGAAATTGTAAGGTATGAAAAATGATCCAGTGAAATCATTGCCATTTGCTGAAAACGCTCTTCACCTTAATAATTTTGTTGGTATTTAATATGACCGTGAATAGACTTTTTAATTTTACTTATTATATTCGCTTTAATGGTAAACGCATTCTACATTTAATGAAATACATTTTTGCAAATATATATTTTTTTCACTTTTAATTAATAAAGGAACAATTTAAAATTTGCCTCATTTGTTTCTTTAATATTCGAATTTTATTAGAATTTTGCATACTGTATCATTATTATTTACCCATCAATGAATGCTCAAAAGGGCGGTGTAGAGGACATTGTCAGGAACAGACTTTTTAACTACAGCGCTGTATTTGAAGTAGTTAGAAGGTAAACATACCAAAAGTTCCCAAATCCACGAGTTGATTGGAGTGCAGCGGGGCACCCAGGAGGTCACTATTTTTTAACATATCGCATATATCGATAATAGTGCATCGTAGCGAGAAGGTTACTCCATTCAAAATGAGAGCTGAAAAAGTTTCCTATGAGATTATTATTACTTATTTTCCTTTTCTACTTCCAATAGCTTTCGAGGTATCCACAAGCAAAAATCGCAAATATTCGAAAACCGCTTTTTTGCTTCACGTTTTTTGGCAAGCTTTGCCTTCTAGCGCATCAGTCTTTAGTTTTATATGTAGAAGGAGAATTTGTCACGCATTAAGTGTCTTTCAAAATAACTTATTATTTGTTATTTTATCTTCAAACGATAAAAGTTATAGCAGTTTTAAATTTTCAGGCAAAATTCGAGATTCCATAAGAGAATGGATATTGTATTTTCTTTTGCATAACTTTGAAATGAAAACCTGTCTAAGAAATCTGTTCAAAGACCTATTCGACGAAGCAACACTTGATGGGATGCGCGGATCAAAGATTCACTTTCGATGAACATATAAGTGGGAGTGCCTACCCGAGGAAATATTTTCTTTAGAAGAAATACATGACATGACATGCAGACGGACATGATGCAGATATGAGGGTTCTAGAAACTTAGAATTTACACTTTAAAAAATTGTTGATTTTTTGAGAAGACAATATGTAGCCTTAAAGTTTCGCAAGGTTCCAAGTACACTGCCACAAGGTTTCAAGTACATTGCAGTGTCTATTAAAATCGTTATAATTAATAAATAAAAATTAATTCACCTACATATTACTGTGGGTACTGAAAACAAGTATCTCAAATATATTTTAGCATATTTACTTAAATCGTATTCTATTGCACCAATATTTTATGGTACTCTTGAATAATTTTCTATTTGGCATTTAGAACCTTTAGGATCTCACCTCACGAAATGCGATTTCAATAAATAGCTGTTTAGTATACAATTACTTCTCCTCAGTATTCACAGTGTAAATACACAATATACAGCTTATACAGAGAGATGTAACCCTTAAATAGAAAGAAACTGCAGTGCATGGTTTTGTTTATAGAATCTGGATATTTGACTGAAAATTTCAAATTGCTATAACTTTTTATCATTTGAAGATAAAATAGGACAATAACTCATTCTGAAGGAACTTTAATGCTCTTCAACTTTGACTGCGAGAATATTGCTGTAAAACTAAGTGTTGAGACGAAAAAAGCATTTCCGAAAATTTGCGGGAACAGTAAAAAATGGTAGTAACAATCTTGTAGGAATGGAATAATCTTTTCAGTGCGATGTACTGTTTTCGAGATACAAGTGAAAAATCCTAAAAAATGACCTTCTGCGCCCTGCTTAACTCGTTAATGCGGGGACTTTCAGTATGTTTACCTCCTAACAAACACAGCCCTGAAGTCAAAAATTCTGTTCCCGACCATGTTACTCTACACCATGTTCATTGACTGAACTAATTAGTGGAGTAATATTACGCCAAAAATGATTGAAAATGGATGTAGCTGTAAGAAGGGATTTTTTTTCATTAGTCGGGCCCACGGGTTACGAAAATGCTATTCATTATGGTGGGAAGTCGCCGCTAAACTGTGTAGGGCCATTTTTATACAAAATGGCCACCATTCCTAGTTTTTTGAACTTCTTATTTAAATATCTCCGATTATATTGGCCCTATCAGAGCAGCTGTAGTCTCAAGATCTTTGTTTTTGAAGGGGCGATAAGACTGGGAGTATTAGAAAGCTGAAATGTTTAAGGTAACCTCAAGAAACAAAAAAACATGCATTAACGAGACATTTCTCAACTTTCTTCCACTACGTTGGTTCTAGTAGTCCAATTTTTATGAAATTTGGAGTGAAAGCACCTTTTATCAGTGTTAAACTGTACCTAAAAAGCGGTATATACAGTATACCTCACTTTTTATGTGTCCCATATCACAGCTCCGTTATTAACAATTCTTTTTTTTTAATTATGAAGGAAGGTACTTAGATATCAGGAGATTGTGTCACGGCAAAGTATTTTGAAAATCCACCAGCGGCGTTCGTCGTTATGAAGAAAAATCTTCCTAATTATCCAAAGAAAGATATTTGCCAAAGTTTTAACTGTAAAACAATTTCATAGTCTTAGTCATTCTTATCAAAAACTCACTAAAACTTAAAAAAATCGCATTAGATAGTATAAGAGAGCTGTGACATGGGAGTCATGAAAAGTGAGAAATACTGTCTATCAAGGAATAGAAAATACGTAATCTTAAGGGTTCTAAGAGTTTGCAACTTTGAGCGACTTTCATCTTTAGATGAAATATGAACAAAATTATTTTTAAGTTTCGTTTTCTATCTTCTATCAAATGAGATGAATTAAAACCCTCTAAATCTAGGTTTTACAAAATGTTGTTTATTTTTCTGGAAAAGTACCTGTCTTTTTCTATACAACTTCTATATAATTTTAATTTAAATTATATATTATTGAATATTTGGTATTACTTGCAGGCGTATAACGTAACGAGGCATAAGTATTCATCCATATTCTAAAAAAAATTGCTACATGCCTCAAGCAATTGTAACAAAAAAGGTGCACATATTATGTATTCATATATAGGGTTTTTCACGGAAAGCGGGTATAAGACGTTTCTTAGGATCTGTACAGTTTAGAAACTTGAAAATTGGTTTTTTGATAAGGCGGATCTAACGAAAATACTTTCATGCATGTGTTTTTTCCGCTTATACTGGATGTAGCACCTAACTTTGTTATTTTGAATGGAACACCCTAATCGATAATTTCTATAATGTGGTCGATTTAGTGACTTTCTTTTCAAACGCATACAAGTACTCTATGACCTAACTATAAATTGTCTTAGATTTTTACAATAACATACAGGGTACTTTATTTTCACAGTCGAACATTGTTCTAGTTCAAATGTCCAAACGTCAATTTTTTCAAATGGAACCCCTGTATATTTTCAAGAAATTTAATACAATGTTGAATTTTGCATCGATTCATATAAGCATTCCTATTCCTATTTCTCTCGGATTTCTTATTATGGGCGAAGTTTTGTAAAATGCAGATATACAATCAGCACTGCATAATGTACATACAGCTACATACATAGTAATCAATGACAAATTTCAGAGTGTTTGATTTATCAATATAAATACCGTGTTAGTGTTGCCGAGTTGTAACGATAGTACAGGAACGTAGTATTTGTTCATTTAGAATAGATTTCTGTAAGAATCTGATTGTACGTCTTCAAGAGAATCATGATTTTTTTGAAAGGATTATTTGAACTAACGAAGCCAAATGTTCCGAAGAAGGAATTTTTAAAAGACGAAATGTACACCACAACAAACACAACAACACAACAAAATTCTCATGCGGTGCGACAGTCAAATTTCCAGGACAAATTTAGTTTTAACGTTTTCTGCTTATTAGTAGATAACAAGTATATGTATCACATCTACTAGAAGAATTTAAATAGCAATAAATGCGTGGAAATTTTGTGAACAGTAGTTGTTACTTTTATTGATATTGTGCCCTTAAATATTTATAGTTCTATGTATTATCAAATGGATGGTTGCGGTCCGCATAATACATAGGAAGTGTGTGACAAATTAGTAGCATCGTTCTAATGTAGGTGGCTTGGCTACCGAGGATCTTGGAGATGGCCAGCAAGGTCCCCTGACTTGATCCCCCTAGATTTTTACCTTTGGGATAATAACAAAAATATTGTATATGCCACACCCAAAGAAATTCAGAAGAATAGAATACGGCCTGCATTTCAGTAAATAAATTCACTAAGCTACTGTAAGTGTTGCAAATTTCAGAATATTGGCTTATCAGCAGCAACGTGGAGGGCATTTTGAACAGTTGTTGCATTAAATGTTTATATTCAATGTGTCCATTTATTCTGTAAATCTTGTTCCAAAGTATTTACATCTGATATATAACGATCTCTTATCTTTGATGATATTATCTTGATAATAAACAAATAATTATCAATTATCTACATGATTATTTCCATTTGTGATAAAAAAAATCTAGTTAGGTACTGGCTACTAACGGACAGTGCTTACTTTGCATGTACATTTTACAAAAATTCGTCCATAATAAAAAGATAAAGAGAGATAGGTGTAGGGAATACTAGCTAATATCAATCGATGCAGAATTTAATACTCTATTAAATTATGTGAAAATATATAGGGGGTTCCATTTGAAAAAAATGACTTTTGGACCTTGGAACTAAAGCAATGTTCGACCGGTAAAAATGAAATACCCTGTATGAAAATCTAAGACAATTTTTAGAAAGACCATAGGGTACTTAGAGTTTAAAAATAAAGTCTCTAAATCGGTCACATGATAGAAGCTATCGATTTTTTTTTTGAAGGGCAGGAACCGTCAAAAAACTACAAAAATATTAATTATCTCGAAAATCGATAGATCTGGTACATAAACCCATACTGAACTTTTATGCAGAATCCAAATATCGAATAAAATATAGGGTATTCTATTTAAAATAACAATACAAATTAAATAATATATTGCTTTATCATCCACACTGTGGAACACTATCTAAGTCTCGTGTTTGAAATCATAAATAAGATTCACAAATTTATATAAATATTGGAAAATAACCTTAACAGTTTTACCTTAACAGAGCATACAGAAGTGGGGATGTTTGTAGTTTGTTTAATTGATTCAATTTCAGTTGTTCTGAACGAGTAGGATGCAGAGAATGAAACTTGGTATTGAATCCGAGCAAATTAATTAAATAAACATGAAATGGAGTTAATCTAGTTTTAACAAGGTTAAACTAATGAAACATATTCTTTGTAGGAAAGAAAAGCTATCTATGAGAACTAAAAGAAAAACTATATATAAAAATATTACTGAAATCCTTGCATTCTTTCGATAACCTTACTTCTGGTTATGCTAACAAGTAAAAATTCTTATTTGTCATTCTCATTTTAACACTAGCATCCCACGTAGTCCCCTACGGCTAGGCAGGCTAAACTAGTATCTACATGATCCCCTACGATATGCAAATTCAATTAAAAATGAGAACAAAGGCCTGAAATTAATTTTATTTTAATTATTTACGTACCCTGTCTTTAAAAATTTTTTCGTTCTAATGAATTACATTTTCATAAAATCTCATTCAGTTTCTTGGAAATGCTTAGCCTTTGAAACGTTTTTCGTCCTTATTGTGGACTCATCAGAAAAGCCTAAAGCCACTCATAACGATGTTAAATGCAAAACTAAGACAATATCCATGAATCAGTATAAAATATTCATATTTGACATTGACTGATAACAAACAACAGATCTTCACCTATCTATTAGCTAACTAGTATTGGAGCCTATGTACTCTATGCCTGTTTAAAAGTGAATTATTTATTATTTGTTTGCTTATAGTAATGAAACATATTCTTTATAGGATTTTGCAAACAGCGGAAAGAAAAGCTACCTATGAGAACTAAAGGAAAAACTATATATAACAATATTAATGAAATCTTTTCATATCGTAGGGGATCAGTAGATACTAGTTTAGCCTGCCTAGCCGTAGGGGATTACGTGGGATGCTAGTGTTAAAATGAGAATGGCAAATAAGAATTTTTACTTGTTAGCATAACCAGAAGTCAGGTTATCGAAAGAATGCAAAGATTTCATTAATATTTTTATATATAGTTTTCCATTTAGTTCTTATAGATAGCCTTTCTTTCCGCTGTTTGCAAAATCTTATAAAGAATATGTTTCATTACTAGAAGCAAACAAATAATAAATAATTTACTTTTAAAAGGTTAAACTAAGTAGTGTATTATAAAATATGAACTTTTAGAGACTTTCAGTCTCGTTTAAAATAGTTTAGAATGAACTTAAAAAGCAATAAAGTAAAATTTCTAAAATCTGACATTCATGTCAAAATCCTAGTTCTGAAAATCTTAAATTGTGCAAAAACATTTCAAACTTACACAAAATAAATCTTAAATCAAAGACAATTACCAGTAGTTGCATTGCAGCATGATTACTTCAGAAATAGGAAGTCCATAGCTTGCAAAACAATGAATGACATTTTAAGTTTTCAGGTATTTTCGGATATCATTACACAAAGGTTTTGTAAATGATACTTCACATTATGTTGAACGAAAAGACTAATAGTATGATATTAAATGTTTATTGACGTATCAATTTCTTGTGTTTAGTTTAATACACCAATATTCGTGAATCTGTCAGTCTGAAACATTGCAATATGTTTTTAGCTACTAGCATTTTTTTACGATTACTGTTCATCTAAATGTATGAAACAGTATTTATTTGAGTTTGGAATTGTTAATTGTAGTTATAAGTAGATTTTAAAGAGTACATGTAATATGTCAATATATTTTGAGTAATTAGAATTATTCACTTAATGATGAAAATTAGAATAAGAAATTTATCAGGAAAATTAAAGAATTAGAAACAGTATTCAAAGAGAGAGAACAAGTAAAACAGAATAGTTTAAAAATTAAATTAAAATTAAATTTTGAAATAGTAGATCAAAATAGAAAAACACAATTGAAACATTGGAAATCAATTCAATTAAAAACTTTATATTACAAATCAGTTGATCATCGACCGCTGACAAGATAACAGCTAAATATATTCAGAGAAGATTAACCTAACCAACAAATTCTATAAAGGAAAAAGAAGTAAAATTAATTGAATGTTAGAATAATATTACTATCCACATATATTGAGATCAAATAAATATTTGTCCAAGTATAATAATTATAAGAAGTGAAGGTAATATACCTTAAGCTTTGGAGGTATTAAGAAGAATATCCTGAAAACAGGTTTTGAAGAGGGAAGTATTCGTTAATCCAGTTATCCATAATTGATGGTGGAAATATTCAAACGTCTAGCAAGTGACAGAAATATTTCAACGAAATTTCGAAAATCATTTGGAGGTTATAAATAAACGTAAATCAAGTAACATAAATCCTTCAAGAAGAAACTTTGAGAGGTTTTAAAAGTCAGTCAAGTAACAGTATTTCAAGGAAATTTTCATAACCAGTTAGAGCTTATAATTAAACGTCACTCGAGTTATAAGAAACCTAGACAAGGTAAAGTTTTACATTACAAATCCATGGTACATATTTATGTTTTAAATAAATTATTTAAATACAAGGCCATATTTATTTGTTTTTACTTGCCTTGCATACCGAAGGGAAGTATTAATTGTATTCCAGAAAAAATCACCCTCCGAGATTTTTACGGATTTCCACATTTCAGATTACGTAGATTACGAAAATATAGTTTTTTTTCTCAAATTTAAAATTTCCACATTTCATGGCATTCTAAACCTACGAAAAAAAAAGTTGAAAATTTTACAAACATCTTTGAAAAATTTTTCACCACTTATGAGTAGATGGTAAAAACATTTTTTTTGCAAATTTAAAATTTCCACGTTTCATGGCATTCTATTATTAAAAAAAATATTTTTTTTTTCAACAAATTTGTAATATTTTTTTACCACTATTGTAGATGGAAAAGTTTGTTTTGCCAAAATTTAAAACTTCCACGTTTTATGGCATTCTATGCCTATTTCAGAAGAAAAACATTTTCGAAAATTTTTTTACCAATATTTTTGAAAAATTTTTTACCACTAGAATAGATGGAAACAAATTTCTTTTGCTCAAATTTAAAATTTCCAAGTTTTATGGCATTTTTCTTTTTTACCGCTACTATAGAATTGATTCTGAGCCTATTCTAAAAACTTTTGAAAATAAAAAAGAAATAAAAAATTTACAAATTTTGCCCACGACAAAATACAAAATAGATGATAGATGATAATTATTTTTGCTCAAATAATTATTTTTGCTCAAATTTAAAATTTCCACGTTTCATGACATTCTAAAACTATTAAAAAAAAAATATTTAAAAAAATTATTAAAAACAAAAATTGTTGAAAATATCTTAACCACTACTATAGAATAGATGATGAAAAAAATTTTTATCACTAGTTTATATAAAAAAACATTTTTGCTCAAATTACAATTCGATTCATAACATAACCTATTAAAAAAAAATAACGACTGGTATATTTTCACTCCACTACGTGAATGTGGAACTGAAAATGTCACAGATGGGAATAATAATTGTCATATGCACCTATTACAGTTTTATTGAAAAATGTACAGGATGGTCATTACCGATTTTTTAAATTGAGATATTGTTATTTAAATTAGATATTTGCATTCCAGACTGAAATTTATTAGTAAATTTGTACTTTGTTCGTTAAATATTGAGTTTGATTTATTTGCTTGATATCTTGATCGTTGAGCATAATTGAACCAACGTCGTTGAACTTTGAGTAAGGCCCATTCTATAGAGTATAGATAATCATACTTAAAACTATTTGGCGTAGAATAATTTCATTTCAATTTACTTTCAAGAAGTTATAACGCCCACCTGGGTGTTTGTTAGTTTACAGGTGATAACGTTAATGTTTTTTTTTTTAAGGTTTAAGTTCGGCAAGTAATGTTCTTGCTCGTGATAAGGGTCGTGGATCGAAGATCTTAATAAACCAAGAAAAATAGTGAATACTAATGGGCGCCAAGTGATTTACATAATAACATTACCCTAACTAAAATTTATGATAGCTCAGCCAAAAATCACTAAATAAATCTGAGTTGCAAATTTATAATGATGTCAAAATTAAAGAACACGGACCTTAATTGTGTATAAATAAATATATTAACAACAAATACCTAAATTACAAAAACAGTGGTGTACAAATATTTTTCTATAACGTGCACGTTACCCTTGCAAGAGTCGGAGTATTTGGACACCGCGAAATCAAAACAGCTAGTCGTCCAAACACCCTTACTATAAACTTTTTAAAAAAATGTAAGACTCTGATGAAGATATCAATATCACAAAAATAAACAATTGGATCTTTACATTACCTTAAATAATCCCTGAACTATAACTATATGTATACTTCCTTTAAAGGTGAAACGAGGTGTCGGTTTCGGGCTTCTCCCGGAAAATTCCGTACTAAAGATTTTCAATAATTCCTAATTTCCTGACTGTCCTGATTCTCTAGGATTCGAGACTATTTCAAAAGTTATTCTTAGTAATACTCAACTTTTCCCAAAATATTACTTTTACTGCTTAAAAGTAAGTGGAGCCAAACAAAAACGTCTAAAAAGATAATAATGACTGGTCTTAATATTTTATCAACCATAACTAACAAATATACATATTGTTATTACTTTTTATGATTATTTAATGCAAAACGCTTACCTCCTCGTGCCGATTTTCCCTAACATCAATAGGAGACGTTTATACAATTATGCAAGGTTATCTAATATCCAAAAACACATATAAATAAAATGCTAAAGAGGGTATCTTTGACCAAACAACCAATCCTTAATTAGACTCCCTCTTAGTGGCACTATGGGTATATTTTATCCGCAAATTACGAAATACTTAATTAACTACCACACGGCCGTTACCTTGCCTTTCATACTTCTGTCTAGAACGCTCGTTCTTTCCTTAAAAACCTGACCGTTTTTTACTTATTTTCTTATTGCCTATGAAGAGCAACAAAACATAAGACTTTGCACACTCGCTTACAGATGTCTCCTAGAGTATCAAAAAGTAATATAATAATTGTTTATAGTCCAGGAACTCTTGTTATTTTACGATTTCTTAAAATATCGTAACACCACCAACACTTACAACAAAAAAAAACGAGAAAAAAAAAAAAAGATTTAAACAATCCTAACCTAATCGACTTTAATATCTTTGATATGAACATAACCATAGGACTTACGAGTACTAAAATCTTTGAGCTCGTACACATTTGTAGATATCTTCCGCGCTACTCTACATTTCACATACTTCGGCGCCAATTTTGCCGCATAATAATCCGCTTTGCTTGACAGAGTGTAGTTCTTCTTCCAAACTACCTGACCTGGTTTCAAACTTAAAGGTCTTCGCCTAAGATTATACTTTCCGGCACTGTTTCGATACGACTCAACCAAACGTTCCCTAACTTGACTAAAAACTTCGCGTAAATGTTGGACATGTTCCGATAATTGGTTTCGACCGTCAAATTCCAAAATTCCATCAGGATTGTCTACAGCGTGCATCTTTCCCGAAATATGTGGTTCACGACCAAAATTCAAATAAGCAGGACTGTAACCCGTTATCTCATGTACCGCCGTCCTTAAGGCAAAACCGATTTGTGCTAGATTTTTATCCCAGTCGCGTTGATCTGTATCGATATATGACCGAACCATGGTTCCTATGACTCTATTAATTCGTTCTGTCGGATTTACATGTGGACTATAATTAGCATTAAAAATTATTTCGCAATCATATGAGCGTACCATCTTTTTAAAAGCTCTAGACACATATTGTCTGCCATTATCGCATATTAATCTTTCAGGGGCACCATACACAAGAAATACGTCGTTTTCTACGTGTTTTATTAAAGCGGAACTAGTCGCGCTTTTTAAAGGAAATAACAGTGCATATTTGGTAAAACAATCTGCTATAACTAAAATATACCTATTTCTATTACGAGATATCGGTAATGGACCAATTAAATCTGAACAGACAAGTTCCCAAGGACGTGACACACGCCTAATACCCATTTCCCCATAAGGCAACTTCTGATCTGGTTTTTGTGCTTTACAAACATTACACGAGCGAACGTACCGAGTGATGTCGGCATGCATGCCAGGCCAATAATATCTCTGAGCGATTCGCTTTTGAGTTTTAAAGATTCCTAAGTGACCAGCATGAACCTCATCATGGTTCTCATGACAAACTTGTTTACGCAAGGATTTTGGAATGACAAGCTTCCAGTCTTCTTCCTCGTCATAAGAAGCATGACCGTAATTGACAAACTTATATACTCTTTCGTTCCGAATCTTAAATTTAGGATATTTATTAGGATAATTCAAAATATTACGCTTTAAATTGTTATACCATTTATCCGACTCATTTGTCAAAACATCAACATAACAAATTGCACGAGATAGTGCGTCAGGCACGACATTTTCTGCCCCTTTACGATGGATAATTTCGAAATCATAACCTTGTAGTCTCAATGACCAGCGCGCGAGCCTACCTGAAGGATTTTGTAATTTATACAGCCATAACAATGAATAATGATCTGTGATGACCTTGAACCTTGTTCCCTCGAAATATGGTCTATATTTCTCTATACCGTATAATAAAGCAAGACATTCAAGTTCAGTAGTTGAGTACTTAGCTTCTTGGGCTGTTAAAGCTCGACTTGCATATGATATAACTTTTTCCCCTTCTTCAAAATTTTGAACTAGCACACAACCAAGACCGACTTGAGATGCATCACATTGAAGAATAAACTGTCTACTATAGTCCGGACATGTTAGAATGGGAGCCGAAATCAAACATTGCTTAATATCGTTAAATGCTTTATCACATTCAGAACCCCAAATAAATTTTGCATTTTTTCTAGTCAACTTAGTAAGTGGCGAACTACGTGTCGCGAAATTCGGTATAAATCGTCTGTACCATGATATCATCCCTACAAATCTACGAACATCTTTAACATTTTTTGGAACCGGATAGTTCAACATACATTCGACTTTCGCTGGATCGGTATTTAAGCCGTCTTTATTTACAAGAAATCCCAGATATTTCAACTCATCTTTCATAAAATGACACTTTTCGCGATTTAGAGTAAGACCAGCCTTTAATAGTTTGTCTAGAACCCTACCCAAAATGTTCATATGAGTTTCAAAATCAGGTGATATAATAATAATATCGTCAAGATAAACAAATACCGACGTCTCCAAGTCTGCGCCTAGTACATTTTCTAAAAATCTTTGCCAAGTCGCCGCAGAATTGTGTAGACCAAAAGGCATGCGTTTAAACTGATACAGCCCACGACCTGGAACTGTAAATGCCGTCTTATCCTTACTATCTTCATCTAGTTCGATCTGCCAATAAGCAGACTTGATATCAATTGAAGAAAGATACCGTGCTCCTCGTAAACGATCTAAAATAGCATTTACATAAGGGAGTGGATATGCGTCTTTACGAGTAATCGCGTTTACTTTTCGAAAATCAACACAAAACCGATAATCCCCCGAGGATTTTTTAACCATTACTACTGGTGAGGACCATGCCGAATTAGATGGTTCCACTACGCCTAGTTTTAACATATTATCTAATTCATCGTTAATTATTTTTTGTAAATACGGTGATACGTTATAGTACCTTTGTTTTATAGGTTGACTACCGTCTGTCTCAATTTTGTGCTTGACGCCTTTTGCGCATCCTAAACCTGAACTCATTTTGTCAAAATATGAAGAGACCATATCATTTAACTTTTGCCGTTTTACATCATCTGCAACCTCCAATGCACATGACTCCAACTTATTCGTAACATTATTACCAAATTCCCAACTATTTTTTGTAAAATTTGAAGTTATGTCCATATCGCGCCAAAAATCAATTCCAAATATAATTTCTACAGCTATATCTAAAACTACTAAACACTTAATTAATTTCAATTTCTTATCTAAAACTATCGGAATATTAACTACTCCTAAAACGTTACACGTTTCACCGTTAGCTACTTTCACTACATGAGAATAATTCTCTAACACAAGATTAAAATTTCTTAATTTATCCCATCCTAAGTTTCCTATTATGGTTTGTGTAGCACCTGAATCAAGTAAACCTACAAAATCTAAATCGAAAATTTTTACTTTAAGATAAGGTCGAGGATCGTTGTTAATTGAACTGAACATGCTATCTATGCGATTCCTTTTATACTGTACATAAACAAAGTCTACCCAAGCTTGCCAAGAATCATCAATAGGGACCGGGTTTGAAATATTACTTATGACCGACGACCGGTTGAACGACGACCGTAATTTCCGTTTTTTGGAGCACAATCACATTTATATTTAGTGACCCCTTGTTTTCCACACCGAAAACAGAAAGGACTAACTTTAGGTTTATTGCATGTTGTAAAGCTATGACCTGATTCATTACAATTCCAGCATTGAATACTGTTGAGTCTTTCTATATGTCTATTACCTACTAATGGTCGCGAAGTGCTAGGTTCCTTATATGCCAAATCTGGTTCTAATAAACTAATCCTACTCCTATTACACGATCTATCTTTCGCTTTTGCTGACATATTTCTCGAATATTCAAGTTTTTTGCAAATTAATTTCAATTCATTTACTGATCTATATTCGCTCAAACTCAACTTATCAATGTAAAAAGGTTCCAGAATTCTTCGAATTATATTTACTTTTTCTTCCTCCGATATTTGTCGCGGTAATCTATTAAACATATTTGTAACCCGTGCGAAAAATTCTCCTACCGGTTCAAAGTCACCTTGGTAGCTTTTCCTAATTTCTTCTAGAAAATCTGTCTGAAAATCGTCCGCTAAAAATTCCTTTTTTAATTCACGAACAAAGTCCGACCAAGAGTTTACTGTGAGACGTATGGACCTATACCAACTTTTTGCTCTACCTTCTAATAAATCAATCACCGAACTAAACAATTCGTCTACAGAAACGCCTCGCGCCACGCGATATTCTTCAACTTGTTCGAGAAAAGCGTTTACACTTATTGATCCCTTGATTCCCGTAAAACGAAAATTCCATGTATATACTGGATCATGTTGAACTAATTTTTTATAACTGTTTGTTGTTAGTGGTGTATCGATATTAACCTCGTTTTGAACAGTGTCCGCGTTTTCTTCTAAATTAAGTTTTTCGTCTAAAGTTACCTCTAATTGACTTAACTGATTTTTTAAATCTGCTATGCTAGCTAGTAATTGATCATCTGGAGGTGCAAGTCTATTTAAGCGAGAGTACAAATGCTTAAGTTTAGTATCGACATAACGCGCATCATTACTATTTACAGAAATGAAGTTGTGATTAGCAATATAACTCTCCAACTCGACAACTTTAATATTACAAACATCAATTTCGTTGGTGACATCGGGTTGAAAATCTTCAGCCGTTTTAATTTGTCCAAATGATTCGTCTCTAATTAAATCTTTTAATAATCGGCGCATTGATAAGACAGTTTCACCTCCAAATTCCGTATAACCCCTAACTTGTAATTCATATTCAAGTTCATCTCTATTTAACCTAGATAAATCCATTTTTGTTCACAAATATTACTGTATTTACGAAAATCGAGTGCTTATTATTACTATTATTATTCTACCTAATCAAAGAAATAAACTAATTGCATGTTTTCTAATCGACAAATTTTTTAAATTTGTATTATGTCCTATATCTAGTACACTCGGCAAAAGCAGCTAACATAAATATAAAAAGGAACTGGATAAAAATTAAACACACAAAAAACAATACCTTGATTAAATTTACCAAGTCGAAATAAATTCTCTACCATATAACTATAAATGGTTTTTAAAAGAAATAACTTTATTAGTGATAGCCAGTTGCGATAAAATGAAACATAAAAATATCTAAATACCAAAATGAAATATCTTGCAATATAACATACAATATTTCAACACTTATACGCGAAATCCTAGGAAATAAATGGTTTTTATTATTATACACCAAAGAAAATACAAAACACAAAAAATTATCTTTTATACCTATCAAGAGTCTTTTTGTTTGAAAAAATGTATTTTAAACAAATGTAGATGGTTGTAATTAATTACTAAAGCAACAATGCATAAAATGTTAAATAATAAGATTAATCTTTGATACTACAGGGTTATACAAAAATATTGATAATTTGCAAATTATTGTACACCAGAAAAAAATTCGAAATCGATGCAATTCGAGACCCCACGCAAGGGCGCTAATTTATAACGCCCACCTGGGTGTTTGTTAGTTTACAGGTGATAACGTTAATGTTTTTTTTTTTTAAGGTTTAAGTTCGGCAAGTAATGTTCTTGCTCGTGATAAGGGTCGTGGATCGAAGATCTTAATAAACCAAGAAAAATAGTGAATACTAATGGGCGCCAAGTGATTTACATAATAACATTACCCTAACTAAAATTTATGATAGCTCAGCCAAAAATCACTAAATAAATCTGAGTTGCAAATTTATAATGATGTCAAAATTAAAGAACACGGACCTTAATTGTGTATAAATAAATATATTAACAACAAATACCTAAATTACAAAAACAGTGGTGTACAAATATTTTTCTATAACGTGCACGTTACCCTTGCAAGAGTCGGAGTATTTGGACACCGCGAAATCAAAACAGCTAGTCGTCCAAACACCCTTACTATAAACTTTTTAAAAAAATGTAAGACTCTGATGAAGATATCAATATCACAAAAATAAACAATTGGATCTTTACATTACCTTAAATAATCCCTGAACTATAACTATATGTATACTTCCTTTAAAGGTGAAACGAGGTGTCGGTTTCGGGCTTCTCCCGGAAAATTCCGTACTAAAGATTTTCAATAATTCCTAATTTCCTGACTGTCCTGATTCTCTAGGATTCGAGACTATTTCAAAAGTTATTCTTAGTAATACTCAACTTTTCCCAAAATATTACTTTTACTGCTTAAAAGTAAGTGGAGCCAAACAAAAACGTCTAAAAAGATAATAATGACTGGTCTTAATATTTTATCAACCATAACTAACAAATATACATATTGTTATTACTTTTTATGATTATTTAATGCAAAACGCTTACCTCCTAGTGCCGATTTTCCCTAACATCAATAGGAGACGTTTATACAATTATGCAAGGTTATCTAATATCCAAAAACACATATAAATAAAATGCTAAAGAGGGTATCTTTGACCAAACAACCAATCCTTAATTAGACTCCCTCTTAGTGGCACTATGGGTATATTTTATCCGCAAATTACGAAATACTTAATTAACTACCACACGGCCGTTACCTTGCCTTTCATACTTCTGTCTAGAACGCTCGTTCTTTCCTTAAAAACCTGACCGTTTTTTACTTATTTTCTTATTGCCTATGAAGAGCAACAAAACATAAGACTTTGCACACTCGCTTACAGATGTCTCCTAGAGTATCAAAAAGTAATATAATAATTGTTTATAGTCCAGGAACTCTTGTTATTTTACGATTTCTTAAAATATCGTAACAAAGTAAATTCGGACATACAGCAAAAAAACTAAACATTTATTTGCAGGATTGTGAAAATACAGACATATTGTTGTATTGCATGAGTCTTGGTAATAGCTTAATAGCTTCCTCTCACTTGGCATCCGTATTACCCTGTCTGCACAATTGACAATTTTTGCCTCTTTGGCCTTCAGCACGGCTGCGACCCCCCAAATCGTTCGTCGCGTCTCCGTTTCATTAGCACCCTGACTCTTTATGAACGCGGATTAAAAATATTGTCGAAGGGCCAGTCAGTTTAATGCACTGACAAAAAATGGATTGATTAAACGTTAATCAAAATGAAAGAAAATAAACTACCTTTTGTGGAACTGGAGATCTTCTCTAATGCTGGTCTTCTAGTTGGGCCTAACAATCTTTAACAACGTCCAAGGCTAGTTCACAAGCGGAAATGTATGTTGTCTATTCTTCATGAAGCTGTATTAAAGGTTCTGACACGTGGTTTTTGATATACAGTATGTCTGACTTTGCATGACTGCCATGTAACAGCGCCTTGATAAAAATGCGATTTTTTTTAAATTTGTGTGGAAGGTACTTACCCATGAGAAGATTATGTCACGGTAAAATATTTAAAAATTCACCAGTGGCGAAAAAATGAACCTAATATTTAGGGTGGTCCAAAAAATTATAATTTGGATTTTTCTTTCTCCACAAGGCTTTTTTTGTTCCATATCACCTCAAATACCGCTCTACAAAATTTTAATGAAATCTAATAATATTTAGGAGTCGCTATGATTTGACACTTTTTTGGGTATAAAGATAAATCGGGCATTTTTTGTCGGCAGTATTAAAAATTTAAATTAACATTAACTTTGAAGTAAAAATCAAGTAAAAAAACAATGTCGCGTTTAAATTAAAGTTAATGTAATATTTATCAATTAATACCCTACCCTTCTTTATCTCCTGAAATTATTTTCAGGACGTTAGACTTAGAGGCCACTGGGTGTTTCTTTTTGTGAAGATCGACGACACGGATACGACATTGTTTTTGGTGATTCTAGAATTAAATTTTTGTATTAAAGCAATCCCTCGGTCTGCGCATTCATTGACAACTTTCATTTGGCGAACTTTGTCATGCATTTCAACGTAAATTTCATGCCATTGTGAAGGATCCTTTATTAAAAATGCTTCTGACTTTTCTTGACCAACATTGATTAGCAAGTCAAAAAGAGTTTTTGTTCGTTGCGTGAAAAAATTCTGTAACAGCAACGGTTCTTGTATGTCAAAAGTTTTTCCATCTGCTCTTTTCAAAGCCTTTTTTGTTGGTGGTTTCTGAAGGTTTTGAACCATTGTTCTTTTGGTCTCGGAACTGACTCTAGGATCGAATAAAGAAAGGCCAATCAAATGCTCTGAAAAGTACCAAAGGTGACGGTGAAATGCTTTCGGGGCACTGGTACTGATCTTTTGGTTAGGATAGTCTTTGACCTGTTCTAGGAAATTTGCATCATTTAGAGGAGCCCATAAATAAGATCTGCAAAGAAACATAATTCTGTAACTGATCGTTGTTGTGCTGCAGTCAGCGTGATTTGGTACTAAAATAGATACATTTTCAGGCAGTAGAAAGGTCTCGTCATCTAGCGAGCTTGATGTAAGGCCCCGGGTGCACGAAATTCAGCTTCAGCAATTGTTTCTGAGCTGACAAGGAAGATACGACACAAGTGCAGTAGTTCTAGGTAATCATCTCTGGACTGTTGATTTTTTATTGCTTCACTGTAGTATTTTCTCATTTCTTGGCGGAGTGAAATGAGTTCCGCGGTATCATACAAATTGTCACTGTCAACTGTGAATTTTTGTTAATATATTTCCGGCCATTTCTTTGGAAACGTTTGAACAATATATTGACGTCTGGTCCACTGCTTGGTCCGAACAACGCTTTGAAAATATCAGAGAAGATAACTTCCAAAACATGGTGTCGGCAAGCAATCCAAACAAGTTCTTTATCTAGAGCTTTTTAACCCCAAATTTAACCCAGTGTTAGAAGCAGTCATGTGAAAGCAGATGCCACGCACCTGAGCTCTTAACTGCCACTCATCAAGAATCTTTAAGCATGCGGTAGCTTGTTCTTATCCAATACCTGTTTTGATTGTTTTTAATACTCTGTTTAACTGGTTGATTGTCTTCTATATGATGAAAGCGAAATCTTTTCAGTAGATCGCCATTTGAAGGAAGTCTCGCGTGTGAAATAGAATCTGTTGGTTCTCCGATTAACCACACTCCTGAGGTTGCACTTGTAGACACAGAACTAGTAGTAGATGCCGTATTTCACTGGAGATACACAAAATTTGTGAAAGTAAGCGTAAATTGTCGCTCACAAATGCTTAGGCGCTTTGTCTACTAGTTACTCGCAAACTAAAACAAAACATGCATGCGAGCGAGGATGACGAAAAGGCAATTTGCGGGGAATCACAGGTAATCCAAAACTCACTAGCTATATAGCAACAGGGCAAACCGCGCGCGCTAATATTGTGAAAACTAAATACCAATGTACGTCGTACTTGGTGACTGCAAAAAATAATTTTACTTGCAAATCATAGCGACTTCTAAACGTGGTCGGAAAGGGCTCATTTTTGGTACATATGCCTTTTTTGGATAAACGAACAAGCTAAGCTCTGTGGAGCAAGGAAAAAAAGCAAAAAAAAATTTTCATATAAACTTGGACCACCCTACTAATATTCTAAGAAAATATATTAGGCAAAGTTTTAACTATAAAACAATGTCATAATCTTATTTGCTGTAATCAAAAACTCACCAAAACCAAATTTTAATAAAATAGTGGACAGTCCGAAAAAAAAGTTATGACTAATTACTGGTACTTTAAAAAGGAAAATTTATATTCTCTTCTTATTTAAATTCAGTATTAGTGAGTTTCTGGTGACGAATAAGATTATGGCATTGTTTTATAGTTAAAACATTGCCTAATATATTTTTTTGGAAAATAAGGTTACTTTTTATTCGTAACGATGAACGCCACTGGTCAATTTTTCGATATTCTACTGTGACACAATCACCTGATAGGTAAGTACCTTCTTTTAATGTCGTGTTATTAATAAGGGAGCTATGATATGGGAGCCTTGAAAACTGAGACATACTGTATATTAAATATTTTTTATTATTATTGAAGTATTCAGTTATTACTTTTAATCAATTAATTGTTGCTATGAAAAAAGTTTTGTTGTTCGAACACTGACCTTTTATTATTTCGCCTTCGCCGTTTTCACATTAGCATTAATTGCGTATGCCGTAACCTAGTTTTAGGCCTTTAAATCTCTTGGTTTTCTGCTTGGTTCCGTAATAGTAATATAATTACTTCCACATCCACGTAGTGGATTGGAAGTATAGTAATCGCAAAAAAATTTTCAAAAATTTTTATTCGTGAAATAGGTTTAGAATGTCATGAAACGTCGAGATTTTAAATTTGAGCGAAAAAAAATTTTCTGTCTGTCTGTCGGTCTGTCTGTCGGTCTGTCTGTCGGTCTGTCTGTCGGTCTGTCTGTCTGTCTGTAACTTTTTTTGTCCGCACGTTTTCTCCGGAACGGTTTAAGATATTGACTTGAAATTTTGTACACGTATATATTATAACGAGATCTGGAACTGGATTGTTTTTTGAGGATATCCGGTGAAGGGTTGGGGGTTAAATAGGGGTAAATATGGGAAAATAAGTAAAGCAAGCTTGTAAGAGTACAGAAACTTGAAATTCGGTGTATGTACTAGAAATTAAGGCTTCCGACTTTTTATAATATTTTTCAACCCCCCCCACCACCCCTACCCCATTAATGGGGTTGATAAAATAAAGTTGAGATATTCATTTGAAATTTCATACACGTATGAATTATAACGACGTGTGGAATTAGATTATATTTTGAGATGATTCCGTTGAAGGGTTGAGGGTTAATTTGGGGTAAATAGGGGAATATAAGTAAAACAAGTTGGTAAGAGTACAGAAGCTTGAAATTCGGTGTATGTACTAGAAGCCAAAGCGTCAGATTTTTTTATAATATTTTTCAACCCCCACCACCCTTACTCCAATATGAAAAGGGTTGATAAAATAAAATTGAGATATTCATTTGAAATTTGGTACACGTATGTATTATAACGACATCTGGAACTAGATTATAATTTGAGATGATTCCGTTGAAGGGTTAGGGGTTAAATAGGGGTAAATAGGGGAAAATAAGTAAAGCAAGCTGGTAAGACTACAGAAACTTGAAATTAGGTGTATGTACTAGATGCCAAGGTCTCAGATAATTTATAATATTTTTCAACCCCCACCACCCCTAATTCATTATTAAAAGGGTCGATGAAATAAAATTGAGATATTCATTTGAAATTTGGTACACGTATGAATTATAACGACATCTGGAACTAGATTATATTTTGAGATGATTCCATTGAGGGGTTGGGGGTTATTTAGGGGTAAATAGGGGAAAATAAGTAAAACAAGCTGGTATGAGTACAGAAACTTGAAATTCGGTGTATGTACTAGAAATTAAGGCTTCCGATTTTTTACAATATTTTTCAACCCTCCCACCACCCCTACCCATTAATGGGGTTGATAAAATAAAGTTGAGATATTCATTTGAAATTTCATACACGTATGTATTATAACGACGTGTGGAATTAGATTATATTTTGAGATGATTCCGTTGAAGGGTTGGGGGTTAATTTGGGGTAAATAGGGGAATATAAGTAAAACAAGTTGGTGAGAGTACAGAAACTTGAAATTCGGTGTATGTACTACAAGCTAAAGCGTCAGATTTTTTAAAAAATATTTTTTCAACCCCCACCACCCCTACTCCAATATGAAAAGGGTTGATAAAATAAAATTGAGATATTCATTTGAAATTTGGTACACGTATGTATTATAACGACATCTGGAACTAGATTATAGTTTGAGATGATTCCGTTGAAGGGTTAGGGGTTAAATAGGGGTAAATTGGGGAAAATAAGTAAAGCAAGCTGGTAAGACTACAGAAACTTGAAATTAGGTGTATGTACTAGATGCCAAGGTCTCAGATTATTTATAATATTTTTCAACCCCCACCACCCCTAATTCATTATTAAAAGGGTTGATAAAATAAAATTGAGATATTCATTTGAAATTTGGTACACGTATGAATTATAACGACATCTGGAACTAGATTATATTTTTAGATGATTCCATTGAGGGGTTGGGGGTTATTTAGGGGTAAATAGGGGAAAATAAGTAAAACAAGCTGGTATGAGTACAGAAACTTGAAATTCGGTGTATGTACTAGAAGCAAAGGCCTCAGATTTTTTATTAATATATTTCAGCTCCCCACCACCCCCACTCCATTATTCAAGGGGTTGATAAAATGAAATTGAGATATTCACATGAAATTTAGTACGCATTTGTATTATAACGACATCTGGAACTAGATTATATTTTGAGATGATTCCGTTGAAGGGTTGGGGGTTAAATAGGGGTAAATAGAGGAAAATAAGTAAAGCAAGCTGATAAGACAGCAGAAACTTGAAATTAGGTGTATGTACTAGAAGCCAAGGACTCAGATTATTTATAATATTTTTCAACCCCCACCACCCTTACTTCATTATTAAAAGGGTTGATAAAATAAAATTGAGATATTCATTTGAAATTTGGTACACATATGAATTATAACGACATCTGGAACTAGATTATGTTTTGAGATGATTCCGTTGAAGGGTTAGGGGTTAAATTGGGGTATACAGGGGACATAAGTAAAGCAAGCTAGTAAAAGTACATAAATTTGGGATTTGGTATATATACTAGAAGCGAAGGTGTC